>CM061044.1:878049-1206268 GCA_030762985.1 Adelphocoris suturalis
TAAATTTTACATTATTTTATTATACAACATAGGTACTACAAAACAGAAATGGACAATTTTTAAGACTGCATCAGTCTTCTGGGGTTGCTGGCAAATTTTAGCATGAATATGCTTTAGCCGTGACCTAACTACCGAAAAATGTCCCACGAGAGTGCAACGAAAGTAGCGCCAATAATTGTGATGATTTCCGCTTACAACCGAGTCGTTGCTAGGGATATGATACTTCGTCGTTTTTCATCCCACAAAATTCGTTGACCATTCGTTCGAAAGCTCTCGATTTATCCAACCATACTATATTAACTACTGCGAAGTGCGTGGCCAACAAGCTGAGTTATGAGCATGGTTATATGAATAATTGTTTACACACAGGTGATCATTCTCAATTATTGATATTGTGAACATGATTGCAACCGCTTGTTAATTTCTGATGATTTCATTGAGCTGGTGTTTCGATTATGTGATTCATAGCAGGTGATCCGAATATTGCGAGAACGGTTAGATTTGTGAAGCGGTGGTTAAATTATTTTAATAGGTAATTTCTATACTTTACACTATAGGAAGCTGTAATTTCGTATGTAGCCTCTTTAGCCTCTTTCTATAATAAAGTGAATGTTTACTCGCGAGTTTCTATTACGAGATCATCATCTCACAAGAGCTCAATCGTCGTGATCATTTCTATAATAAAGTGAATGTTTACTCGCGAGTTTCTATTAGAAGATCATCATCTCACAAGAGCTCAATGGTCGTGATCATTTCTATAATAAAGTGAGAGCGAGGAGCTAAAACATGATTCCATGTTTTAGGATTGATGGCAGAATGATAAACAGAGTTCAGAGGCCGATGGGGGGTCGGGTTCAGAGAATCGACGAGGAGTGAGTCGTGTACGGCTAAAGCATATTCATGTTTTTTAATTTTAGCCGTCAGGCTCAAAGGAACTGTGGCTTTTTTTTTTTTTTTTTTAAAGCTTTTATTGCACAGAGTAATCTCATTAACAATACAAATCTGACTTACATTACTACAATACACTATTCAGGACCTAAAATGCATAACTTTGTCCCTTGTCTCTCAAACATATCACATTCACTTCCTACACAAGCTCATGCGGTTTCAAACTCTTGAAGCGTCGAGTTAGATCTTGCACATCCAGGGGCTTTACAGCTTCCTCATTCACATGATCTTTTAGTCTGGCAAGATGAGCCGTTGCTCGCTTTTTGATCACCTCATCCACACTGTCAACTTGAAGTTCACGGTGGAGTGCATCAGTGATACATCGTAGTACAGAATTCTGGAAACGTTGAATGATCTGTCTATTGGTTGGAGCTGTGCAGCCCCACAACTGCGCTCCATACTATCCAAACTGGCTTGAGTACTTGTTTGTAAAGAAGCAGCTTGTTACCAATGGTCATGGTGGATCGTCGGCCGATTAGTCAATACATAGTCGATACATCCTTCTAAGTTTCAATGCGAGCTCTGTCCTCTTCTTTTTGACATGTTCCTTCCACCTGAGCTTGGCGTCTAGCGTCATGCCCATGTATTTGGCTTCATTCGCGTAGGGAATCGCCACGTTGTTGTGGAAAGCAGGGATGTAGTTGTAGTGGATTTATATACATCTGACTGGGAGTCGGAACTCCTAGTGGCACGTTATGGAAGGTGCTAGTGCGTTGGTTATGCGGGTTAGACTCTTGGTGGTGTCCGGACAGGAGGTATGAAAAAGTACCTTCATCCGCTCGAGTACTGTTGAGCTTTTCTTGGTAGGACACGTTGGGACCATAGAGTGAGTTTGTCTCAACCCGTGCTTCTTGCGATGGCCCTGTGTGATATTCTCTTATCGGAGAATATTCAGGTCTCAGTTGTATGTTTTCGTCGTGATATGAGACTGTTTTTTTTGGGGGTACTGAAAAGTACCTTTGTCTGAGTGTGTTTGATACACTTGAGAATCATAGTAGGCACTTGAATCGGCCTGATATCCGGCCTGAGAGGGCGTATAGCCGGCCGTTGTTGATATACTCGCATGCGAATTATCCTTCAAAGGGGTCTGCAGTGCGTTAGCTGTGTATTTTTCTTCCGATACGTGTGTATGCGGATATGTTTCATCCAAAACTCGATCTTGCCGAAATATAGGAAGATGAGATGGTTCTGATCCGTGTGAAGGACCGGCCGTCGTAGCGCTCGAAGTATTGAGGCTAGGGTTTATACTTTCGTCGGCACTGTCACGTGCCAGACGAGGGGGGTGATCGCGTGTCTCGTGCGGACCGCCTTCTCGACCCCCGGCGCCGGTCTGTCTGCAGACGGCGCTTGCGTCTTCCACCTCGTGAAAGGGGTGGAATGAAGGGCTTCTTTCCATTTAGGAAATTTTCTTACTTCCTTTTTGGTTCTGTAAAAGAACGAGGAATACTCCGGGACTCGCATCTAGTGTAAAACTAGAGGGTCCGCGGATTGCTCTGAAAAGAGTACTCATAATATCAGGGACTCGCTTCGCTATGTAGGCGAGGGTCCTCTGATTAGTTCTGAAAAGAACTCCCTTAAGCAGTTAATCAATCCGGATGAGGATATTGATTACCTGGCGAGCCCCAGCGGTCAACCATACGAATAAGTCGGAATGGTTCGGGCGACTCGTCTTGGAATATCCCAGTGGGCGTTCGAGAGGATCGAGGATCCTCTGAACCGGGTGGTATTCCTGCCTGAAGAACGTTGGTAGGGAGTAGTACTGAAAAGTACTAGACTCGATGCTACCAGAAATCTTGAGGTGAGAGGTAGTGTCTCGTTTTCAGATCGTGTAGAAACTTCGTCGAGGAGAGAAGAGTCATCAGATCCGGATGTAGAGAATGTAATGAGCTCGACGGGCCAGCGAATCCTATATTTATACTTGGATGCTGTATCTGATTGGCTGAAATTGATGCTTTCCTAATAGTCTGTTTCGAGATGGACCGCAGCTTCCGATTTGATCTGTCGCGCTCGGTGGGCGGAAGTTGAAGTGCGATCTTCCGCCCCCTCTTCATAGGGCGCGCCTGGCTTTGTTGCCCCCTTGATTGATTTAGAGGTCATTATCTCGCGATACTTTCTGTTAATCCTCTGTCGTGTAAGAGGTGAATCCTCTTGTTTCGCCCGTTCTCGATAGAGCGGGTCTAGCTCTTTTTGTCCTTGATTGTCATTGAATGCTATTTGTTTCAAGGCAACTTTTGTGTATAAGTTCCGGCCTGTCACGTCTTCCTCGTGCAGTGAGGTTTTGGCTTGACGAGTTTGGTCTTTCGTCGAATTTATCTCCTTTGTGATTATGCATTTTGCATAATCTTTTTGGCGATTTCTATTATTTAGTTTAGACGTAGCCTGACGTCTTTCTTGTATAGTTCTACAGTGCGCACTTATTTTTGGTAGCCCTGAAAAGGGCTGGTTAAGGGTGGTTGTTATTTCACCACAGTAGTTAATCTTCCGGTTGGTAAAATCAACGTGCACCGACCTGGCCTCATTCAGTTTGACCCTCCATTTTGTTGTCCAATGACTGATTTTTGAGATGGACTTATTGAGTTTTGATATTGATTCGTTATTGCTGTTACCAACTACCAGGACAGCAGTGTCGTCTGCAAATGTTGCTGTGGTGTTATGTTCGACTTCTAGTAAATCGCTGGTGTACAGAAGGTACAGGAGTGGCTGGCAAATTGATCTACAACCTCTTCTACAATGGTTGCCTTCTTTGATTTTACCAAATCTCGGTGGACGCTGAGCATACACAGACCATTCAACCTATCCTCCCCCATTTTAGACCGTGTCCATGTTTTTGCGCGCCTCAGGGTGCTGAAAGTTCCTTCCATCGAGCACGGTAACGTTACCGCAATCCAGTGACGGATTAATAGAATTTCGTGGGTGGGGGCGGTCCTCTACCGGGAGTCCCCCCCCCCCCCCCCCCGAAAAATGTTTTTTTTTTCTTTGAAAAAACTTTGAAAACTAGCAGTTTTTGAGGTTACAGACCCACACTTTATATCAAGCATGTAAAAATTAACATGAAAAACATAATTTTTATTTGCACAAATTTTAGCTTGGTTACCAAACATCCATGTACACACAAAAAATAAAATGATTATAGGTAAGTAATTTTTTTGGCTAAATTATGTCGAAAAAGGCAGGGAATGAAACATGAAAAGCTGGAGAACTTCTCAGTCCTCGTGATGTAATATTATTTATAAATTATACATTTATATTGTAAACACAGGATTAAATAATAATACACTCTTTATTTGTTCAATTTACTTCAGAAGTAAACAACGATTTAATAAACACTCACGATGAAATTAAATGAACAAAGTACATTTTTGATTAAAGATGAAAATATAAATAAAATATTACCTTGTTAAACATTTTTTGTCTATTACTGGTAAATGTGAAACAGTGAATAATTCCCTTCAATCGAAAAACACTGGTTGCAATCATTTAAGAAAACACGATTCGTTTCTTTCTTCGTCGAAACAGTAGGTAGGTTGATTATGTATTACAGCTATTAATTACGTATTGTTACCGTTACCAAAAGCGGTAAACGAGAGACAAATATGGTAGGTTCCTACCGTAACTTGTTAAATAAACTGATGTACACAAACTTATCCCTACTAATTAAAATTGTATTCCTTGCCTGCTGCCTAATGTTTTTTAAAGAAGAAAGATGTTATCTTCCATGCTCGTTTCTTGACGGAGCTAAACTCAAACACTAAAAAAAAAACTTTAGTTCGCATTTAAAATGAGGTTTGGTTTCTACTGCTCTTCAACTCACAAAAGGGTGACGATGGACGACAGCACGACACGGACTCAACACCACCGTTGCCAACCTGCTTTGATGATTTTTCCCTCAAGCACTTCTGGAAATCTCAGAGTTTACCGACAAAAATTCTGACACTACCCACGTAAATCTCCGATTGATACCCCGTGGCACCTACGCAGTTTGTAGGCCTACTAAAATTCAAACGAACAAATTAGTAAATTGACCATGACAGATTAGTAAAACCGGTACCTAATATCCCAGTTTCCCCACAGTATAAAGTTCCTTCATCTATACTCGAATTTTTGTCAACCTACAAGCGCGACGGCGTGTATCTATTCTGACGTTCCCTCGCAAGAATTTTGAGCCCCCACCGCCCCCCCCTTTAATCCGTCCCTGCCGCAATCATCAGGGCCTTTTTGATCGAAGGATAGAAAGGGTCCGCTTCCTTGATCAAGTCGATCATTTCCACATTCTGAAGTGTTGACAGTTTTTCAGTCTCATTTCCAGTCTTCACCTTTCTCGTTCTTGTCCATTTTTTTCGCCCACTTATTGTGTTACTTTTGTGTTCCCGAAAGTCTAGGGGTGGGGGGGCACGGCACCTCCCTGCCCCACCTTTCCTACGCCCTTCAAGATATGATTTTTGAATTTTTTCAAAAAAATCGTGTTTTCCCCCGTTTCTAACCTTACTTTTCCTCTTAACCTATTAGTACTTATGTTCACTTTTGACAACAATTTAATACATTTAAGTTTCAAAGTCGACTAGACTTCCGAGAGAGTGGTGACTCGGAGCAGTATAATTCTTAGGTACACAATCTCCAAATTACAAAGTTGAAATGAATTTAATAAGGTTAATGAACTATTTGGTATCCAAAACTCAGATTATTGTTGATTTCTGTCTCTTTACAAATCGGCTCAAATCAGAGGGAAAATAAAAACGAAAATTTATTCATAAGGTTATGCTGCAGGCATGGGTATTATTGGGTGGATATAGCGACAAAGAAATATTGAGGCAGAATTAAATCATTAATATAGTTAACTAAAATGAACTCATTGAAATAATAATTTAAAATGAAATGTCAAATGGTTACTCAAATACTTATTTACTAATCATCACTTCACTAACAATCACGTTGCTTACATCATTCCAGGCTGACATAGTCGTGTTTCCTGAAGCTGGTCTATTCGGATCGAAATTTTCGATCTTCCACTTTGTTCCAGAGCCAACACTCAACGTCGTGCCAGCTGATTCTACAGCTTACAGTGAGGTAATTGGATCGAAGCTTTCCAAAAATAATTTAATTTTTCTTGTACCTATTTTTTCCTTTGTTTAGGGATCACTTAAAAACACTAACAAGTAGACAAAAATGAATTGTTTGCATTTTTCCAAAATTTTCTTCATGGAAATCCGTTTTGAGCAGTGTTGGGCATAATCTTATCTTCGAATACGAATACGATTGCAGTCGCGATAATTATTCGATGCTTCTGAGTCAACTGCGATTATATTCGCGAAATACGAATATTTGTATTCGCGTAATCGAATTCGTCCGACGGCGATTACACGGATATATCCCATAAAAAGTGCACTTTCTCATTTTTATACTAATTTATCGTCAAATACATTCCTTTTTATATTCAACTAGAGGCCTGTTAGGGCTTGGAAAGCCCTAATCTAGTCCGTATAACAGTAGTACCTAACAGGAACTCAGCACATTATAGTAACGATATAAGTAATTTGCGGCGTTATGTGACCTGGTGCAAAGCTAAGGCGATGTTATTAAATGATTAAAAAAGAGGAAATACCAATCAAAATGTAAGTAATTTAAAAAAATAAATATCACCAGTTGAGGTGGTCCTCGCCACTATGAGACTAAACAAAAAGTTGAATCGGGAAATTCAGAATTTGGGCATGGTGAGATGATGGTGTAATTCTATCTCGAGTCTTCTTCGTTTCTTTGTAAGCGTGTGAATCTGCGCGTCCGTGTCTTCTATCTCCTTCTTTATGTCGTTGATTGTATCTTGATCGGTAGTACTCGTAGATGTCGAACTGGTGTTGAGTTGTGTGTAGGAGATGCTACAGCTGTCTTCGTCCTGATGTGCCTGGTACCACTCCAGCAAAGCTCGTGCTTGTTCTGTGTCTGGATTAATTTCGAGTGTTGTGTCATGTCCAATTTGTGCTTCGAATATATTTTTGAATTTTTTGGTTGTAATGAGGTGTGCTGTCGCGATGTCGTGTGAGTTGAAATTGAATTGTTTCCCCCATTGGATAAGATTGACGGTTCCGGTTTTATCCCTAACCGGGATTTTGTAGAGTGTCAACTCTTCATCATTGTGCACACATCGGCGGGACCAACACAAATCACTAAAATGTTGGCAGTGTTGACGTTTTTTAGATCGGTGATGCTGGTATAAATATATGTTACCTGGTTGAGATCGTTTTGGGATGGAGTGATTCTCGTAGATGAGGTTATTTGCATTTCCAGCTCTTTGCTATAGGAGCTGTTAGCGAATTTTTGAAGAAAATTAAGCTATTGCTCTCGCCTTAAAATTTGTAGAATGTGAATTTTTGAAAAAATGTTATGCAGAAATCCGTTTCAGGCTATTCTGAATCATATTCTGAAGTTTAACGCATTTTGTTATGTATGTATGTATGTATGTATGTATGTATGTATATATATGTATGTATGTGTCATTCCAGACGATAACTGTCCGTAGAATCGTGCTAGAAACTTCAAACAAATTTTAAAATGTTAAGGACACAAAACGAAAGTTCAAGTTCGTTGGCCAGCATGATCGGATTCGGGTTGAAATTTTCAAAAATGTAGTCAAAAATTTCAAAATAGCCTGTTTTTTGCGATTTGTTGTGCGAAATAATTTTTTCAGCATACTAACATGTGGTATATTCGGAATCAGCGTTAAATTTTCTATAAGAATATGTATCAAGTTTTCAAAAATTTCAAAGTTGAAAAATCAGTCAAAAATCGAAATAATGCCGTTCGCTAGTTGTAAAAATCGGTACCTAATATTTGCATGAAACATTGTCCAAATTCAGATTGAACTACTCTTATGGAAGTATCCCTGTATAACCAATCCTAGAACCATGCTGTTTAAAACGTAGGTAGTAGGTGCTTGTTAAAAAAAAAAAAAAAAAAAAATAATAATAATAATAAAAAATTAATCACAATTGATGAGTTTACTCTGTGAAATATTCCGTCCTCCAATTCTCTCGGTCGCTCTCTTTAATGTTTTACGCTCAACTGTTTTAGGACTTGATGTAGCTTTAATACTGACAGTGGCTTGGAAAATATCAGCCATGAAATTATGAAGAAGTTCTATTTATGTACGTACTAGCACGCAGACCCAAGGCCTCGCTCCGCTCGGCCGTCATAAACTAAAATTTCTCTACACCATCAATAGCGACTGAAATGTCGAAGATTTCTTCAAAAATTCGCTCATGGGGTCATGCTGCATGACTGGACTTTTACTAAGGGATTGACTACTTGTTTTTTTATCTCAACGTTCTAACACAGGCAGCTCTGAAGAGGTTCTATTTGATTGTAAGTTTCTTCCGAAAAGGAAACACCTCGTATGTACCTGCCAGACGCATCCTGGAAGGTGAAGTTGAAGAACTTTCCGCTGCGCCCGTTCTTGTTGTAGGACTTCATTGGACTGCGTGTTTGAATTCTTCCGTGAAGAATTTGGTGTATACCTTCCTTGAGCGGAGATATGGACATTTTCCAATCGTAGGACTCACGCACAAAAAGTATGTGTAGTTACCTAGTTTATCACCGATGTGACAATTAAGAAAAAGACAGCGATCCTACCAAATTGGGCGGTCTAACACTGAAATCGATTTAGCTCACTCAGCTGATCAGAAAAGACCCCATCACTACGTTTCTTACTTAATGATACTTTTGCAACAAACTTGGGGCCGTGCTGATTCGGAATTATATTTTTTCGGAATTATATTCGCTAAGTTCTTCAGTTTCAATTGCTTCGTTCAGAAATAACTCCCCTAGATGTTAGTAACTACACTACGTTTCTTACTTACCGTGAATTGATGGCAACTGTTGTTACCGCCACAGCCTAATAAACTACCTAATAAACAACTCTCGTTGATAAGGACCGCCTAGAACACGATCAAGGAGGGTATAGAGACGAACGGCGACACTTTTGCAACAAACTTGGGACCGTGCTGATTCGAATGAGCAGTCTAACACTAAAATCGGACCGCGAAGTTCTTCACAATTTCAAAGACCGTTCGGAATTATATATAAAGAAGATAACGATTAGCTGGATATTTCCATTTTGCGACCGTCCCGTCACATCACGGTCATCAATTTCAATAGGGCGTCCTTCCTATGGCATGCAAAGCTTTGCTAATATTACCGAGCTTCAGAGGGACGTCCTTAATGCGAATTTAACGATTGAAGCCCTGCCTATTCATCTTAAATCCATTTCAAAGTAAGTAATGATATTGAGATTAATATTATCCAGTCTTCGTGTATTATTGGTCTACATAATGTTTTCAATACCTAATGAACCTTTGTGATTTTGAAATTGCTTACAACAGAGTCGTTGCTAGGGAAATGATACTTCGTCGTTTTTCATCCCACAAAATTCGTTGACCATTCATTCGAAAGCTCTCGATTTATCCAACCACATTATAATATGGTTTACATTATTATTATAATATGTTTGGATAAATCGGGAGCTTTCGAACGAATGGTCAACGAATTTTGTGGGATGAAAAACGACGATGTATTATTTCCCTAGCAACTATTCGGTTGTAAGCGATTTCAAAATCACAAAGGTTCATTTCAAAGGACCAATTGACCAGTTGACTCCGAAGCCACGAATAATTATTACGATCACAATCGTATTCGTATTTGACGATAAGAAAGCCCAACACTGGTTTTGAGGCACTCTGAAACTATTACTGGGTATTGTTTCATATGTGCGTTTTTCATTCACCATGTATGAATTACTGCGTGTTCGGGCCAATGCTTCAAAAGAAACAATAAAAAATTATTTTTCTGAGCTCCGTACCTCACTCTTAGCCTCTTAGGTCACCTCAAGTAATCGTCAATTCTGACAAAACCTGTTCCAGGGACGATCCTAGAGCAACAAAAATGTTTCAAAGGCTTTTAAAAGTTTACGTAGGTAGGTATTAGGTATTTCGTTTAAAAAAAACCTTTATTAGCGAATTTTTGAAGAAAATTAAGTTATTGCTCTCGCCTCAAAATTTGTAGAATGTGAATTTTTGAAAAAATTTTATGCAGAAATCCGTTTCAGGCTATTCTGAATCATATTCTGAAGTTTAACGCATTTTTTTATGTATGTATGTATATATGTATGTATGTATATATATGTATGTATGTATATATGTATGTATGTATGTGTCATTCCAGACGATAACTGTCCGTAGAATTGTGCTAGAAACTTCAAACAAATTTTAAAATGTTAAGGACACAAAACGAAAGTTCAAGTTCGTTGGCCAGCATGATCGGATTACATCTTCGGGTTGAAATTTTCAAAAATGTAGTCAAAATTTCAAAATAAGTAGCCTGTTTTTTTCGATTTGTTGTGCGAAATAATTTTTTCAGCATACTAACATGTGGTATATTCGGAATCAGCGTAAAATTTCCTATAAGAATATATGTATCAAGTTTCGAAAATTTTCAAAGTTGAAAAATCAGTCAAAAATCGTAAAAATCAGTTATATTTGCATGAAACATTGTCCAAATTCAGATTGAAGTACTCTTATGGAAGTATCCCTGTATAACCAATTTTAGAACCATGCTGTTTAAAACGTAGGTAGTAGGTGCTTTAAAAAAAAAAAAAAAAAAAAAAAAAAAAAAAAAATGTAATCACAACTGATGAGTTTACTCTGTGCATGTGTTAATAATTTGATTCCATGTTTGTCTATCAAAATCATAAACTAAAATTTCTCAACACGATCAATGGCGACTGAAATGGCGAAGATTTCTTCAAAAATTCGCTCATGGGGTCATGCTGCATGACTGGACTTTTTTTTTTGTTTGAAGACTGATCGAAATCACCTCGTAAGCCTCATGATGCCGTTGATATATTCAAAAATTCTTCTGATCGATATCACCCCCGCTCATGGGGTGATTCCGATCAGTCTTTAAACAAAACAAAAATTAAAAAAACTATGTAGCCAATAGGTCTGTTGTTATGCTAGTTTGATAAAGGAAGAGCACAGGAACAAAAAACTATGTTTTCCACTTTTTTAAACCAACTAGCGATTATTACGAGGAAAAAACCGTGAGTTCATGTTATAAGCCACTTAGCTAGTTTGTAAATCTTCTCAGACATTGTTTTGTAGTACACTACTGCAGACATGTAACTGTTCCAGAGTGTTCGCCAGCTGTCGAAATATGCTAGAAAGTATTCGATCTACGTTGCAGTCAATGTTTTAGAGAAGTTCAATAATTCTGACGGAAGTATAGCAAAATACATCACGAATGTTGTTTTTGATCGCAAGGGCGGAGTGGTGGCCAGGTTGGTGCGATTACGTATTGAAAATGTTGTGCGATGTTGTTTTTACTTTGTAGATTGAGAAAAAAAATTGATCACTCGATTAAACGTTGAGAAAATAATACAATAAAGGTTTCTTAATTAATTAGTCTATTTACGAACTAAATCACTCGCTACGAAATTGTGGAAACCCATTTCAAAACGGAAGTTAGTGAAAAACGTTGTCTATTTCCACGAAAAATAAAGAGGTACAATGTTAAATCGATTTGGACGGTTAGGCTATCATCAGTAACAAACAATAATAATAAGTTATTGTTTTTTACTGATGATGGCCTAACCGTTGAAATCGATTTAACATTGTAACTCTTTATTTTTCGTGGAAATAGACAACGTTTTTCACTAACTTTTAAAAAAGTTTATTTGGTGTAATAATATCGAGGGGTGCTTTCGAAAAGTACCCAAGTTCACTTTTTTGCAAAAATGAGTTACTGGTACCTACGTGACCCAAATAGCATCCTCTTTCATTAAAAAAAAATCGACCTGGGCGTTATTACAGAGCTAATATCGGCTTTTGAGGTAGCCCATTTAGCAGAGTGGACTTGGGTAGTTTCACTGGAGCATACTGTGGTGAACTCACCACCTATCACCGGCCCTTTTCAGGGCCACCATAATTGAGTTCACTCATATAACAAGGTAAAAAAGACGTCAGGCTACCTCTAGACGAAACAAGATAAATCGCCGAAAAGATTATACAGATTACATAATCGCAAAGGCAATAAACACGTGCTCACTGCACGAGCGAGGCTAAGCAAGCCTACGATCTGACACACGAAAATTACCTTGAAACAAATGACATTGAAACAATAGCCAAGGGCAAAGAAAGCCAGACGCGCTCTATCGAGAAGGGGGAGAAGAAGTTGTTTCACCCCCGCAACACCTCGAGCGCACTCAATCAAATCAGAACAGCCAATCGGACGCAGCATCCGGCTCCCCGAGGAGTATAAATATAGCAGCTCCAGCCCCTGTATTTCATACCGATCTCTACCTCTGATCTTGAAGCTACCTTCCGACTCTTGACGAACCTCTGCCTTCCAGCCTACTGCGATTGAAACTCCATTGGGATTGACTGAGGACAAGGCTCTCAAGCCAGTTGGCAACGAGATTCACGACACGAGATTACTCCACCTTCCAGACTACCAGAATTCAGAGTAGATCAAACAGTACACTTCGTATTGTGTTCTCACTCTAGTCTCGTTTCAGCCGAGACGCTAAACAAGCATTCCTATACAGACGACGCTGTTTAGTTCCAGAAAGTCTTGCCGCCCGGGCTCGTGCCGCTGGGACAAGCCAGTTGATCTCAAGCAAGCCCACAGCGGCCGATCATCCGATTTTTTGGCGGACCTACTATATCGAGCGAGCCTCACTCACTCGATAAGTAGTCGACCCCAGGAGGACCCTTTGAACTTATTCGAAAGCGAGTGTCCGAATTTAGTTCTTTTCAGAACTAAATAAACTCTTCCAAATGGAGCGAACACCTAGTTTTTGCCTTTTGGAGGACAGATATGAAGCCAGCGCAACGGAAACTCTGGTTGCGTGGTCAGCTGAGCCATCTCAGCACAGCGCCAGACAGGCCGGCGCCGGTGGACCGGGTCGACCCCTTCCCGCCAATGGAATGGGCGTAGTTCCGGCTTTTTCCGCATTCGGCGCCGCCTACGCTAACGGGCAAGAGCCAGCCTCCTTCGCAGACTCTCAGCCGTGTATTTCACACGCCGGTCTCGTGACAAACACGAGCTAAACTCGACTCCCTGAAACACAGAAGGATCGAGCATATTTCATGGCACCATCGTACACATCCCCAGCGGATATAAGCTACATGGCCAACCAATATCAAACCCCTTCCAAAAGGGTCCCTTGTGAATTAAATTCACGAGCGGAAATACGCCCATCTTTGTCGACTGGGTACTCACAAAATAAGAGTATTTTTCAAGACTCTCGAGAACAACTCGAACACAAAACAAAAGGTACTTTTCAGTACTTTCAAACTCCAGTTTCGTATGGTCATGAGAACACTCAACAAAAGCCCGGGAATTTATATTCCCGAATCGGAGAAACTCACGAAGATCAGCGTCGCGAAGACCTATCTAGAGAGACGTTACTCCACGGCTCACACACTCCATATCCTACAAAACACAAGGATATGCTAGATAACTACGGTACTTCTTCGTACCTACCACAAGACCCTTTTCAAGGGTCAAGCCCGTACAAACACATGTACAACGTGGCTCGTGACGTTCCACTGGGAATACCAACTCCCAGTAAAACTTATATAAATCCACCACACATACAAAAAGCATACTTACTGCTATGCGTGGATAGAGACCAATGGCAATCGTGGGAGCAGCGAAATAGGAAGCTGCGTTCTTAAGTGGTTGAACACGTTACCTGCTGATGTGAGAGAAGTTTCTCTATTTTCAGACACATGCGGAGGACAAAACCGCAACCAACAAATAGCTGCGTTGTTCTTGTATATCGTTGAAACTCTTCACTTTGAAAAAATTGAACATAAATTCATGGAAAAGGGCCACAGCCACATGGAGGTTGACAGTATTCATAGCGCAATCGAAACTGCACAAGCAAACGTATCTGTATACACGAGGAGAGACTGGCTAAATATTTTTCGAATGGCAAAATCTACGAGGAAAAATAAAACTTCTGGAGGCTACATCGTGGAAGAGCTGGCATTCAATGAGTTTTTGACTATTATATCATTATTTTTATTGTCAGGATTAGAGGTTTCTGGGCTAGATAATTATTGTTTCCTCACGATTTGAAAACGTCTACAAAGTTAGGAGGGTAGTGCAGCTTCCTCACATGCTTTAACATGAAAGTATAAAATTAATTGAAGAACAAAGTAGGTACGAGCCAAAATTATTGAATGACAATAGAACAGTAATGCATGCAAGAGACATGGTCTACAGTGTCTCAGAATCCAGCAAATATCAAGCATAGAAAGTACAACACTGCAGCTGAAGATCTAAGAGGCTCATTCCATCCCTGGTTGTGTCTTGTGACGGTGCCTAACATAAGGAGTACAGCGTATGGGGTGCGTATTAGGCGATATTGGCGGTAATCACTCAGCTTCTTTCGCTGCCAACTCCAGCCAACCAACGCCACAATCACCTCACTCTTCAAATGCAGAAACGTTGGCAATCACAGAAATCTCTATACCAGAGATCGAAGCAGCCATATCCCATTTTCAGTACGGTCGAACTCCTGGCCCAGACAGACTGCCTAGTGGGATATTCAAAGACAACATTAGATTTCTTGTCGAGCCTTTGCATCATTTGTTTAACGCATGCCTCATATCTAGCTATTTCCCGAAACTATGGAAGTCAAGTAAGATCATACCTATATTGAAGCGAGATGGTAAGTTGAAACCTGATGGTTTTCGTCCAATATCTATGCTTTCAGTTCCTGCTGCAATTTTGGATTTTATTCTTTCGAGGCGATTGAATTTTGGCCACATTACTCCTTTGATGTCAAACTACCAACACGGCTTCATTTCCGGTAGATCGATCGTCACTAATCTGGCCGAATACACATCTTTTATATCAGGCAACCTGGACAAGAGATGTCAGGTTGACTCAATATACACAGATTTTAGCAAGGCCTTTGACAGAATCGACCATGATCTTCTAATGGAGAAGCTTGAGGGTTTTGGTTTCTCTAATGCACTCGTGACCTTCTTCAAATCCTACTTGGAGGGCCGTTCGCAATTCGTCTCATGGGAGGGTCGTCTGTCTGATACCTACCTTGTTGGTTCTGGAGTGCCTCAGGGTTCGAATTTGGGTCCCTTCCTCTTCCTAGCCTTCATAAACGACATCGTTGATTGTGTGAAAAATTCTCATATTCTAATCTACGCCAACGACATTAAGATTTTTGGTCGTATTACAGATCGTTCATCACAATTTGGATTACAAGATGATTTGGAGCGTATTTTGGCTTGGATTACCAAATACAAACTGCCGGTCAACCCAACTAAATGTCAAACTATCTCATTCACGCGTAATCAACATCCACAAATGTTTCACTATAATATTGATGGTCTTGTCTTGAATAGAGTTATGGAGCTCCGTGACCTGGGCGTCTTAATTGATAGTAAACTTATCTTTCGGAGCCATTTGCAGCTAGCAACGTCCAAAGCTACCAGAATGCTTGGTATGGTGATCAGGAATTGTCGGCAGCTCAAGAATGTTGACATCATGAAGCTTCTGTTTCTCACCCTCGTTCGGCCGCATTTGGAGTTTGGGTCGGAGATCTGGTCACCATCCCACTCCAAGTACATCAATTCGCTTGAATCTATTCAAAGGCGTTTCCTGAAATACCTCGATTACCGTTTATCTCATGTATATAACCTAAGAGCCAATTATTCAGACCTATGTAAGAGATTCGATGTTCTTCCTCTGTCTGCGCGCCGTCAATGGCTAGATTTATCTTTCTTATACAAAGTCTTCTCCGGTGCTATAAATTGCCCTGAACTGTTAGCCAATTTTTCGATTAGGGTACCGTCTTTTCCATGTTCCATTTGGGCGTACTGCGGCTCATTCAGCAATGTTGAGTCATAGATCCGTTTTGTCATACAATTTAGTTGAGAGTTTGAACCCGAAAATCGATATATTTCACAGCTCTTTTGGCGAGTTCAAATCTTTATGCTGCTCTACTTTGTTGGACCAATGGCTCAAATGTTTGTAGCCCAATATATTTATTTTTAAAAAACGTTTATCTTTTTTCTATTTTTATTATTATTGTTAAAACTTTGTTATTGTACAATTATCTGACGTGTGCCATATTGTAAATAGGCTTGCCTGTTTTATGCCACAAATAAAGCTTTATTCTATTCTATTTTTTCTATTTCTATTAGCATAGCAGCTAATGGGTGTAGCACATGGTGATGCATGCAAAAGATAACATGCCCGACGACCACAAAGACGAGGACCAGGCTTGTTGTATTGTTGATTGTTTTGTTGTTTTTTACGTCAGCTGTGGGGAAATAGATCAGAATGCTGTGTTTTATAGATGTTTCGTGAATATTAATGACATTTAAGCAAAATTTTCTGCAATATTTTTTTCTTTTTATCTATTTCTGCTTATATTTAATATAAGCTGTTGTCACATAGATTTGGTTGTGTTCAGTGGCGGCCGGTGGTCTGCAAAAGGAGTGGGCCCCAAAAATATTTACCTATTTGACAGTCAAGAAGAGCATTGAGGTTTTTCTTCCATTTGTTTTGTTTTCAGTGTGAATTAACTTTGACCTAAACACATGATACATAAATCCCACTTGGGTCATGTCATGCCTTGGGCAACTGTTATGAAAGAATATGGCTACTAAATAATAATCAATCATTATCATTAAATATTATTGATAAATTAAATATAAATTAATTAGATAAACAAATTAAATTAAAAATACTATCTTATAGGTAAATACTTACTAAGTATCTCATCTGATCTGCACCCTGGGCATCGTCAAGTAAATGTCCTAAAGAGGCTACATACGAAATTACAGCTTCCTAGAATGTAAAGTATAGAAATTACCTATTAAAATGATTTAACCACCGCTTCACAAATCAAACCGTCCTCACAATATTCGGATCACCTGCTATGAATCAAATCATCGAAACATCAGCTCAATGAAATCATCAGAAATTAACGAGCTGTTGCAATCATGTTCACAATATCAATTATTGAGAATGATCACCTGAGTGTACACAATTATTCAAATAACCTTGCTCATAACTCAGCTTGTTGGCCACGCACTTTGCAGTAGTTAACATAATATGGTTGGATAAATCGAGAGCTTTCGAACGAATGGTCAATGAATTTTGTGGGATGAAAAACGACGAAGTACCATTTCCCTAGCAACGACTCGGTTGTAAGCGGAAATCATCAAAATATTTTCGTGAGCAATTTTCCGTGACTTTTTTTAGTTTATGTGCCATAGCAAAGACATAAAGAAAACAGTTGATTGTTCTCTACGCAACAAAATGAGTCTATTTTATTTATTGGTATCGCGTGAGCAAGTTTTCGTGACGATTTTTCAGTTTATGTGCCAAAGCAAAGACATGAAAATGTCAAAAATGTAAAAATCAGTAGGTACCTGACTAAACTTCAACTTATGTAAATCCGTTGATGAACGTTGTCCTTCGGTGCGAATTCTATTCAAAGTGATCGTTGTAAGTGTTGTTGTTATTTATTTTTGTAACTATTTGTAACTACCGACGGAAAAGGGTTATGTAGCACTACACATAGAACAACGCACTCCAACTCGACCGACAATACAAAGGACTTTATTACAAAAGACGTATTCAACAACTTAGGACTGAATAAAAATAGGTACTTATAACGCAACGCTATAATACGGACTTTACTTTAGAGTAAATTCTTGGGAACAACCACATGCCCGAACGAACTTAAAAAGAAACATCATATTTACCTGCAGAGACAACAAAACATTACTACCAACAGGGAACTCTTAGCATGGAGTGACCAGAAGAAATCAGTTTGGCTAATGGAATAAACCGAAACTCCTCTAGTGGAAGCCACTCATAACGTAAATTTCATTCTACGGTCTCTAGAAAAGTTGGAAACCCTGTCTGGGGCAAAGCCCCCAAAATCATGAGAAATATCCCGTTATGACCTCTTTTTCCCGTTCCTTGCCCTTTATTTCCCGTTTCTTGCCCTTTATTTCCCTTTTTTTTCCCTTCACAGTCTAACCTGAATCGACGAAATTTCCCTCTCAATAGAGTGATATTTTCATAATCTACGTACTTTTTCGCTGGTAGATGGATCTTAAACCTCCTTGGATGGAGCGTAAACCTATTCCTTCTAGCATCCACCTTGGAGCCACAGCATGGAGCTACACACCTCGCTTTTCGTTCTAATTTGAAACGATGTGTTGTTTGTAAAGTCTTCATTCCAGTTTGTTACTTTTTTCCCAAATGTACTGGGGCAATGTCCCGATGCCCCCCCCCCCCCTCACGATGCCCCTGGTTGTGTTCATTTCATCCGTTTACCCAACATTTTAAGCTCCCGTTCTAAAATAATCATTTTTTAACTTTGGAAGGGGGTTTGCATATTTTTGGCTAATTTAGGCCGATTTGCATATATCGGCACTTCTCGATGCATATGTGGACCGTTTTATCTGCATACCTATGTTTCCGAACCCTAGATATTAATATTCAAAAATTATGATATGCACAGATTCAGGACAGCAATAAGTAAGGAAGCGATACTGCTCACCAAGCGTAGGAGGGCACACTGTTTGATTTATAGGCATGACAAACATTGAATAGTATATTGTTATGTGAACATGACACCTATCAACTCGCAGTCTAATATCAATTCATTATAACAGGTATAGAAAGTTCAACTTATTTGGCGAACCAGTAAATACAACAGACAGAATCAGTCCTTCGTACTTTGATTCTGATTTTGGAGTCAGATTCGGATTACTGATGGGTTTGGACATTCTGTTCGAAGAGCCCGCTTCAACTCTTATGGAGAAATATAATGTGACGAACTTCATTTTCCCCTCTCAATGGTACTCGGAGCTACCTTTCCTGACATGTACGTACAACACACGATATTTTCACTAGTATTTATCAACGTAGCATCTGCATTGAATAGATAGATATTCCAGGCATAGGAAGAAGTATAGCCCTCGTGCATATCGATTCTAGCGCTGGCGGGGGCAGCTAGTGTAAGCTACGGGAGTACGTGGGTAAATCGGGCGAAGGGGCAAGGGGCGGCAGCTTGAACTCTTCCACATTACCCAAACATCTGTCCAGAACTGTGTATAGATTCGTCCACTCAACGAAACAGCATGGATAATATTCATTATAAAGGAAATTTGAGTCCATCAAGAAGCTTTGGGTAGGAAAATGTTTAAACCTGGTGTAGGAGGTATCGGCCTTATCATATTGTTAGCGAATTTTCATAGAAAATGAAGCTATTGCAATGGCTTCAAAAATTATCGAAACTTTTCTTCATTGAAATCCGTTTTATATATATATATATATATATATATATATATATATATATATATATATATATATATATATAGTGGAAAATTCTCAATTCATATATATATACACCATTTCCAAGTCGAATTGAGAATTTTCCAAACCAATTTGAGATTTTTCCAAACCAATTTGAGAATTTTCCAAAACAATGTGAGAATCTAGAAGAGAAAAAAAACGTGGAAATGTGCGCAAACCCTACCCTACTGAGTCAATGAGAAATTTTAGAAAAAATAGGTACCTATGTCGTACTTCATAGAAGTTTGGCGTTTTAACGACTTGGGGACAATGCCAATCATATCAGCACATAAATACCATTGTAAAGGTAAAAAAGTCCAGTCATGCAGCATGACCCCATGAGCGAATTTTTGAAGAATATTACCGATTTTTACAACCAGCGAACGGCATTATTTCGATTTTTGACTGATTTTTCAACTTTGAAATTTTTGAAAACTTGATACATATTCTTATAGGAAATTTTACGCTGATTCCGAATATACCACTTGTTAGTATGCTGAAAAAATTATTTCGCACAACAAATCGCAAAAAACAGGCTATTTTGAAATTTTTGACTACATTTTTGAAAATTTCAACCCGAAGATGTAATCCGATCATGCTGGCCAACGAACTTGAACTTTCGTTTTGTGTCCTTAACATTTTAAAATTTGTTTGAAGTGTCTAGCACAATTCTACGGACAGTTATCGTCTGGAATGACACATACATATATACATACATACATATATACATACATACATACATACATACATACATACATAAAAAAATGCGTTAAACTTCAGAATATGATTCAGAATAGCCTGAAACGGATTTCTGCATAATTTTTTTTCAAAAATTCACATTCTACAAATTTTGAGGCGAGAGCAATAGCTTAATTTTCTTCAAAAATTCGCTAAAAAGAAGAATGCTTTCTCAAAAATCAAGCTTTACGTGAGAAACGTTCTTAGTGAGTCACCGCAGGATCTCGTTTTGAGTGAAGTGATAGCTCGAAGCATCACCACCATTTCATCAGCTGATTGCACAAATTGGATGATGGACATATTCGTGCAATTAACGAACGCAGCAGCTGGGAACCCTCTACAATCAATTTTCATGATACCTAATTTTTCTCAAAAATTTGAAAAATTTGATTTTTTTAAAATGAAAAAATGCGAATTTCTTTCTTTCAACGATGTATTGTGCAATTTCATTCCTATTTAAAATTTTTGATTTGCTTTGAAAAATTGTCACTTTGGTTTGGATGATCCCCTTCTCCTTTCTTTTTTGGAACATTCTTAGTTAGGAAAATTCTCAAATTGGTTTGGAAAAATCTCAAATTGGTTTGGAAAAATCTCAAATTGGTTTGGAAAATTCTCAATTTGGTTTGGAAAATTCTCAATTTGGTTTGGAAAATTCTCAATTTGCTTTGGAAAATTCTCAATTCGACTTGGAAATGCTATATATATATATATATATATATATATATATATATATATATATATATATATATATATATATATAAAATAAATAAAAGTAAGTAAAATAAGTATATACAATAAGTTAAATCTCACCGAATTCCCTGTCTCGTCCTAAAAATAGAAGAAGCCTTCACGCTATCGTCGATATGGATCCCAAAGTTGATACATGTTAGTTGTCTGCTACAATGCATTTGGGATGTGGACAAAGTTAACTTAAACCGAATGAAGGGAATCTTATTTTTCACTTGTTTTATTATTTTTTCGTTCCCGCGTAAAAAACATCAATCAGGGGATCATGGAGGGCATCGCATCGCAGGTAACGTTGTGCAACAGAATGGTTTGAAATTGATAAACGAACCGCTCGCCGCCGCCGTTTTCTTATGGCACAGAAGGTCCGAATCCGTTAAAAAACGTATTTCTCAAGAAATGGCACTTAGGTTGTTTTGCATATGGCACTCTTCAATTATTTATTTATTGGCAAAAAATATAAAACTTTGGTTACATGTACAAAATGAGAAAAGAAAATGTGCATTAGTAAAGTAAGAATTAAATAAAGAACTAAATTTGAAAATTCAAGATTACAGTTTGCCCACCTAGGTTTAAGTTCAGATGAACTTGAGTTCCCAGGTGGAGTCCTGACGTTGCTTACACCTCAATTTATTATTAATTTAATTAACAAAAAGGTGTTAACAAAAAAAATCAAGCTTTTTGCCAAAATAAATCACGAATGAAGAACATAAAATTAAAATTATACCCACTTCATAAAATTACATATACATAAAAATTATACGTCGAATTTCGCAAAATATGAAATAAATGTTTTTTAAGAGAATCAGAGGAGCGAAAGTCAAAGGGATTAATTTTGTGGTCATAGAAAAATTTCAATACTCGAAGCTCGAACATATGAGTTTCGCCGATAAAATTCAGTATGGCATCGTGGCAGCGAAATATTAGACATAGCTGTTGTTCTAGAGCTCGATAACCGGGATATGTGATCACTATTGATACCAGACCTAACAACTTGCACACATGATTCAGTTAGAAAAATATCTTTTACTTCACAAACATTTAGATCCGAATACAATTTTGTAGTAGGGTATCTGAAGGGTTTGTTGTATAATATTTTTAATAATGCGTTTTGAACTGTTTGTAGTTGATTAAGATGGGTTTTACAAGAACTTCCCCACACAGTTATGCCATACATGCCAGAAAAAGCCAAACCAAAGTATACAGAACGCAGCTGTCTTTCAGTCAAAAAGTTTCGAACTGTTTTGAATACAAAAAAACATTCATTAGTGTCTGAATATGTGTTTTAAATCTTAAATTTTCATCAAAATTAATGCCCAAGTATTTACAATTTTGTTTATAAGGCAAAGACTCACAATTACAGTTTAGGGAGGAGCTAGTACAGCAATAATCATGGTACTTGACCAAAATATTACTGATACTTCAATTTTTTGATAATGAAAAACGAATCACTGATGTCTTGGCAATGTATTTGCGAACCACGAAAAGCTCCGAGCTGCTATTCTAATCAAATCGTCATGATTCTTGTGCCAGAAAACTAATGCGGTATCGTCCGCAAAGCAAAATACTTTTCCCATCAAATCAATATTCATGAGATCATTGATGTAAATTAAAAAGAGCACTGGCCCCAGTACTGTATCCTGCGGCACACCACAGTTTACAATAATTGAGTTACTAACAACACCATCTAATCTCTTACATTGGGGACGATTCGATAAATAGCTTTCGATCAATTTCAATGGGACTCCACGAACTCCACAGTCATTAAGTTTAGTCAGTAGAGTTTGATGCTGGACGGAATCAAAGGCTTTCTTTACATCGAGAAAAAAACGTAGCACATGAAAACATTGGTCACATTTTTCGCTTATCAAGTTATTTAATTTAAAAGCAGCCTGCTCCGTCCGTACTTTATCCCTTCTGGAACCCAAATTGATTCTTAGAGATGGCACTAGTTAACTCCGAAAATTCAATAATTCTACTCTTGAGACATTTCTCAAGAATTTTAGATAATGACAATTATCGAATTGTATGTTGAATTGTTTTGAAATTTGACCTTTTTGAGTGGAAGGAAATTGTTAACTATTAATTTTATGGCAAAAAACGTATTCTGAATAATAATTTCCCATTCAAACAGACAGAGTTTTAAACTTTTAACTTTTTTGCAGTTTTTATCGATTTTTCAGCAAATTTTAATAAATTTCAAGTACATTTTTCAGCATAATTTTGTACCTAAAGCTCTTATTGTTCTATTTTATAGTTTATAACCTTTATTTGAGCAATATTCTACCAAAAAAATTAAATTGATCGACTTTTATCAGTTTTTATTGATTTTTTTTTTAGTACATTTTTTGAAATTTGACCAATTTTGTGTGCTCAAAAAGTGCTGGCCAACAAACTCATCCTTTCGTTTGGAAAGCTAGATTTCTTTTTTCCGCAAGAACGGAATTTTTATCTCAATCCTAAGGAGAGTTATCGTCTGAAATAACACACACACACACACACACACACACACACACACACACACACACACACACACACACACACACACACACACACACACATATATATATATATATATATATATATATATATATATATATATATAAAGAATCGATAACTCTAGGATTCGTTTCAGAATTCCTCAAAACAAATTTCAATGAAGAAATTTTTCAAAAATTTTCATTTTAAACTTTCCCGAGCCATTGCAACAGTTTATTTTCTATGAAAATTCGCCAATTGACTATACCGTTAAAAAGGTGCGATTTTGGCGCAGTTTTAACCGTTCTTGTGTCTTAAAAATCATTGGTTCTCATAGTTCAATACCCGCTTGAAAAAACCAAAGATTTCCCAAAATTAGGTAAAATTTTATTTTCAGAGAGATTTTTCATGTCTCAAGCCTTAATTCTTAAGAAAGCTTAGACACCTATCCAATCGAAAATTTAATGGTCTTTCCAACGGTATCCTCGGATTCAAATTTACACAGCAAACTAAGGGAGTTAAAATTGTTTTAGTGACAAAAGGTTGAAAATACGAAAAAAATCCCTAATAATAAATTACTTAAAACTAAGCGTTAAAAAAATTAATTAATAAAATAGAAACTCCAAGAGGATTTGGATCAGAAATGAGCTCTAGAACCGACCCCAGACGTGCTGACAACCTTATGCGGGACCCACTGTAGAAATGAGTAGATTTTGTAATGTCTAGTTTCTGTTTCAGCTGTGCAGACACAGTGGATGTGGTCAGTGGGAAAAAACGTGAACTTGTTAGCAGCAGGCCTCAACAACCTCAAGCAGAGAAGCGCTGGCTCTGGCATTTACAGGGGAAATAACGCTGGAATCGGTAGTTTGTACACATTTAATGAAGCCACTGGCGGAACTATGATAATTGCGAACGTGGCAATAGGTGAATTATATTCAGTTACTCCAACACTGCAACTTGATTTTCTGCATCACTCCGAAAATTGTATGCTTGTAGGTAGTACTTTGTAGATCTTCTGGAACTTGCAGAATATTTAATTTATGGGTTACCAGTTGTATATGCGATCTCAGTTCGTCCTGCGATCGACGCGACACGTTGTCTGGACTCAGTATACTATCTCACTTGGAAAATAAATAACTTGCTTAACGAAATGGGGGGAAAAGGGGCAATCTTACCTTTCTCTCCAAAAATGAAGATCTTTGTAGAGATTAGTGAAGATCGTGACGGGCGCCACCACTCTTCGATGGTGGTCGATCATAACTCGCTTTTACGTGCCTCCACAAGGAGTCTATGGTGTGAGTGTCAGCTCCAGTAAGTGGGTGGATAAAATTGTATGCGTGGTTTACTGTCTTGGGTGTATACCCCTCGGTGCTAAGCGTACTGTAGGCCTTCCACTTGTCCGAATAAATCACAGAACCAAAACGGAAGTTAGTGAAAAACGTTGTCTATTTCCACGAAAAATAAAGAGTTACAATGTTAAATCGATTTCGACGGTTAGGCCATCATCAGTAACAAACAATAACTGAAGACACATTAGAAAGGACACAGCTTATATAGAGACAGGTGAAGGGAGATTGAATCCCATTGGTCGAGAGAAAGGAAAGGGGCAGGAGGTACAACCAATCAAGTGCATACAAAGTGAAAGGGAGATTGAATCCCATTGGTCGAGAGAAAAGAAAGGGGGCAGGAGGTACAGCTTTGTATGCACTTAATTGGTTGTACCTCCTGCCCCTTTCTTTTCTCTCGACCAATGGGATTCAATCTCCCTTTCACTTTGTATGCACTTGATTGGTTGTACCTCCTGCCCCTTTCCTTTCTCTCGACCAATGGGATTCAATCTCCCTTCACCTGTCTCTATATAAGCTGTGTCCTTTCTAATGTGTCTTCAGTTATTGTTTGTTACTGATGATGGCCTAACCGTCGAAATCGATTTAACATTGTAACTCTTTATTTTTCGTGGAAATAGACAACGTTTTTCACTAACTTCCGTTTTATAATGGGTTTCCACAACTTCGTCGCGAGTGATTTAGTTCGTCACAGAACCAACTTTGATCCCGTTTTCGATTATTGGCAGCAGCGTCCTTCTGTCCCTATTCTCTACAATGAAGAAACCGACGCTCTAAAATGTCCTCCTGCTTGCTACGCATACCGAAGACCCATGGCCATTGCACTCTTGTACCATAATTCCGTTGAGTATCATACACATCATCGTCATGGGGTGTGTCTGAATCGGATGTGACATGCTTCTTTGTACAGGGTGCGGCAGAGAGGACGGACGGTTTTAAAAAAAATCATGAAATATAGCATTTCCAAGCCAAATGAATCCTTTTCCAAGTCAAATGAAACCTTTTCCAAACCAAATGAAACCTTTTCCATATCAAATGAAACCTTTTCCCAACCAAATGATACCTTTTCCAAACCAAATGAAACCTTTTCCAAACCAAATGAAACTTTTTCCAAATCAAATGAAACTTTTTCTAAACCAAGTGAAAACTATTGAGAAAATGAGTGAACTGAGGTACCCACTCACATTCAACAGTCAGATATTTCTCAAACTTACTTGTTTCTTATTCTGCTAAGGTGAGATCCACTTCGGTAATCCTATGCCTGAAATTCATCGAATTTTCATTTTGTCAACGTCTTTCTATGATAGGTACAATTGCATCTACCTGCAACTTGCAGGGTACCTACCTACCTAGGTACCTCAGTTCACTCATTTTCTCAATAGGTTTCATTTGGTTTGGAAAAAGTTTCATTTGATTTGGAAAAAGTTTCATTTGGTTTGGAAAAGGTTTCATTTGGTTTGGAAAAGGTTTCATTTGGTTTGGATAAGGTTTCATTTGACTTGGAAAAGGTTTCATTTGACTTGGAAAAGGTTTCATTTGGCTTGGAAATGCTATAGTTAATTTTTACTCAAAAACAAATTTATTGATTCAATCAGGTTTGCATGGAAATAGCATTTGAGACAGTCAAGTGTGAAAAATCACATCAGGCATGTGGTGGCCGAAATGGTTGATGCAGTGCTGGAGGCGTTCTTGGAAGTTCGCGTAGACTCTCTCCTATATAGCTCTCCCAGCTTAATGTTCACCAACTTCTTTTTTCCCTGAATTACGACAGCGACGTGTTCCAACCCGACGTGTGTGGTTCCAGCAGGATGGGGCGACCGCCCACACAGCCAGAGCATCAATGGACGTTATTTGCCCTCTCTTCCCTTTTCGCCTTATTTCCAGGTTTGGCGATGTTCAATGGCCTCCTCGGTCCCCAGATTTATCCATATGCGATTTTTTCTTATGGGGGGACACCTCAAGGCTAGAGTATACGAGAACAAGCCCCGAACTCTGGACGACTTGAAGGACGCAATTCGCGTGGAATTCGCCCAATTTGAGAGAGCTATGTTGGAGAGAGTCTACGTGAACTTTCAAGAACGCCTCCAGCACTGCATCAACAATTTCGGCCACCACAGCCAGAGCATCAATGGACGTTATTTGCCCTCTCTTCCCTTTTCGCCTTATTTCCAGGTTTGGCGATGTTCAATGGCCTCCTCGGTCCCCAGATTTATCCATATGCGATTTTTTCTTATGGGGGGACACCTCAAGGCTAGAGTATACGAGAACAAGCCCCGAACTCTGGACGACTTGAAGGACGCGATTCGCGTGGAATTCGCCCAATTTGAGAGAGCTATGTTGGAGAGAGTCTACGTGAACTTTCAAGAACGCCTCCAGCACTGCATCAACAATTTCGGCCACCACAGCCAGAGCATCAATGGACGTTATTTGCCCTCTCTTCCCTTTTCGCCTTATTTCCAGGTTTGGCGATGTTCAATGGCCTCCTCGGTCCCCAGATTTATCCATATGCGATTTTTTCTTATGGGGGACACCTCAAGGCTAGAGTATACGAGAACAAGCCCCGAACTCTGGACGACTTGAAGGACGCGATTCGCGTGGAATTCGCCCAATTTGAGAGAGCTATGTTGGAGAGAGTCTACGTGAACTTTCAAGAACGCCTCCAGCACTGCATCAACAATTTCGGCCACCACAGCCAGAGCATCAATGGACGTTATTTGCCCTCTCTTCCCTTTTCGCCTTATTTCCAGGTTTGGCGATGTTCAATGGCCTCCTCGGTCCCCAGATTTATCCATATGCGATTTTTTCTTATGGGGGACACCTCAAGGCTAGAGTATACGAGAACAAGCCCCGAACTCTGGACGACTTGAAGGACGCAATTCGCGTGGAATTCGCCCAATTTGAGAGAGCTATGTTGGAGAGAGTCTACGTGAACTTTCAAGAACGCCTCCAGCACTGCATCAACAATTTCGGCCACCACATGCCTGATGTGATTTTTCACACTTAACTGTCTCAAATGCTATTTCCTTGCAAACCTGATTGCGTCAATAAATTTGTTTTTGAGTAAAAATGAACTATTTTATGATTTTTTTAAAACCGTCCGTCCTCTCTGCTGCACCCTGTATATAATTCGTGGAGGAGCATTTCACTGGATGACCGGACGCTGGATACTGGACTAGATACTTACTGGCCATATGAGAGATAAGGAAGGTGAAAGGCCGAAGTTTGGCGTTTTGTGTTGAGATCGCATCCAGATCTTTCGAGATCACATATTGGAGGTTGAAATTGCGCTGAGATCGCATATACAACTGGTACAAATATATGCCATTATGGTTGTTGGAAATTATATGATTCACTACAGCAATGTTTGAATCAAGGGTTATGAAAATTTCACTGTGTAAAATTTCGGTTTCAGACCCCGCAAATATTGATTACAGTAATGCAGACGATTATACTAGCAAACAGATAACTGGAGTCGAACAATTGCCACTCCTGAACCAAGAAGGATTGGAACTTATGACGAATGAAGATATCGATCTGCCATTAAGTGAACTCATTGGAGACAATCTTTACTCGACCAACTTCAAAAAGCAACTTTGCCACGGCGGTCTGTGCTGCAGTTTCAATTTAGGAGTGAGGTACAGAGGGGACGCGTTAAAATTTCAGTATAAAGCGGTGGTGTTCGATGGAACCCGATCGTCATCAAATCGAAACACTAAGCTCGTACAAGGAGTGCAAACCTGTGGGATAATACTCTGCTCCAACAAGAAAATCTCCAGTTGCGGTTCGCCAGCTGTTAAAGACCGACTGCCCAACGCCATCAAATCCCCGAAACCCTCGATAAATTTCACCTCGATCGAAATTTCAGGGAATTTCACAGACAACGACTCCAGCGTTATGCCGAACATTCTGCTTTTCCCTATTATTCCTGAAGCCAAATACCACCAGATCATTGACGATTACGGAGAGTACCTTTTCGATCCAAGGAAGGTCAATTTTACGAAAAATGAGAACGACGGAATCGTCACTTTGTTTCTGGAGCCTTTCAAAAAAATCATTACTTGCGGAATTTTTTCGAGAGTTTTTTCTAGGGACGGTCGTTACACTGTTAATTATACAGAACCGGATAGAATGAGCAAAGGGAGAGCATTCCAGCCTCAAACTCCCTCCTTTGTAGATGTTCTGGTACCAATAGCTACTCTGATAATCTTGAAAATTATTGTTTATGGTTCCACATTATAAGTACTTAGGTACCAATCATTAGAATGTTAGCATTATAATTATAGTAGGTATAGATGTCTCCAGATAGCACGGCGTGTGGAATCCTAGTTTAACCTCTTAAAAGCACTGCAAATTATTCATATTCGACGGTTTATTAGTTAAGCTTTAGTTAAATAAACCTTAAGGCCAATCATACTTGAAATAGTTTCAGAAACGGCCGCCACGTTAGGCTTCAGAATGAGCTAAATTAAGATCACAAACTACGACTCAAGATTTCTTCCGATTCATATTCTGAAAACGGCATTGTAAACACTCGGTTTTTAATTTTAAAATTCAAATTTTTAATAATTCTTGAAACATTTTTTGAAGAAAAAAATTTTTTTTAATAGGGTAGGAAGGGGAAAATGGGGTAATACCGCCATCTTAAGCATATTTGTCTATCGCAGCCCAGGTTTTCGCTCAGGAGCTACAGTTGATAATGTTTCGGTTATGTCCGCTAAGGCAAGAGCTTTGATTGACTTAATTAATGGGTCAAATCTATATCAATTTAATTATATAAAAAATCCTCATGGGAATATTCTTGATCTATGTTTTTCCACTTTATCTGACATAAATTTAAAACCTGCTGAACCTATTTAAACTTGATCTACCTCATCCTGCTTTCGAATGTTGTATTTCTTGTCATGTTTCTGAAGAGGAAAATCTTTCTATACCCTCAAAATTTCGCTACAACTTCAAAAAAGCTAACTATTTGGAGATGAATAAGTTTTTTCTCAACATCGATTGGAACTTTTGTGTTTCCCTGCCTTTTGAAGACGCTATTAATAAATTCTATGAAATCCTCGAAAAAGCTATATCAATGTTTGTACCATCAGTTAGGGAAATGAATGCAACCTTTCCGAAATGGTTTAGCGGTCAGCTGATCAAAATGGTCAAATTTAAAAATTTTGTACATGCCAGATTTAAAGAAAATAACTTGAATTCGTATTACGATATACAGGGTGATTCCCTCGCAGATGCAAAAAAAAATTTGGGTGAAACTACATCAAAAATGGAGTAAAATGCCGCCAACCGCATATTTTTATCTCAATCCGTACTCGAGATATGATTTTTTAAAGGTTTTTTCAGGAATACCGTGTTTTTTCATTTTAAACTCGGATTTCTCCACTTTGCCTCATTTAATTTTAACTTTCAACCTCATTTTCGGTATCAGCATTAAATTTCCTATAAGAATAGTGTACTTGGGTTCTTAAAAAGTACCATCCGAAGACCCTCACATCAGCTCAAACATTGACGATTTTGAAAAAATAATATTTCTGAAAATCTTTAAAACTTTACTACCTACTCTTTTAAAAAGAATCCTGGAAACTGGCAAATCTCATGAAAACTGCTTCATCTAATATGCTTTCCAACGGTATTATCAATTTTACTTTTATTTTGTTATTTAGGGGAGAAAATAATGTTTTAATGTTAAAAAAATGTGGGTTTTTCAATGAAATTGTTGGTTTTCTCGAAAGATGACCCACCATGAACCAACGAGTATGGGGTCGGTTTCTATGTATTTTTTTCGCTCGATCAAATGGAAAATCTTGCAGATCTCTCAACTACGTTATAATCGAGTTTTACACTTTAATTAACTAGTTTTACCCCATAACACACATACATTTAATCGTAACAAACAAACTAAACATTTGCGATTTTAAGTGTAAAACTCGGTTATAACGGAGTTGGAGAGATCTACAAATGTTACCATTCGATACAGCGTGAAAAAATACATAGAAACCGACCTCATACTCGTAGGTTCATGGAGGGTCATCTTTCGAGAAAACCAACAATAATTTCATTGAAAAACCCACATTTTAACACGGAATGTGTTTTAGCCATGGCCTAACTAGCCGAAAATGGAACGCGGGATGGTAACGAAATGTGTGACGGATGATTTTCACGTACAACCGAGTCGTTGCTAGGGAAATGGTACTTCGTCGTTTTTCATCCCACAAAATTCGTTGACCATTCGTTCGAAAGCTCTCGATTTATCCAACAATATTATGTTAACTACTGCGAAGTGCGTGTCCAACAAACTGAGTTATGAGCATGGTTATATAAATAATTGTTTACACACAGGTGATCATTCTCAATAATTGATATTGTGAACATGATTGCAACCGCTTGTTAATTTCTGATGATTTCATTGAGCTTGTGTTTCGATGATTTGATTCATAGCAGGTGATCTGAGTATTACGAAAACGGTTTGATTTGTAAGGCGGAGGTTAAATAATTTGAATAGGTAATTTCTATACTTTACACTCTAGGAAGCTGTAATTTCGTTTGTAGCCTCTTTAGGACATTTACTTGACGATGCTCAGGGTCCGGATCAGATGTGTGGCTCTTAAAGCTAATTTCTATGCTTTACACTCTAGGAAGCTGTAATTTCGTATGTAGCCTCTTTAGGACATTTACTTGACGATGCTCAGGGTCCGGATCAGATGTGTGGCTCTTAAAGCTAATTTCTATGCTTTACATTCTAGGAAGCTGTAATTTCGTATGTAGCCTCTTTAGGACATTTACTTGACGATGTCCAGGGTCCGGATCAGGCTTTTAAAGCTAATTTCTATACTTTACACTCTAGGAAGCTGTAATTTCGTATGTAGCCTCTTTAGGACATTTACTTGATAAATCGCTCTTGATTTATCACGAATTTATTTCGTTTTTTTTTCGTAGTTTCATACTATAACTATATAAATTGATGTTATAAATGAATAGTAAACAATGACGCTTGTTTGGTTGTCACTTGGTTGCGCGACAACGCAAACACATTCTGTGTTTCAATAATTTCGTCCGAAGTATGTAAATAGAGGTAACCGGGGGTCCAGGGGGCTTGCCCCCTGGCGAGGCGCGGAGCGCCGAGTTTTAACATTAAAACATAATTTTCTCCACTAAATAACAAAATAAAAGTAAACTTGATTATACCGTTGGAAAGAGTATTAAACGAAGCAGTTTTCATGAGATTTGCCAGTTTCCAGGATTCGTTTTGGAAGAGTAGTAAAGTTTTCAGAAATATTCTTTTTTCAAAATCGTCAATGTTTGAGCTGATGTGAGGGCCTTTGGATGGTACTTTTTAAGAACTCAAGTACACTATTCTTATAGTAAATTTAATGCTGATTCCGAAAATGTGGTCAAAAGTTAAAATTGAATGAAGTAAAGTGAAGAAATTTGAGTTTAAAAGGAAAAAAACACGGTTTTCTTGAAAAAAAAAAAACCTTTAAAAAATCATATCTCGAGAACGGATTGAGATGAAAATATGCAGTTGGCGGCATTTTACTCCATTTTTGATGTAGTTTCACCCAAATTTTTTTTTGCATCTGCGAGGGAATCACCCTGTATATTCAGAACTTCGGAGGAAATGTAAAGCTAAATCTTGCAGTCTGTACCAGGATTGGGTGAATAGTGTTCAAAATTCCCTTAAATCAGACATAAAAGAATTTTGGAATTATTTCAACTATTTGCACAAGAGCTCTGCCATGCCCAATTTAATGTATTATGGTACCACATCAGCTACTAAGCAGGAGGACATAGTTAACCTGTTTGCTAAGCACTTTTCCTCAGTTAAGCACTTCCCACCAGCTCTCCCTCGCCATGAGTCAGTTGCGGCGTTCAGAGCTGTCACTGGCCACGATTATTTGAATGCTCACTTGCACAGGATTGGACTGAGAGAAAGCCCTGGTTGCAGCCTCTGCAGCAGCACTACTCCAATGACGACAAATCATTTATCTGACTGTCCTCGACTCGAGGATATCCGACAAGAATTTCATCCTGACGACACCACCTGGTCAAAAACAGCGAAATTGTATTGGGCTGCAAGAAGTCTTATGGCTCAAGAGCCTAGACAATCGGCGTAGGATAAAAAAAAAAAAAATAATCCTACTTCCAACTTGCTGCTTGATGATGATACATCGTTTTCGACTTTTTCCCTCGGCTCACTTGTGATTGACAGGGACTTAATCTCTCGTGAAATGATGTCCTTGGAAATCAACAAAGGTAAGGGTCCTGATGGCATTCCCCCAAGTTTACTCAAGTCTTGTAATGAAAGTATTTCTCTACCTTTATACTACCTATTCAACAGGTCCCTAAAACTTGGTATCTTCCCTTCTAAATGGAAATTGTCCTTTGTTACTCCCATTCCAAAGAAACGGGATAACTCTAAGCCTTTTCCTCCACTGGAAGCGACTTAGCGACTATGCGACTTCCGCGAGGCGACTGGGGAAGCGACTGAGCTCCTCCATTGGAGGCGACTTAGTCGCGCGAAGTCTGTGGTGGTGAGTAGGTCAGTGACTGCATTTATTTTTGGTAAAATGGACGACGTAGATAGTTATTATTTGCTGGATAATGCTGTCGTAAATTTCCTTCGGATGAGAAGGAAACGACGAATGTTCTGGATGAACCCGATATTGACAAAGAGGCAAAATTTGGGCGATATTTAACCACCTCGACGATGAGCTGAAGGGAGATAAAGGGGGTTTTCAAAGGGGGTTTTTCTTCAGGAAACTGTTTTTTTCCCTCTTTTAAATCTGATTTCTCCATTTTACTTGTTTTTATTTCAACTTTTGACCACATTTTCGGAATCACCGTTAAACTTTCTATAGGCATGGGGTAAATTTTTTGGTTTGATTTGGTCAATTTTACTTTTACCTTGCTATTTGGGGAAGAACATTATGAGGCGGGGAAAATTTATGGGGCTATACTGGGTAGTCGAGCCTCTTGTGGCGGTCCTAGGGGGCTCTTACGCCTTAGATTTACAAAAATAACATCCCAATACGAAGATTCGATTGTTTCATGTAACTGGAGAATCGCAGTGCGGGTTTCGAATAACGAACATAATATAGTATGGTATTTTAATAATACAAGGTGATATAGACAAAAAAAAAATATATATATATACATATTGTATGTCAACTGGCTTCACCAACAACACGTATGTTACTTCTCAAAAGTCTTTACATCTGACTTGGAAGATCCAGCACATCAATCATTCACATGAATAGGACCCAGCTCCTGGGTTGAAACGTTGTGATTAAACACCTAAAAAAAACTCAAGACTAGACTGGTCATTCAACCTCCCGAATATAGATATATATCACTAGTCAACCAAATACCAAAATATATACATATGTATGTATGTATATATAAAATGATAATATCAAGATTAATAATAAAATGCGTAATTTTAAAGTAGTTTCAACTACTTTACAGTGGAGTAAAATGCCGCAAATTGCACCTTCTTATCCCAATTCGTCCTCAAGATATGATTTTTGGGCTTTTTCTGTAGGAAACTGTGTTCTTCCCCCCGAGAAAACATGGGAGGGGGAAGCCAGGTCGCTCGAAGACAAGCGACTGATCCCATCCGCGCCTCAAAATACGCGAAGTCGCGTCGCTCAGGTCGCTTGCAGTGGAGGAGCTCTAATACGTTTCAAGCTTATGGGATTAGTCGCTTATATAGTCTCTTAGTCGCTTCCAGTGGAGGACCACCCTAATGTCGAAGAGTATCGTCCTATTTGCACTATCTCTTGTATTCCGAAGATTTTGGAAATGTTAGTCGTTAGTCAAATCAGTAGCTTCATTACTCCATATCAACATGGGTTTAAGTAAAAGATCTACTATAACTAATTTACTTTGCTTACAGCAATATATTTTATTCGCTTTTGAATTAGGGTACCAAGTTGACTGTGTCTATACAGATTTCTCCTAATGTTTTGACAAGGTCCCACACTCGCTAATGATCAGCAAAATGAAAGCTTTCGGATTTTTTGGTGCTATGCTAGACTGGTTCTCCAGTTATCTTACCGATCGCTTCCAAATTGTGAAACTAAAATCTTCTTGTTCATATCCATTTGCTACCACATCCGGGGTTCCGCAGGGTTCCCATGTTGGTCCTTTTTGTTTTCTTATTTTTGTCAACATAATAAAGTCCTTGACTTTTCCTGAACATGTTCATTTTTCGCTCTTTGCTGATGTCTTAAAGATTTATTCAATAGTCAAATCCGAATCCGATTCTCACAATGTTCAATTAGCCCTAGATTTATTGAATGGATGGTGCAACAGAAATAATTTGTTTCTCAATATTAATAAATGCGCTACAATCACGTTCAGCAGATCACTTGCCCCATTGCATTTCGATTATTGCGTAGGTGGTGAGAAGTTGAGTCGTGTGACGTCAATCAAGGACTTAGGTGTGCTTTTAGCGAATTTTTGAAGAAAATTAAGCTATTGCTCTCGCCTCAAAATTTGTAGAATGTGAATTTTTGAAAAAATTTTATGCAGAAATCCGTTTCAGGCTATTCTGAATCATATTCTGAAGTTTAACACATTTTTTTATATGTATGTATGTATATATGTATGTATGTATGTAAGTATGTATGTGTCATTCCAGACGATAACTGTCCGTAGAATTGTGCTAGAAACTTCAAACAAATTTTAAAATGTTAAGGACACAAAACGAAAGTTCAAGTTCGTTGGCCAGCATGGTCGGATCACATCTTCGGGTTGAAATTTTCAAAAATGTAGTCAAAAATGTCAAAATAGCCTGTTTTTTGCGATTTGTAGTGCGAAATAATTTGTTCAGCATACTAACATGTGGTGTATTCGGAATCAGCGTAATATTTCCTATAAGAATATGTATCAAGTTTTCAAAAATTTCAAAGTTGAAAAATCAGTCAAAAATCGAAATAATTCCGTTCGCCAGTTGTAAACAGCGACTGAAATGTCGATTTCTTCAAAAATTCGCTCATGTGGTCATGCTGCATGACTGGCCTTTTTTTTAATGCTCATTTGACATTATTGCCTCACATTGACAATATTTGTGCTAAAGCAATGAAATCCCTGGGTTTTTAAAAGCGAAATACGCGGGACTTTAGAGACATAAGTGCTTTAGTGGTCCTTAACGCATTTGTGAGGTCCATTCTGGAATACGGCGCTATTGTATGGGCTCCGTTTTATGCAAATGTTGCTGAGCGTATTGAGAGAGTGCAACGTCGATTTGTACGGTATGTTGCTTTTAAGCAGGGTGTAGAATTTTCAGATTTCAATTATAGGGATATTCTACAACAATGCAATCTTTCCACCCTGGAAAGTCGACGTCATACTGCAGATTGTTTATTTATTTTTAAACTATTTCACATCAAAATTGATTGTCCCCATTTACTCCAAAAGCTTAATTTTCATGTACCTCCCTACAGTACTAGTAGTAATGTTTTATTTTATAACCTACATCACCAACGAATTACCTCCTCAACAGTCCGATTCGCAGGGCTGAAACAGCATTCAATCGCATAAAGAGCGATAGTTTTGATTTATTCTTTGATTCAATAGTTGCACTTAAGCGGACACTAAATTGAAGTTTTCTTTTTCTTTGCAGTATAGCTAATTTGTCTGTTATTTATTATTTTTTTTTTTTCTGTCTCTTGTTTTAAGATATAAATATAGTTTATTAATTTTAGCTCTTCGAGTTTACCATCTGAATTTATGTTTTAAATATATATACATATATATATATATATTTCACGGTATGTAATTTACATTGTAATTGGGCACATGCCCTTGTATAATAAATAAAAATGCATAAACAAAAAACACTTTTGATTGAATCAGCTATTCCTATGGGAAACTTCACGCGCAGTGGCCCAAATTCGACACAGCATTCGTGCAGTTATTCTTCCTCAGAATAGCTCAGTTTCCTAGTGAAGGAAACTTCACGCTGATTCCGAATATATACCCCATGTTCCTACGCCAGAATTTGATGGATCTGGCGTTTTTGGCCAATAAACAACCAAAAAACACTTATTGGTTTATTATTTCTAATAATAAGCCTATGTGATCGTATAGCAAACAATTTTTATAACCCCCCTCAAACTTTGTCACTTTACGTTTCAAGGTGCGTAGAATCCAAATTTGAAATGTCCGTCCGCCGTCCAGGCCTAAGAATTGAAAAAAAAAAACCCCCGTTCTTTCGCACATAGACTCCATTTGGGGTCTAGTTGGTCCTAACGTTTAACCATCCCGATCGCTTTACTCGCATAGATGCTATGGGCCAAAAACGGGCGAAAAAGTGTCTTTTTCGAGGTTTGAGTGTTAGACTTACGCACGCGCGCACGCCTGGCAGGGGGTCACGGTGGGTGGTGAGGGGGGTGAGCGGGGGGTGGAGTGAGAGGAGGCGCCGCGGCACCTTGTGGTGGGTACGGCGTTCCTTCGAGGCATGAATATATGTTTTTTTCTAGGTCATATTTGTGTGTTAATACCAATGCTTTTCCTACGCATATTTAATAACATATCCTCTCGACTTTTCGTACGTGGTTAGATAATGATATTATTAAGGCAATAACTATTTGAATAGATAGGAGCTCAAATCGAGAAATATAAACATGCGTATATCTCTATCTCTATCTCTATTATTAATAAGAATGAAACTCCGTCTGTCTGTCTGTCGCTCGTGCCTATGCACGGCCAAACGGCTGAGTGGGCCGGATCTACGAGTGGGGGGATCTTTTTGGGATTTTCCGATAGGGTGTATAAGCGAATTTAAAATTTTCTAATCCCACCCGAACCATGGGCCGTAGGGCGGGAGGGGGGTCGAAGTAATAATTAATGTGCGCTTTTTCCACTTCCCCGCTTCCCCTACCCCTCTAAACGGCCGTTGACAATTCCGGAAAAATACGGGTTTCGTAGGTTTTCCTACGAGGAAGACGACGGTGCGATCGGATCGCGAAAAAAGTATCGGGAAATGCGTTAAAAAAATGCGAGAGTACGGACCCGTTTTCTCGAAAAGTCCGCCGAAAAACTTGGTTTTTTCCGATTAAAATATACCCCATAAAGGTACGTTTTTCGGAACGGTTTTCGCGGGCGAAATACAGCTTTGGGTCCGCCGAATCTGAATCCGAAGTCGGATATCGAAAAAAGTGACGGAAAGTAGGTCAAATTGGGAGGGGAATTGCGAGGGAACCGTTTAACATCAGAAATTAATCGACCACGGGCCGCCTTTACACAACGTTGCTTACCTGAAGGGACCCTCACAGGGGGGTTCCCATTTGCACTTCTACGCAATACCTTGCGAGCGAAGCGAGAGCCATTTCAAATAATAAATACGGACTTTGTCCTACACATATACAGGTATACCTTGCGAGCGAAGCGAGCAACATCCCCGAATAAACTTTTCGTGGTTCCACGTAGTTTCTAAGATTTAATTTGTTTGTAAGAATTCCCAACTGAAAAAAACGTCTGCCAAGTTGGGTGGGCAGTACAACATTCCCTAATAAACTTTTCGTGGTTCCACGTAGTTTTATAAGAATTAATTTGTTTGTAAGAATTTCCAACAGAAAAAAACGTCTGCCAAGTTGGGTGGGCAGTATAACTTCTTCAAGCGAGCGAAGCGAGCAGCATCCCCTACAGAATAAATACGGACTTGCGAGCGAAGCGAGCAACATCCCCTAATAAACTTTTCGTGGTTCCACGTAGTTTTATAAGATTTAATTTGTAAGTAAGAATTCCCCAACAGAAAAAAACGTCTGCCAAGTTGGGTGGGCAGTATAACTTCCTCAAGCGAGCGTAGCGAGCAGCATCCCCTACAGAAGTTAAACCTACCCTTAGGGATCTACCGTTTGCGAGCGAAGCGAGCAACATTTTCTACATGCCAGACTTTGCGAGCGAAGCGAGCAACATATCCTACATGCCAGACTTTGCGAGCGAAGCGAGCAATATTCCCTACACGCCACACGTTGCGAGCGAAGGGGCTGCACGCGAGCCCCGGCTGGACGTGGAGGCGAGCGTAGCGAGCCGGAGCGGCTAGTTATTTATAAGAATGAAACTCCGTCTGTCTGTCGCTCTGTCTGTCGCTCTGTCTGTCGTGTCTATGCACGGCCAAACGGCTGAGTGGGCCGGATCTACGAGTGGTTGGATCTTTTTGGGATTTTCCGATAGGGTGTATAAGCGAATTTAAAATTTTCTAATCCCACCCGAACCATGGGCCGTAGGGCGGGAGGGGGGTCGAAGTAAGAATTAATGTGCGCTTTTTGGACTTCCCCGCTTCCCCTACCCCTCTAAACGGCCGTTGACAATTCCGGAAAAATACGGGTTTCGTAGGTTTTCCTACGAGGAAGACGACGGCGCGATCGGATCGCGAAAAAAGTATCGGGAAATGCGTCAAAAAAATGCGAGAGTACGGACCCGTTTTCTCGAAAAGTCCGCCGAAAAACTTGGTTTTTTCCGATTAAAATATACCCCATAAAGGTACGTTTTTCGGAACGGTTTTCGCGGGCGAAATACAGCTTTGGGTCCGCCGAATCTGAATCCGAAATCGGATATCGAAAAAAGTGACGAGAACTCGGTCAAATTGCGAGCAGAAGCGAGCAAAGCGATTAAAATGATTCTGCCGTGGACGAGAGAAGGCTCAAGAATTGACGTGAAGGGTTCGATGTCACAACATTGCGAGGCGAGCAGGTATGCCTACATAGGTACCTACCTTGCGAGCGAAGCGAGAGCCATTTCAAATAATAAATACGGACTTTGTCCTACACATATACAGGTATACCTTGCGAGCGAAGCGAGCAACATCCCCGAATAAACTTTTCGTGGTTCCACGTAGTTTTATAAGATTTAATTTGTTTGTAATAATTCCCAACTGAAAAAAACGTCTGCCAAGTTGGGTGGGCAGTATAACTTCCTCAAGCGAGCGAAGCGAGCAGCATCCCCTACAGAAGTTAAGCCTACCCTTAGAGATCTACCGTTTGCGAGCGAAGCGAGCAGCATCCCCTACAGAAGTTAAACCTACCCTTAGAGATCTACCGTTTGCGAGCGAACCGAGCAACATCCCCTAAATGCCATACTTTGCGAGCGAAGCGAGCAACATTTTCTACATGCCAGACTTTGCGAGCGAAGCGAGCAACATATCCTACATGCCACACTTTGCGAGCGAAGCGAGCAAAATTCCCTACATGCCACATTTTGCGAGCGAAGCGAGCAATTTAATGGGGGGTCCGGGGGGCTTGCCCCCCGGCTGGACGTGGAGGCGAGCATAGCGAGCCGGAGCGGCTAGTTATTAATAAGAATGAAACTCCGTCTGTCTGTCTGTCGCTCTGTCTGTCGTGTCTATGCACGGCCAAACGGCTGAGTGGGGGGAGTCTACGAGTGGGGGGATCTTTTTGGGATTTTCCGATAGGGTGTATAAGCGAATTTAAAATTTTCTAATCCCACCCGAACCATGGGCCGTAGGGCGGGAGGGGGGTCGAAGTAATAATTAATGTGCGCTTTTTCCACTTCCCCGCTTCCCCTACCCCTCTAAACGGCCGTTGACAATTCCGGAAAAATACGGGTTTCGTAGGTTTTCCTACGAGGAAGACGACGGCGCGATCGGATCGCGAAAAAAGTATCGGGAAATGCGTTAAAAAAATGCGAGAGTACGGACCCGTTTTCTCGAAAAGTCCGCCGAAAAACTTGGTTTTTTCCGATTAAAATATACCCCATAAAGGTACGTTTTTCGGAACGGTTTTCGCGGGCGAAATACAGCTTTGATCCCGCCGAATCTGAATCCGAAGTCGGATATCGAAAAAAGTGACGGAAAGTAGGTCAAATTGGGAGGGGAATTGCGAGGGAAGCGTTTAACATCAGAAATTAATTTTGCCGTGTTCGCGAGAAGGCTCTACGAAGACGTCAAGGGGTTCGATAAGGCGGGGCTTGCACCTGACTGGAACGGGTTGCGAGCAGGTACACGCACTTACGTCTTGAAGGGTATACAGGTATACCTTGTGAGCGAAGCGAGAGCCATGTCAACAGAATAAATTCGGATTTTTTCCTACAAATATACAGCAATACCTTGCGAGCGAAGCGAGCAACATCCCCGAATAAACTTTTAGTGGTTCCACGTAGTTTCATAAGATTTAATTTGTTTGTAAGAATTTCCAACAGAAAAAAACGTCTGCCAAGTTGGGTGGGCAGTATAACTTCCTCAAGCGAGCGAAGCGAGCAGCATCCCTTACAGAAGTTAAACCTACCCTTAGGGATCTATCGTTTGCGAGCGAAGCGAGCAACATTCCCTACATCCCACACTTTGCGAGCGAAGCGAGCAATATTCCCTACATGCCACACTTCGCGAGCGAAGCGAGCAATTGAATGGGGGGTCCGGGGGGCTTGCCCCCCGGCTGGACGTGGAGGCGAGCGTAGCAAGCCGGAGCGGCTAGTAATTATAGAAGTATAGGTTGTGGCAACTCGAAATGGGACACGCCGAGGAGTCTGGACGGGCCTTATGACGTACGCAAGCCAACTAAAACTACGATCATACTCAATTGCAAAATAATAAACCTTTGTGAAATAATTTGCAGCGTTTTTTCGTTTTATAGCAGCTTGCGTAAACTCATCTTCAAACTTGCGTTTGTAAAAAACGTCAACCTGACCACTTCCAGATTTTTGGTATTCTAAGCAGCATACAGTTTTCCGCGGAATTGTTACACTCATGGTTTTTGCCATACTTGAAAAATCATCATGCAACACGGTTGTCACCGAGAATGGTGAAGTTTGTCTTCGTGCTGCACGTATTAGCTGAACCCATCCTTCTGGAATAAATACCGGTACATTTTGTGATTTTCTCTCTATTTTGGAATGCATAGAATCACATTCCATTTCGGAATGTCCTGGTTCGAAAAACGAATTTTTTGGAGAGAAGAATTTGCCAGTAAATGAATACGAGTAAATATATGAGTGCGCAACCATAGAATTCTTATTCTGAGCCCCGCACGAGTCAGACATCATTCGTACAGTTGATAAATCAGATAAAATCTCCAATTTCATTTTTATGAATTTTAATAAAATTGAAGCAATAAATTTCATTTGCTCCCCGTTTTCCATGAGGTTCATCCCGTAAATAGCAGTGACCTTTCATGGGCTTTCAACTTACGCACGCGCGCACGCCTGACACGCTTGGCAGGCGGTCACGGTGGGGGGTGAGCGGGGGGTGGAGTGAGAGAAAGAACAGAGGTGGATACTAGAAAAGAGACTGGCGAAAGCCCAAGAGCTTGCTGATTCAGAAATAATAAACCATTATGTAATAATTTGCAGCGTTTTTTAAAATCTAGATCATCATTTTTTGCCCATAATCACCTTTTAAACGATTTTTTTATATCAGAAAAGTTATAGAAAATTAAATTTAGCGTCGATTGGTCACCAAGAACAGGCCGAAACAATAGAAAATAAGGAATTTATGTCATTTTGAAATATGACATGTCAAAAAATCAAGTTTTTTGAGGAATAAATTAATGGTTCCAGAGGATTTGCTTCCAGGCAATAGTTGTAGAGGATAAAATTTCGTCTCGAATTAGCACCAGAAAAATCAAGATACCTCCATAGGCAATTAAGGATATTATGAGATTTTGAAGTTTTGCTTTTATAGTTACATTTTTACTTTCCTTACTTAACCCGAAGGGTGAGGGGAAAGTCTTACAGTCACCCTGAAAATCAATTTCTTAAACTCGTGCTAGGAGGGTATTTTGTTCAACGTTCAACCTGAACCCAAATCTGTACGTTTGGTCAACGGCATGTTCGTTCCCGGCGAGGCTTTCAAGGTTAAACCTTTCTTGAAAACCGTGGGAAGTGAGATTGTAGAATCCTATGAAGTTCATAACCACGAAAAAATAAGTAGTGATGCCAAGGTAAAATGCTTGGTGCAGCGAGCTGTTAAAAGGAAAGCGAATGATGATATTTATATCTACTCGACCATCAAAAGTAAGTTTTTTAAACTTCATTTATTAATAAATGCATTAATAATAAATATTAATAAATAAATAAATGAAATGATAAATATTAATTGCTAGGTAATAAGAATACTATTAAATACAAACTACCTATACCTACTTATTCATTATTGTGCTTCCTGTCTGTTTCAGATAGTGAGGACTGTCCTTAAAGAGCTGCCAGAGAACAATGTGAAAGAAGATGACCTGAAAAATTTGCGGCGAATGGCCTACAACGTGAAGCGAAAGCGAATTCCCACTCTTCCAAAAAGCAGGGTGGAAGTGTTTGGAGCACTCCGAGAATTTGAGGTCACCACATCCAAGGGAGAAGAATTTAATATATACCTACTGTGAGAACTTAATATTTTTAATTACTGATAACCTTGATATTTTTAATGTAATACCAAATTATATACCTTCCTATATTATACGCATGTGTTTTACTGAAAATGATGCTTTATTGAAAACTACAATACCTACCTATATTCAGCGACGGGAACGGACTTACATTGCGGAAACGAAAGTACATTTCTGTAATGGAACGAACGTGGAAGTGTGGAAGTATTTCAAGAAGAAGGACGCTAAAGATGCCACCTGCAACCATTGTTTCAAAGTTGTGAAATACTCAGGCAACACGACGAACTTCACCAAACACCTCTCCACCAACCATCCAAAATTGCAAAGAAAAAAATTGAAAGTTGCCCAACTCAAAGCTAAGACTGGCGAGCTTAAAAAAGTTGATGAATCCCGCCCTTCCACCTCTCAGCAAACAGAACAATCCGAAAAGCCTCGTGATCCATCTCCTGAACGCATTGAATTGTTTCGCCCTATAGTGGAGGCATTTTCCAAAACCTCGGCATATGCGGAAGGAGGTCCATGTCATGCATCAATCATGAATGCATTGATATATTTTATCTGCAAAGATCGGAGGCCATTGATGAAGGAGTTGGCGCCATCTTTCAAGGTTCCATCAGTTTGGTCTTTGAAACAATTTTTTTAAATCAAAATACGACGTTGTTGCTGAAAATTACAAGAAGAGGATCAACAATGCCTCCCATTTGTGTTTAACTGCAGACGTGTGGACTGAAACCATGACCAATACCTCGTTTTTCGGAATGGCTTGTCACTTCAAAGAGGGGGGGCTTGACATCGAAGCCCAACAATTGGAATCTAGTCACTCGGCTCAATATCTCGAGGAAATGATAAAGAATGCTTTGAAAAAATGGGATATTGACGAATCTAAAATCGTGTCTGTTGTGACTGATAAAGGAGCCAACATTGTTGCTGCGGTTAGAAACCATTTTGAAGAATCTCGTCACAACCCGTGTTTCGCTTATACCCTGAACTTTGCGATTATAGAACGGCAAGGATTCAAGAAGTTGATGAAGGAGTTGGCGCCATCTTTCAAGGTTCCATCAGTTTGGTCTTTGAAACAATTTTTTTAAATCAAAATACGACGTTGTTGCTGAAAATTACAAGAAGAGGATCAACAATGCCTCCCATTTGTGTTTAACTGCAGACGTGTGGACTGAAACCATGACCAATACCTCGTTTTTCGGAATGGCTTGTCACTTCTTGACATCGAAGCCCAACAATTGGAATCTAGTCACTCGGCTCAATATCTCGAGGAAATGATAAAGAATGCTTTGAAAAAATGGGATATTGACGAATCTAAAATCGTGTCTGTTGTGACTGATAAAGGAGCCAACATTGTTGCTGCGGTTAGAAACCATTTTGAAGAATCTCGTCACAACCCGTGTTTCGCTTATACCCTGAACTTGGTTTCCGAACGGGTACCTAACTGAAATGGTGGAGGTCAAGGAATGCATCGATAAGGTTCGTGACATTGTTAAATATTTCAAAAACAGTGTCAATTTATCTGATAAACTCAGGAAGGTGCAAATCGCTTCAGGCATGAAAGAGGGCTGTGTAACGAAGCTCATTCTCGATGTGAAAACGAGGTGGAACTCCACTTTTTATATGCTTGAGAGGTTTGTCAAAATCGCAAATGTCATCAGTCAAATTCTATTAGAAGATACATCGAGCCATATCATGCCAAGCCCCCCCGAGCTCGATTTTTTGAAACAAATCATTTCATTATTGAGAACTTTGGAGTTCGCAACGAAAGAGCTATCAGGAGAAAATTACGTCACTGCTTCAAAAATTATACCGATTGAGAACTGCATCAATACTCAAATAGCAGAGTTTACGACGTGAGACGATTCAAGGCTAACTAACCCCACCCCCCCCCCCCCCCCCCCCCCCCCCCCCCCGTCACTCACTCACTCTCTCTCTCTCTCTCTCCTGCCTATTTCTCACTCTTGTTTCATTAATTTATTTTCTTCTTCATTTATTTCTCTTATTTTTATTGTATTTTCCATACATTTTTTCTTCTCAACCTTTGATTTATTTAAGGTAAGAAATTTTGATTATCCGCGAGGTGGGAACATGAATGTTCCTATGGATAATAAAGATTATTATTATTATAATATTAGGAATGCATGATCTATACATGTTTTAGTTTTACCCTACACTATTCTAGTAGGTTCGTTTACCAATGATTTGTACTCTTTTGAAGAAAATAAGCTAATATATTCATTTATGACGTATTTTTCTTTCTTTATTTCAATGAGATCTACATTAACATCTCCTATCACTAAAGAGTTTTTATCCTTAATGGATTCCAACCATTGACTTCAGTTCAGTCACAAATTCTAATTTTTTATACTTATGATACCTACCTATTTATTCCAAGGATATTTATCTCCATGTCTTTAATCCCTATCATGACTTGTAAGATACTAGCAGTTTTGGAATCAATTATTCTATGTTCTTTCATTTTTAAAATATCTTTTATGAACATTATTATTCCACCAGATTTTGTTGTATCTACACAATAATTTTTCATTTTGTATTGAGGAATCTCATCCACCTGTACATTTCAGTTAAGTATATACTCAAAACTAGGAAATTATCGGATCGTATACGTATATAGTATCGATACTTAGGCGATATCGCAACGTCCTTACTAACTAATATCTATGAAGAATCTCAAGTTTAAAGTTAACCACATAGGTATAGGTATTTCAGTAGATATCGTGGGTGCAAAGCCAAAACCACGAATCTGCAAAATTGTAGTTTTGAGAAAAACGGCTTCAAAGCTTTGGAGGTCAGCGAAAAATCGACTTTTTCCATTACAAACGAAGAAATGCTTCAGTGACATTCTTAATGACCATTCCTAGGCTATCCAAACGTTTTTTTGAGATCTGCACTCAAAATTTGGGTCTTAAGTGCAGATTCGTGGTTTTGGCGTTGTGATTTCTCACCAACATCTCACTTTCAGAAGTGCATCTCAGTCGTAGTGCATATTCTTTACTGTTTTTTCTCGTCTTGGTTGGAACTATTTCAAAGGGAAAATTGATTCAAATGATTCAATGTTATTTTTACCAATTTATTCAGAAGAAAAATATTTCAAAAAATTTTTTTTCAGAAGAACGGAACAAAAAAATCACTAACTTGAAATTAAAATAGGTAATAGTTTTTACATTGACTTGAAATAATTCAACATCTCATTCTTTTGCAAACATTAGTGTCACTCTTCATAATCCGATTCTTCCGACACATCCCGCTCCGGCAAGTAATCCCTTTCAGCCGACGAGGGTTGAATCGAGTTGAAGAAGCCATGATACTCTTTGTGGATAGTAAGGTCATCAGACATTTTTTTCAAGTCCTTCCATTTCGCTTCTGAAATGGGGAGCCGTTCTGAATAAGCTCTCCTCTGCTCAAAGGCGTCATTGCTTCGTATTCCTTTTTTTCGTTTTATAGCAGCTTGCGTAAACTCATCTTCAAACTTGCGTTTGTAAAAAACGTCAACCTGACCACTTCCAGATTTTTGGTATTCTAAGCAGCATACAGTTTTCCGCGGAATTGTTACACTCATGGTTTTTGCCATACTTGAAAAATCATCATGCAACACGGTTGTCACCGAGAATGGTGAAGTTTGTCTTCGTGCTGCACGTATTAGCTGAACCCATCCTTCTGGAATAAATACCGGTACATTTTGTGATTTTCTCTCTATTTTGGAATGCATAGAATCACATTCCATTTCGGAATGTCCTGGTTCGAAAAACGAATGGCGAATTTTTCGGAGAGAAGTATTTGCTAGTAAATGAATACGAGTAAATATATGAGTGCGCAACCATAGAATTCTTATTCTGAGCCCCGCACGAGTCAGACATCATTCGTACAGTTGATAAATCAGATAAAATCTCCAATTTCATTTTTATGAATTTTAATAAAATTGAAGCAATAAATTTCATTTGCTCCCCGTTTTCCATGAGGTTCATCCCGTAAATAGCAGTGACCTTTCATGGGCTTTCAACTCGAAAATGGTTAAATTATACATAGCGAGGCTGCGCAAATAGAATATTTGCCCAGCGCTTCCCTTGGGGATATTCAAAACGGCTTCGAGATCGAAATTGAAGCTGAGACAGGACCGTTCATTTAAGGCCCTGGCCTTTTCGTCCTAAATGCCTTAGATGCTCCTCACTCACACGTTTCACGAAACGCACAATGCTGCGTTGCTATGCAATGCCGATACCGTGAAAGTACACGTTCGTGGTTTTAGCTTTGAAAGGTTGGGAAATTTTGGAATATTCGTGCAACGGGCATCGATAGTTTAGGCTGCTAGGCAACAGGTAACGAGATCAATGTCGCATTATAGTGGAATGGTCCAAAAATGCAGTTTCGCGGTTTTGGCTTAGTACCGACGATGACGATAGATTGGTGGTGTATTTGTGTCCCCACCTTGCGGCGGGGCTCTGACAAGAAATTAAAGTAGACTCATTAGAAGGCCCCTCTCCACGGAAATCTTTAGTAAAAGGCGAAAGATTTATTCGTAATGAAGAGAGGCCAGAGTTGTCCAGTAGAAGAATGTCAGATTCCCGGTGGAGAGAGCGCTCAACTGAGTTGTCGAGAACTAAGGAGCCCATGTCGCAGCTGCTGGTGCACAGAAGAATAAAGATGGAAAAACTAATGAAATAAACGGTAGGTATTTTTTGTGAATCCATGTCCGATAAACAATAGACTACTATTTCACATCCAATCAAAAGAAACCGATGCTTCTATTAAGAAATGTAAGTATACTTTAAAAGCGTAAATTCAATCTGACAGACCATTGCTCGAGCGAATGTGCGATTGTAGCGCTTCATCACGGAAGTTTGATGTACTTACTTACTCGTTAGTTACTTGGAGTGCCGTTAGATAGCACTAGGCAAAAATGCATAGCTGAAATAACTCTTTCCCTAATAAATTATTATTACGAAGTGGATTCTTAGTGATAACTATTAGCATATTATATTTTATACATTTATGTATTTACCTAAATTTTGTACAAAATAGGTATTTACATCAAGATCTAGAAAATTACCTAATACAATCATTTTTCATTGTGATTTTCGTCTCAGTCTTTTGGACTCTGGCAGTGTCTTAGTAGCGTTAAATTGCTTCTCTTCTCCTATGGCCCACTCAAAGATTATTTTTTTTCTACAGTGCCTGAAGTGGACAAGCGTCCCCTTCCATTAGTCGGTTCTTGAACCACTTCAGCAACACCTGAATACCGACAATATTTGCGCCTTATATATACATAGCGCGACTAAGAAGTTCGCCCACTTTGCCTATTTCAGTTCATCTGTCACTATGTCTGTGAAAGCGGCTGTGGTAAGTTGAGTCCTAATTTTTTTGGTGATTGAATACGTGAAACGTCAACGATGTTCAGCCTTACCTTTAAGCATGTGATTTGATATTTACGTAGGTAGAATTATCTATAAGGTACAGGTACATAGGTACTGGCACCTATGGCACCAGTTGCGAAACATGTACTTACCTAAAACGTACAACGGGTTAGAAAACTAGCAAGAGTCTACTGTCTATACCCTACTCCACAAATATAGGAGAGAATTTTGTTATAAACATTAATGATTCACATAAAAATTGGCTCATTAAGTCATGCTGCACACCATCATTCCTATCAAACCCTCAACTATTGTGGAAATCATGGGAAATACTGTTGTAAGTACTTACCTAAGTAGCCTAAGTACCAAAATAGCCAAGATTTCACCGACCGATTTCTCATTACAACACTTTTCACTTCACTTGTTAGATCCCAACTTGAGTATAATTCAATAGTATGGTCGCCTTATTATGAATGTTATATCTCCCAGCTTGAAAAAATTCAAAAAAAATTTCTACGTTACTATAGTTTCAAATTCTCCCTTCCCCGGCAACCTCATGACTATACCCAACTATATAATATAAATAATTTGCAACCCCTATCAATAAGAAGAGAATACTTTGACCAAATTTTCCTGTACGGGTTGGTGAGTGGTCGCGTTCATTCTCCCCCACTTTTAGAGCGTTTGAATTTTTATGTACCTATTCACCAAACCAGGCATAAATATACATTTGCACATACATCCCTATCAACTAATTACCAAAAATACAGCCCCCTCAATAGAGCCATGATGCAATCTAATAATTACATGGAAATTGATTTATTTCATACATCACCTACGATCATAAAATCTATTATCCTGAAATGATATATTTCTTTGATCTGAAATCGTTTGTACTGATTAATAAGTTATATGTTTTTCATGAATAATCAATCATCTTGCAAACTGTTTGAAATTTGTATTATAACTTTTATAACTTTGTATAACTTCTTTACTTGTTCTAACCTGTTGGTTCCTTGAACGCTTGATGATACATACATGATTTACTTATATATGTTTAGACACCTTTACTTTCTTCTGTTGACTATTTTATTTATCTATACAATTGACAAAAATGGATTATTCCGTAAATAAAGATTTGATTTGATTTGATAAGATATCTCTGATCCAGTGGTTAATATTCCCCTCGGACTTCCTTGAAATGTTGGGAGTTCTGGGATCACTCATAAATTTGCTGCCCAAGTCAACAACTCTCTTAATTCCAATCTTATATCTAGAGAGGGTCTTTCATGCGAAATATCCCAGAGCCTCTCACCTTCATCTCTTAACTATTTCACAGTTGCGCAATAAGTGTTAAGCTTCATCTCCCCCTTTCCGTACTCGCAGAGACATAGGAAGATGGATCAGGATAGGTATCAGAAATATGGGTCCTCTTGAAGCTAAAATGGCCCCATGTGTTATTTTAATATAGCATTTCCGAATTGAGTTAAACTTTTTCCATTTAGGTTTAGTTCTTTTCCATTTAGGTTTAAACCTTTTCCATTTAGGTTTAGACCTTTTCCATTTAGATTTAAACCTTTTCCATTTGGATTTAGACCTTTTCCATTTAGATTTAAACCTTTTCCATTTAGATATAAACCTTTTCCATTTGGATTTAAACTCCATCAAAACGTCAGTAGTTAGCCCCATCATAGTAAGTAAGTGCCTACCTACTAAAATTTCATTAGGCTAGAAGTAAAAAAAAAAGGAAACGGTAAGGGAAAATACGCATTTTTGAAAGCTTGTTATGAATCGGAAATCTCGGTAATGGATAAGGAGCCGAAGGCGTTTGGTTGAGAAGGAATTTGTTAATTTATAACTTCCGTTCATGAGAAATTCTTGTGTTCAAAAAACAAGTGTTCATTATTATATATATATATATATATATATATATATATATATATATATATATATATATATATATATATATATATATATATATATATATATATATATTACATTTCTGTGCATAAAAAACACTTGCATGATTTAATTTTCAAGTTGTGGCATAATAACGTCGGGTTAGAGATAAAAGTACCGAAGAGGTAAATTCATATTGTGCGAAAATCAAATTAAAATTTCAAAAGTTAGTTTGGTAAATATGATAATAAATTATTTTCTTAGGTTGGATACATAGTTTGATGATATTGATCACCAATAATAACAACAGTTAAATAATCATAATATTCTGCATTTGATTTTCCCACGTGTTGAATTTGTGACTTGGGTACTTTTACCTCTAACTCCACGATAATTTCCTGAGTTTAAATCCAAATGGAAAAGGTTTAAATCCAAATGGAAAAGGTTTAAATCCGAATAGAAAAAGTCTAAATCTAAGTGGAAAAGGTCTAAATCTAAATGGAAAAGGTTTAAATCTAAATGGAAAAGGTCTAAACCTAAATGGAAAAGGTTTAAACCAAAATAAAAAAGGACTAAACCTAAATGGAAAAAGTTTAACTCAATTCGGAAATGCTATATATGAGTTAGAAAATACTAGACCAAACTGTATGAAACTTGTGTTAAAAATTACATTTGGGGTCTAGATGGTTCTAAAAGCTCGACATCAATTTTTATCAACCCAAATTAAAGGGCTAAACATTTTAAAAAAATCGAGATCTCGAAAACTTGAAAAGTAACAGTTACCTATAATTTTTTGCTTGTCAATGATAAATAGATGGTTGGATAGTTCGCTTTCCCCAAGGGCTTGAACACCGAGAAAAAACTTTCAAATTTCGAAGCACGAGAAGATAGAGAAATCACGCGCTGCTAGCGGATCTATTGAATACACGATCAAGCTCGAAATTCCATCAAAAATCGCAAGGTAGTGATATTGGAATATATAAAAATTGCCTTATAAATATCAGTGATATAATGACAATATTGGAATTATCAGGTGATATAGTTCCAATGGAATTTATTACAACGTTGCGAAATTGGTACCTACCTAAATGCTAAATTTCATCTCTTAAATTGCTCCCAAGTCCACATTTATAGGTAGCGGAAGCATGCTTTAGCCATCACCTAACTGGACAAAAGTGTTCTCGTTTTTATGTGACGAAAAACTGTCACAGAAGTTTTCTTATGAGTTTCACGTATAGCCAAGCCGTTGGTAGGGAAATGGAACTTCCGCAGTGTTCACCGTACAGAAATCGTTCACTGTTCGTTGGAAAACTCTCATTTTACTGAAGATTAGTAAGATATTTATGTTGTAGTTTAACATTTATTTACAAGATATTAATCCAATAATGCGATGTTATAAATGGTTAGTAAACAATTTTATTGTGCCGCTTGTAAGCCTTGTTTTGTTGTCACTTGGTTGAAGTGGCAATCTTGGTTATGCGCATTATAGTCCATTGATTGAAAATGCGACCCCGAGGCAACGGGAAGAAAGCATGTTCCATGTTTTAGCATTTTAGCCGCAGGCTTAAAGCGGAAGCAACGGGAGGGGTGGGGGGTCCAGTTTGAAAAGGATCTCTTATTCAAAGTTAGGCCATCTACACACGGACCTACTGAAAAGGAACTGATTGGTGACGAAAATTACCAACCAGTCCGTTTTGAGTCACTTGCTGTGTTATCAAATGGAGCGCCGCAGACGGGGCTACTGATTACGGACTCGTCTGTGATTCACAGAAACCAGTTAGTAACTAGTCGCCTGGAGACTGACATGTCGAGTAGCCCAGTGATTTGAGTTTGCAGTTTCTTTCCGGTTTCCAGGATGAATGACCAAAAAGTCAACCTCTTGCTGGTGGGGGAAGTTGAAAAACGTCCAATTTTGTACAAATTTCATCTTACCAATTCCAAATAAGTTTCTTTAGACATTCTGTAGAATGCTAAGAACTTGGCATCTGAGATTTCCAGTTCCTTTACAGCAACGAACAAGCGGCGGTGAAAATTCCTTTCAAGATAAGGGTGGACCCAGAACCTTCTGCTCATTCTTTTTCTATAGGTACCTAATGTAATAATACATTATGATGGCTTCATCTTCGCTGGATTCACTGTCCTCCGAAGATGACAAAACGACACTTGTTGAAGGTTTGGCGTCCATGATAACACTGAAAACTGCAGATTTTGATCACTAATGAGTAGCCTCGTGTGTGGAGACGGGTTACCAATCAGTCACTAACTAGTTTCTAACTCGAGTTACCAACCAGTTGCGTCCCCTTTCCAGTAGGTCCGTGTGTAGACGGCCTAAGGCTTGACTGTGAGGCAGAAAATTGTGCATGCCTCTTAATTCAGGGTTAGGCACCCTTCTAACCCCAGTAACCCCTCAAATCCTACTTCTCGGAATATGACTATGCCTTTAACTCCTGATGGTCCAACCCCCTATTCCGTGCCTGCCGCCATCAACCACCAGTCGGAGACACACAGTATTCGGAGCAGGAACAGTTAGCGAATTTTCTTAGAAAATAAAACTATTGCAATGGCTCCAAAAATTTTAAAATAAAACTTTTCTTCATCGAAATCTGTTTTGAGGCATTCTGAAATGATTCCTGGATTTTAACGCTTTTTTATTTAAGTGTATATATATATATATATATATATATATATATATATATATATATATATATATATATATATATATATATAAGTATATACAGGGTGCGGCAGTGAGGACGGACGGTTTTAAAAAAATCATAAAATAGTTAATTTTCACTCAAAAACAAATTTATTTATGCATTCAGGTTCGCAAGGAAATAGCATTTGAGACAGTCAAATGAGAAATATCACATCAGGCAAGTGGTGGCCGAAATTGTTTATGCAGTGCTGGAGGTGTTCTTGGGCGTTATCTCCAACATACTCTCTCAACTTGGGCGACTTCCACGCGAATTGCGTCCTTCAATTCGTCCAGAGTTCGGGGCTTGTTCTCGTATACTCTAAGCCTTGAGGTGTCCCCCATAAGAAAAAATCGCATATGGATAAATCTGGGGACCGAGGAGGCCAATGAACATCGCTAAACCTGGAAATAAGGCGACCTGGGAAGAGAGGGCGAATATCGTCCATTGATGCTCTGGCTGTGTGGGCGGTCGCCCCATCCTGCTGGAACCACACACGTCGGGTTGGAACACGTCGCCGTCATAATTCAGGGAAAAAGAAGTTGGTGATCATTACGACGTAGGGTTATGTTGGAGAGAGTCTACACGAACTTCCAAGAACGCCTCCAGCACTGCATCAACAATTTCGGCCACCACATGCCTGATGTGATTTTTCACACTTGACCTTCTCAAATGCTATTTCTTTGCGAACCTGATTGCATCAATAAATTAGTTTTTGAGTAAAAATTAACTATTTTATGATTTTTTTAAAACCGTCCGTCCTCACTGCCGCACCCTGTATATGTATGTGTCATTCCAGACGATAACTCTCGATAGAATTGAGATAAAAACTTCGTTCTTTCGCCAAAAAATCAAGCATTTCAAAAGAAAGGATGAGTTCGTTGGACAACACTTTTTGAGCACATTAAATTGGTCAAATTTCAAAAAATGTACTTAAAAAATCACTAAAAAAGGCAAAAAACCGCTAAAAATTAACAAATTTCTATTTTTTAGCAGAATGCTACTCGAAAAAATTAATCGAACATGAACTAGGACATTTAAAAATTTAAGCACAAAATTGTACTGAAAAATGTACTTAAATTTCATTAAAATAAGCTAAAAATCGATAGGAACACTTGAAAAATTTGTAAAAATCCACAAAATCGTTTGTTCATTGGAATATTACTGACAAAAAGTTAGTTTGCTATAAAATGTATAATAAAATTTTTATTTGTCCCCAAAGTGCTCAAATTTCAACAGAATTTAACATAAATGTAATACGACCATTTATGAAAATTCGCTCATACGATCATGCTGCATGACTGGAACTTGTTCGGTTAGAACCGTTCGGTTGGCACCCGCAGCAGTAGATCGGGTTTTCCGGAGACGCTCCTCCAATCACCCAACTTGTTTGTTGACCGGTCTTTCCAAAAGTGGCGTAACCACGGAAACTACCATCAAGTGATCAAGTTGCGTAACTCTAACTAAATATTTGATTAGAAGTAGGTACCTACTCAGTCTACTCAAAGATTATTTTTTCTGCTGTGCCTGAACATCGAAGTTGACACTCAATTACAGTGCTTGAATTAGATAAGCCATCCATTATACCGGAGATATTATCCATTAGCTCGGAGAAGTTAGCTACGCTTTTGGGCTACAACTGTGGTTCATCTGTAATCATGTCTGGGAAAGTGGCTGTGGTAAGTCGAGTATTAATTTTATGATTAAATACCTACATGAAACGTAAACGATGTTCAGCTTTACCCGTAAGCATGAATGTTGTTATTGAGGTACATGGGTAGAATTGTCTATCAGTTACCTCAGGTACCTACTACTTAGCACCTACGGCTCCATTTGCGAGAATATATACAAATTTGTTAGAAAACTAATGAGATATGCACAGGGATGAATGAATTGAGAGCACTTGATAGTGGTCGGTTTGATAACGAGAATTTATTGCAGAATGCGTGTATGGATATATACTTATATGACGACTTCCGAGGTTGGTGAGGAGTGTTGGATTTTATGAAGTAAATTCACTCATGTAAATGAGAAAAATATTATTTTATTGATGAAACAGGGAGCACGATTTTACTACGAACAGAACAGCATTAAACTGTAAAAGTAAAACAAAATTACAAGCCCGAATGAAAACCAATGCACTTGATTGGCTGAGGGTCTGGAGGCGGCGACCAATCATGTTTAGGCTAACAATAGCGGGATAAGAATCCGCTCAAATATGAAATTAACTTCCTTCAACACACTCATTATTTTTAAACGTCAGACAATATATATAACAGTTATAAATCTAAAACATTATTGCAAGAAATACATTAAGCAAAAACTTGATAATTTTGACATTTTCATGTCTTTGCTATGGTATAACTCAAAAAAGTCACGAAAATTGCTAACGAAAATATTCTGATGGTTTTCGCTTACAACCGAGTCGTTGCTAGGGAAATGGTACTTCGTCGTTTATCATCCCACAAAATTCGTGGACCATTTGTTCGAAACCTCTCGATTTATCCAACATGTCCAACCATATTATGTTAACTATTGCAAAGTGCGTGGCCAACAAGCTGAGTTATGAGCATGGTTGTTTGAATAATTGTGTACACTCAGGTGATAATTCTCAATAATTGATACTGTGAACATGATTGCAACCGCTTGTTAATTTCTGATGATTTTATTGAGCTGGTATTTCGATTATTTGATTCATAGCAGGTGATCCGAATATTGTGACAACGGTTTGATTTGTGAAGCGGTGGTTGAATAATTTAAATAGGTAATTTCTATACTTTACATTCTAGGAAGCTGTAATTTCGTATGTAGCCTCTTTAGGACATTTACTTGACGATGCCCAGGGTCCGGTTCAGCTGAGTGGCTCTTAGAGCTTGCATAGGTTCGAGCCTGCAACACATACGAGTTTGCAACTAAAGACATAAAATGTTCCAATGTGTTGCAGACTCTTATGCAAGCGTTACGTTTCTGATGATTTTCGCTTACAACCAAATCGTTGCAGCGGAACTGCATCTTTGCCATTTTTCATCCTACACCAATCGTTCGGCAGTCGTTAGAAAGACTCAGTCTATCTCAGATCTCAATTTATGCTGAAATCTTACATCTTACGATCTTACACTGTCTAAACCGCTCAGAAAATGAGAGCAGCCAAGGTACTCGCAAAGTTATTAATGAAGTGTAAACAATCCTCGAGGTATAATAACGTAATTTGGTAGTAACCAGGCTGGTTTACTCGTAGGCGAATGTGGTAAGGAAACATGAATGTCTTCTGCGGTTGCGGACTCGTACGCAAACTGCCCTTCATCTCGAAACTGATCGGAGTTTTATTTTGTTAAATTTTTGCATCACATACAACATAATATTAGATAAGAACTTAGTAAAAAAAAAAAGCCACAGTTCCTTTGAGCCTGACGGCTAAAATTAAAAAACATGAATATGCTTTAGCCGTACACGACTCACTCCTCGTCGATTCTCTGAACCCGACCCCCCATCGGCCTCTGAACTCTGTTTATCATTCTGCCATCAATCCTAAAACATGGAATCATGTTTTAGCTCCTCGCTCTCACTTTATTATAGAAATGATCACGACCATTGAGCTCTTGTGAGATGATGATCTCCTAATAGAAACTCGCGAGTAAACATTCACTTTATTATAGAAATGATCACGACGATTGAGCTCTTGTGAGATGATGATCTCCTAATAGAAACTCGCGAGTAAACATTCACTTTATTATAGAAAGAGGCTAAAGAGGCTACATACGAAATTACAGCTTCCTATAGTGTAAAGTATAGAAATTACCTATTAAAATAATTTAACCACCGCTTCACAAATCTAACCGTTCTCACAATATTCGGATCACCTGCTATGAATCACATAATCGAAACACCAGCTCAATGAAATCATCAGAAATTAACAAGCGGTTGCAATCATGTTCACAATATCAATAATTGAGAATGATCACCTGTGTGTAAACAATTATTCATATAACCATGCTCATAACTCAGCTTGTTGGCCACGCACTTCGCAGTAGTTAATATAGTATGGTTGGATAAATCGAGAGCTTTCGAACGAATGGTCAACGAATTTTGTGGGATGAAAAACGACGAAGTATCATATCCCTAGCAACGACTCGGTTGTAAGCGGAAATCATCACAATTATTGGCGCTACTTTCGTTGCACTCTCGTGGGACATTTTTCGGTAGTTAGGTCACGGCTAAAGCATATTCATGCTAAAAAAAAATGCGTCATGCATAACATAATGAGGCAAATATTGTTATCATCATTACAATGTCACCATTTGTTTTTTTTTAATTCTTCAAATTTGTTTGGCTCTAATGGCTTTGTAAGTAAATCGGCTAGTTGTTACCTTGTTGGACAATATTCTACATGTATGGTTTTATTTTCAATCAATCTTCTTTATATTAATGAAGTAAAGTGTCTGTATGTGGGTACCTCCATTACTTTTGAACGGATTGACCGATTTGCGCGATTCTTTTTTTAATATGACCAGCCACTCCCGGCGCAAAATACAGGCCACATCAAAATTGCGCAACCCCTGTTCAGTAAGGGGTGGTTGTTAGGGGTGGGGGGTAGAAAAACTGGAAAATCCGTGTGTGGGCTCAAACGATAGTCTCCGACTAGGGGGGTTTCAATTCCAGCTACCATAAATAAGAACGTCCCCTACACACGCTAAACATACCCTTAGGGATCTACCGTTTGCGAGCAAAGCGAGCAGCATCCCCTACATGTTTCAATTGTAATATACCTTAATGGGGGGGAAAAAACCATCGCATGCACACAGCCACACCTTGCGAACGAAGCGAGCAACTTAATGGGGTTCCGGGGGGCGGCAGCTGGACGTTGAGGCGAGCCGGAGCGGCTAGTTCCTTTACAAAATGAAATCTTACATCTATATGTTCACTTTTGCTATTAAAATTACCTTTCTTCGTAGCTTATTGCACTCTGGTTGTCAATAAGTAAAGTAGCTTCAACACTTATTCCTAAAGGGCCGATTACACGAGCAACAAAAGTTGCGCAACTCCAAAAAAATTGCACTAGAAAAGTTGTACGCAACACAAAGCTATAAAATTGCCTCATGTTGCGTCAAGATGTTGCAAGGAATTAATTGCACTGTGTTGCACCAATAAAGTTGAGCAATAGAAATTGCTCAATTGTTTCGTTTACACGGGCGACTACAGTTTGCGCCATGGACGGTGAAGAGGTGGTCGTCGCTGCTGCTGCCAACCAAAGGAGAAAGTGGGGAATTCGGCAGCGCCAGTTTCTGGGCCAGAGAGAATGTGGGTTGGCTCTCACCTCTGAAATTCTTTCACGTCAATATTTGCTCATAAGGCCATGCTGCACAAATAAACTCCTATCTTTGCTACGATAAAATTCTCTCATGGGGCAATGCTGCACCCCACCAGTGCAGTTTCACGTCAATATTTCCTCATAAGGCCATGCTGCACAAGGCCTCATAAGGCCATAAACTCCTATCTTTCCTGCGTTAAAATTCTCTCATGAGGCATTGCTGAACCTCACCAGTACAGTTTCACGTCAATATTTGCTCATAAGACCATGCTGCACACAAACTCCTATCTTTCCTATGTTAAAATTCTCTCATGAGGCACTGCTGCACCCCATCAGTGCAGTTTCACGTCAGTATTCGCTCATAAGGCCATGCTGCACCCCATCAGTGCAGTTTCACGTCAATATTTGCTCATAAGGCCATGCTGCACAAATAAACTCAATGTGATTGGCTGTTTCGTTCCCTCTCCCGACCCAAGGCCGAAAAATTGCCGCAATAGTGCAATAATTTTAGTGCACGATGCAACAGTTGCCGAGAGGGCTCGTGGGCCTGAAATGTTGTACAACTCCCGTCAATTAATTGCCTGCAATCTTCGGCAACTTTTTCGAGGAGAGAATAGTTGTCCAACTTTTTTGAAATAGTTGTGCAATACTTTTTTCTGCAATTATTGCCGGAAAAAATCGCTCGTGTAAAAGGGCCTTAACAGTTCTTCAAAAAGGCTTTTAAGGTAGATTACTACTTCTTTGCAGCATTCTGCAGCCGCAATGTACTCACTTTCCGCACTAGAAGTGGCGACGATGGGTTGCTTCTTCGAACTCCAGCTTATTGGTCCTCCAGCGAAATAATATGTACCCTGAAGTATTTTTAGCGAATTTTTGAAGAAAATTAAGCTATTGCTCTCGCCTCAAAATTTGTAGAATGTGATTTTTTGAAAAAAATTTTATGCAGAAATCCGTTTCAGGCTATTCTGAATCATATTCTGAAGTTTAACGCATTTTTTAATGTATGTATGTATATATGTATGTGTCATTCCAGACGATAACTGTCCGTAGAATTGTGCTAGAAACTTCAAACAAATTTTAAAATGTTAAGGAAACAAAACGAAAGTTCAAGTTCGTTGGCCAGCATGATCGGATTACATCTTCGGGTTGAAATTTTCAAAAATGTAGTCAAAATTTTCAAAATAGCCTGTTTTTTGGCGATTTGTTGTGCGAAATAATTTTTTCAGCATACTAACATGTGGTATATTCGGAATCAGCGTAAAATTTCCTATAAGAATATGTATCAAGTTTTCAAAAATTTCAAAGTTGAAAAATCAGTCAAAAATCGAAATAATGCCGTTCGCTAGTTGTAAAAATCGGTAATATTTGCATGAAACATTGCCCAAATTCAGATTGAACTACTCATATGGAAGTAAGAGTACCTCCTAATTATCTTTAATAATTTGATTCCATGTTTGTCCATCAAAATCATAAACTAAAATTTCTCTACACGATCAATAGCGACTGAAATGTTGAAGATTTCTTCAAAAATTTGCTCATGGGGTCATGCTGCATGACTAGACTTTTTAGGTATTTCAGAGTCCTTTTAAGATTAGTAAGGTCATCATTAGTTGGCATTTCAAGTTTGCTACTGCTCATACCAACAGCATAAGCCAAGTCGGGGCGAGTCTTCGTTGAGATATAGAGCAAACTGCCAACGGCTTCTCTGAATGGAAATTCTGTTAGTGCATTTCCGTTTTCAGCCACAGGCTTTACAAATTAATGGGGATCCGGGGTGCTTGCCCCCCAGCTGAACGTTGAGGCGAGCCGGAACGGCTAGTTCCTGTACAAAATGAAATCTTACATCTATATGTTCACTTTTGCTATTAAAATTCCCTTTCTTCATAGCTTATTGCACTCTGGTTGTCAATAAGTAAAGTAGCTTCAACACTTATTCCTAAAGGGCCGGTTACACGAGCAACAAAAGCTCCAAAAAAATTGCACTAGAAAAGTTGTACGCAACACAGAGCAATAAAATTGCCTCGTGTTGCGTCAAGATGTTGCAAGGAATTAATTGCACTGTGTTGCACCAATAAAGTTGAGCAATAGAAATTGCTCAATTGTTTCGTTTACATGGGCGACTACAGTTTGCGCCATGAACGGTGAATAGGTGGTCGTCGCTGCTGCTGCCAACCAAAGGAGAAAGTGGGGAATTCGGCAGCGCCAGTTTCTGGGCCAGAGAGAATGTGGGTTGGCTCTCACCTCTGAAATTCTTTCACGTCAATATTTGCTCATAAGGCCATGCTGCACAAATAAACTCCTATCTTTGCTACGATAAAATTCTCTCATGGGGCAATGCTGCACCCCACCAGTGCAGTTTCACGTCAATATTTCCTCATAAGGCCATGCTGCACAAGGCCTCATAAGGCCATAAACTCCTATCTTTCCTACGTTAAAATTCTCTCATGAGGCAATGCTGAACCCCACCAGTGCAGTTTCACGTCTATTTGCTCATAAGGCCATGCTGCACACAAACTCCTATCTTTCCTATGTTAAAATTCTCTCATGAGACACTGCTGCACCCCATCAGTGCAGTTTCACGTCAGTATTCGCTCATAAGGCCATGCTGCACCCCATCAGTGCAGTTTCACGTCAATATTTGCTCATAAGGCCATGCTGCACAAATAAACTCAATGTGATTGGCTGTTTCGTTCCCTCTCCCGACCCAAGGCCGAAAAATTGCCGCAACAGTTGCCGAGAGGGCTCGTGGGCCTGAAATGTTGTACAACTCCCGTCAATTAATTGCCTGCAATCTTCGGCAACTTTTTCGAGGAGAGAATAGTTGTCCAACTTTTTTGAAATAGTTGTACAATACTTTTTTCTGCAATTATTGCCGGAAAAAATCGCTCGTGTAAAAGGGCCTTAAGGTAGATTACTTCTTTGCAGCATTCTGCAGCCTCAATGTACTCACTTTCCGTACTAGAAGTGGCGACGATTGGTTGCTTCTTCGAACTCCAGCTTATTGGTCCTCCAGCGAAATAATATGGACCCTGAAGTATTTTTAGCGAATTTTTGAAGAAAATTAAGCTATTGCTCTCGCCTCAAAATTTGTAGAATGTGATTTTTTGAAAAAAAGTTTATGCAGAAATCCGTTTCAGGCTATTCTGAATCATATTCTGAAGTTTAACGCATTTTAGCGAATTTTCTTAGAAAATAAAGCTATTGCAATGGCTCCAAAAATTTTAAAATGAAAATTTTCAAAAATTTTCTTCATCGAAATCTGTTTTGAGGCATTCTGAAATGATTCCTGGATTTTAACGCTTTTTTATATGTATATATATATATATATATATATATATATATATATATATATATATATATGTATGTATATATATATATATATGTATATATATAAGTATGTGTCATTCCAGACGATAACTCTCGATAGAATTGAGATAAAAACTTCGTTCTTTCGCCAAAAAATCAAGCATTTCAAAAGAAAGGATGAGTTCGTTGGACAACAATTTTTGAGCACATTAAATTGGTCAAATTTCGAAAAATGTACCCAAAAAAATCACTAAAAATGGCTAAAAACGGCCAAAAATCGTTAAATTTCTATTTTTTTTGCAGAATTTTAGTCAAAACTAAATTTTCAACGATTAACTAGGACATTAAAAATTTTTGCTCAAAATTATGATGAAAAACGTACTTAAATGTCATTAAAATTTGCAAAAATATCTATGAAAACTGCAAAAAAATTTAAGAATCAAAAATCTCTTCTGAATCAGTGGATTTTTATTTAGAATAAGTTTTTTGCCATAAAATTGGTTTTTAACCATTTCTGTCAACTAAAATTGCTCCAATTTCAATGCACTTTAACATACTATAGTACGATAGATAGTTTATGAAAATTCGCTCATACGATCATGCTGCATGACTGGAACTTTTTTAATGTATGTATGTATATATGTATGTGTCATTCCAGACGATAACTGTCCGTAGAATTGTGCTAGAAACTTCAAACAAATTTTAAAATGTTAAGGGAACAAAACGAAAGTTCAAGTTCGTTGGTCAGCATGATCGGATTACATCTTCGGGTTGAAATTTTTAAAAATGTAGTCAAAATTTTCAAAATAGCCTGTTTTTTGCGATTTGTTGTGCGAAATAATTTTTTCAGCATACTAACATGTGGTATATTCGGAATCAGCGTAAAATTTCCTATAAGAATTATGTATCAAGTTTTCAAAAATTTCAAAGTTGAAAAATCAGTCAAAAATCGAAATAATGCCGTTCGCTAGTTGTAAAAATTGGTTATATTTGCATGAAACATTGCCCAAATTCAGATTGAACTACTCATATGGAAGTAAGAGTACCTCCTAATTATCTTTAATAATTTGATTGCATGTTTGTCCATCAAAATCATAAACTAAAATTTCTCTACACGATCAATAGTGACTGAATCGAATTCGAAGATTTCTTCAAAAATTCGCTCATGGGGTCATGCTGCATGACTGGACTTTTTAAGATTAGTAAGGTCATCATTAGTTGGCATTTCAAGTTTGCTACTGCTCATACCAACAGCATAAGCCAAGTCGGGGCGAGTTTTCGTTGAGATATAGAGCAAACTGCCAACGGCTTCTCTGAATGTTAATTTTGTTAGTGCATTTCCGTTTTCAGTCACAGGCTTTACAAACGGTGTTGTGACTGGTTTTGAATATTCCATACCGTATTTCTTGAGTACCTGTTTGGCATATTCAGACTGAGAAATTTTAACATCACCTCTCCCACACGTGAGACTTTCAATCCCAAAAATGTTTTTGGAGGGTTAATGGCAGTCGTCTCAAACTCTTGAGTCAGCTGAGCGAGTAGTTTTGCTATTTTCTCTTCACTGTCTGAGGCAAGGATACTATCATCCGCATGAATAGCCAAGAACAGGGTTGAGTCAGCATTCTTGAAAATGCAGATTTTAGGGCTCTTAATCCACTTTTAGTTAGAAATTCGGAGAAACGCTTATTCCAACGAAGTAGAGCTTCACGAAGATCGTTTAGGGCTTTTTCTAATCGGCAGATTTAAATTTCAGAAATTTCGAAACCTGGCATCTCCATAAAAATCTGGATTCTCCAGTTTTCCGTAGAGAAAAGCAGTTCAAATGTCGAACTTTGTTACATGGTAAGATGTAGGCCCTCCTATAGTTGAAAGTTTTTCCAAGATTATTGTAAATTGAATGATTTGTGGTCAGCACCAAAACCACCTCAATTTCTTGTGTGTTATGATCAGAGCTCTTCACAACATGGCATTTATTTTTGCCAAACGTGGCTCTAAAAAACATGGCAAAATGGCACTTATTTTGGCCAATCATGGCTTTTATTTTGGGTAAACATGGCATTTATTCTTCAAAATCCAAACTTTTTTTCGTCGTTTTTCTTTTCTGTCTATGACATTGCAATGACCCTTTCCTTTTCAAGCTCTAATGGCTGTAATCCTCGGACATTTGTGACCTTAATCCTCGGAAGGGGATTCCCGGTCCTTGAAATGTGAGCTTGCCCCCATGAAAAAGCCCTTGTTTGCTTGCCTTTTTTGAAAAAATACTTAAAACCCCAACTTTTTGCGAATTTTTCCAGAATTTTTTTTTTTCTTTTTTCAACAATTTTCTAGAAGTTCAGGCGAAAAATGGCACAAACGTGGCATTTTCCCAGAAATTGGCAAACAATGGCTTTTTACCCAAAAATTGGCTAAACATGGCACTTAAGGATGGCGCCATGGCAAAATGGCACTTGAAGGGCTCTGGTTATGATACCCTTATAATAGCGGTTCAGGTCACCTCTTACAGAAAACCACACGAGGCGTCTGATGAAATGGTAAACTCAAATTTTATGGAATACTTACACAATTAATGGGCGGGATGTGCAATTATATTTACTGATGGATTAAAAATTTCAACGGCTGTTGTTTGTGCTTTCTTTGACGTATCCAATCAAATTCGAGTTAAATTTCGACAACCTGAACAATGCTCTAGCCTTACTGCTGAAAGAATCGCCACCCTCCAAGCTCTAGACTCTATCTTTTCCAATACTCAGACAATAAATACCGTAATTGCTTTGTTTTCTGACTCCTTGAGAACCCTAAGAGTTTTAAAGGGAAGTGGCCCACGAAGGGCAAGAAATCCACTTATTGGTGACATTCTTACAAAATTATTGCAAATTGTTTTATAACATTTGATACACCATAGCTTGGCTGTATAGCTGGATTCACATGGAGCAGAACGAGCGTGGAAAGCGGAAGTACGGAAAGACGGTACGCAATCTGATTGGCTGTTGGGACAACAGTTGAGGAAGGTGGCTGACATGTTGTCGAAAGGGGCAGACAGCGATCGGCGGTAGAAATTTTCCGAGCTTCGCACAAGCTCATTGGACAGGAATGTCGTAAATAGTTTTATGACAGATATAAAATCTCCTGCCTATGTATTTGTTCTTTGATTTTGATTTGTGAATTGGATTTCAGGTTACAGGGAGTAACAAGGGAATCGGTCTACAGATCGTGAAGAACTTGTGCTCACAGTTTGATGGAACTGTGTACTTGACAGCTCGAGATGTGAAAAGAGGAGAAGATGCAGTAGAGAAGCTCAAACAGGTTCATTTTTATTTATTTATTTTTTTAATTACTACCTAGGTGTTTCATGTTTATTTTAAATGTTACGCAGTGTGAACGACACTCCTTACACCATTCGGATGTAGATAAAAAACGAAACAGAGGAGATGAGAGGAAACAAAGTTTGACAAGGTTCTGTTTGGTGTCGGTTAACCGTGGGTCGCGCACTATGACTCGTACAGATGGAAGTAAAATGGAAGGAACGTGACATGCTGCTTGTATCTACTAAATTTTAATTAATATTTGCCTGAACACTAGTTTTATTCCAGATTTTTAAAAGAAAATCTGTTTACTTTTTCTCTGTTTTTATTCATACATTGCCAATATTTTATTTGTTGCAGATTATTAATTCTTATTATCCATAATTCACTTGGATTAATCGGTTTTGGAAACTTAATGATAAAATTGTGGAGAAATATGATGTAAAAGGTCTGGACTTAGTGGTTACTATGCAGGAAGAAGGGTTGCATGGATACTATAAAGCGGTAGAGGGTTGGCAACACTTAATCAACGGCTGTTTCTACTCTTTTCTGTGTTCTGTGGTCCGAACGGCCAAATAGGGGTGTAGTCTAAATAGAATGGTTCAGATGGGTCAATCCGATGAACCTTGTGACAGTTCCCGTGAGATCCAAGAGAATGCGCGTCTGTCGCTCTCGCGCTGGGTGTCATCTTCGAGTCTTGGAATGCTGCATTTGGCAATAGATGAGGGTCCGAGAACCGGAAAATCATCTTCTCCGAAGATAGCACATATGCTATTAGTACGGGTTGTATCTCATGGTACTGTCACACCCCCCCTCTCTCTATGTAGTACGGATTTAGGCCCCATTGCCCCTCTGGGGGCGATCTAAGTCCATTACATGGTAGCAGAGCGTGGTTAGAATTATGTACAGCTGACGCCTAATAATCCGATCCACTATTTTCGTGGGCGTTAATGTTTCAAACATGGCCTGGGTTTCCAGAAGGAATACCCATTATACTCTCTTGGATACATAAATAATTTCATCGGTTCTTGACTTCTAATGTCTCAATTTTTCTCCTCATTATTTCTATTTTTCATACTTAATTTCTTCCAAGGGAATCGTTCCCAAACCCAGGGCATCATTCCCTATTTCATAAGTCCCCAAAGTGGGCACCTTCCACTGTAAGTATCCAAAGTTGAGCAAGTTATTATTTCCGCATTGTTCCAATCTTTGATTGGCGGTTAATTACCTAATGAATACTTCCTATGAAGATTCATTGACAATCCATCCTGTTTTAATTTCTCTTTCCTATCCTCAATCGCCAGCTATTTATTAGTGAGCATCAGTTCTCAACCAGTAAACTATTCCACCTGGTTTGCATACTTGTTGCTCAAACAAGTGTTTTTAAGGGGAGGAGTGTGACCGAGAGAATGAAATTTAAGTGTGAGTTCACGTGAGATCCAAGAGAATGCGCGTCCGTCGCTCTCGCGCCAGGTGTCATCCTCGTGTTCTTGGAATGCTGCGTTTGGCGATAGATGAGAATCCGAGAACCGGAAAATCATTTTCTCTGAACATAGCACATATGCTATTAGTACGAGTTCTATCTCTTATGGTTCTGTCTCACTCCCCTCTCTCTATTAGTGTGGATTTAGGCCCCATTGCACCTCTGGGGGCGATCTAAGTCCATTACAACCTTTTATTTAGAAATGATAATGAATCTCTTTTCCGATCCATACGTATATCCTATTGTAGCAATTAAATTGCACGTTACATGTACTTGCCCTGCACCTTATTCTAATATCGCTACTTTGTTCATCTGTGCTCCCTTGTGACATTTTAGAATATTTTTAACTATTCCACAGGAAGGATTGAACCCATCTTTCCACCAGCTTGACATTGACAATGAAGAAAGTGTTAAAGCATTAGCATCCTTCCTCAAGACCAAACACGGAGGCATTGACGTTTTGGTTAACAATGCTGCAATCGCTTTCAAGGTGAATATTTTATTTATTATCAGTCATTACATTCAATCATAGATACAAAACCACCCTTTTGTTTATGTCAGCTGTCACTTGTGTGTAGGATATCAAGAGTAGTGTCAATCTGTAGCTTTACAATCGCACGGTTGTAGATTTGAGCAAATGTGTAAAAAGCAGGGAAGTGTGCAGAAGCTGTAGGTGTTTTTGGTCTAAAAACGCGCGAAAATAGCCAAGATGTGGTCGTGTTTCGGCGCTAAAAACCCGGAGATACAGCTTTTTTGCTTATAAACACACAGCCACAATACATTATGCTGTTTTGTAGTTAGTAAAAAATGAAGACAAAAAACTTGGTATAGTGAGCTGATTTTTCGTCTTAGAACGCGCAAAACTAGCCAAGATAGTTTGTTTTTTGGCGCCGCTAAAATCCCGGAAAAAGTAGCTTTTGTGCTCAGAAACGCACACAGTAACAACACATGAGGCCTGTATTGTAGTTAGTAAAGAAAATCGCTTGGTCAGACTACGAAAATGCGTGATTTTTGCGCACTCAGGTGGCGCCAAGTATGGTATTTGAAACGTTAATACAGGCATCTTGTGTGGGCAATGAGCGCATTTCGTAGTTTTGGGATACGTGGCTATTATAATGATTCACTGTACACTTACCGTACAGGTCAACATGGCATGCGGCCTCCTCTCACTCTGCTTGCAAACCAACTGAGGTCCCACAATTAACATTATCCATTAACAGCTGGCAGTCAGTTGAAGGGGCCAACATGCAAGACTCCTCAAGATTCCTTGAGGCTGGGCACAAAAAGGACGTTTGTTTACGCAAACGGAACCGAATGACCGTGAGCGAACTGACCACTAAATTAGAACATGGCCGTGAGGCGTTCACATGCTTCCAGTATTGTTAATTGTTCACAGACCTAACACTCGCTGCCGCCGATAAGGAAACAATTGGTGGGGTAAATTTCGTGAAGGTTAAGAATTGCAAGATTCCTTCAGCTTATGGTACTCAGCGGGAAGGAGCTTCTGTAGAGTAGATTGTTTCAATCTGGTGGTAGACTACAGAGGTTAAGCAAGGAACAGGTCCCCCTAGTGCCGAGAGGGCGTCTCTAGAGATCGTGACTTTGAAGGCAGTGATTGGGGGAAACATATTGCGACGCTTATCATCAAAACATGATTCATTAGAATAATGATCAACATTCTTATATGCTAACAATGAATTATTTTGCACATTTAATTGTGTTGGATCTGTATAGGCCTGAGAAGTTTTATTAATAGTTTGAGAATCTTTGAACAAAGTTGAAGATTTTTCTGAAAGTGAAGCTTTGACTAATTTTGGTTTATTATTTTCAATAACAAGCCTATGTGATCGTGTAGCAAATAATGTTTATAACCCCCCCTCAAACTTTGTCACTTTACGTTTCAAGGTGCGTAGAATCCAAATTTGAAATGTCCGTCCGCGTTCGCGTTCGCCGTTTGCCGTCCGGGCCATAAAAGGCCTAAGAATTGACTTAAAAAACCCGTTCTTTCGCACATAGACTTCATTTGGGGTCTAGTTGGTCCTAACGTTTAACCATCTCGATCGCTTTACTCGCATAGATGCTATGGGCCAAAAACGGGCGAAAAAGTGTCTTTTTCGACGCTCTGAGTGGTAAGACTGATAAACGCGCGCACGCCTTGTGAGTGGGAGAGGGTGGGCGGGAGAGAGAGTGAGAGGGAGGGCGAGGTGGAGAGAGTGAGAGGGAAGGGAGTGTGGGGGAGGTGGAGGGAAGAGAGGGAGTGAGAGGGAAGGGAGGGCGAGGGAGTGTGGGGAGGCGGAGGGAGAGAGAGGGAAGGGAGGGGAGGGAAGGCGAGAGAGAGCGTGATGAAATTGATTCCAATTAGAAGAGATTGTTTATGAGTATGAAAATACCCTTATTATAATTTTTTTCCTCAACTTTACTATAAAGCGTAAAATTATGGGGTCCTGGAGCTGTAATGCAGTGAACGAGTGAACCAAATATTGGAAGCACGAAGCCCCGAGTTTCGATACCTAGTAAATATATACAGGGTGAGTCTCTCGCAAATGCAAAAAAAAAAAATTTGGGTAAAACTACATCAAAAATGGAGTAAAATGCCGCCAACTGCATATTTTTATCTCAATCCGTTCTCGAGATATGATTTTTTAAAGGTTTTTTCAGGAAAACCGTGTTTTTTTCCTTTTAAACTCAACTTTCTTCACTTTACTTCATTTAATTTTAATTGTTGACCACATTTTCGGAATCAGCACTAAATTTACTATAAGAATAGTGTACTTGGGTTCTTGAAAAGTACCATCCAAAGGCCCTCACATCAGCTCAAACATTGACGATTTAAAAAAATGATATTTCTGAAAATCTTTAAAACTTTACTACTTTTTTAAAAAGAATCCTAGAAACTGGCAAATCTCATGAAAGCTGCTTCGTCTAATACTCTTTCCAACGGTATAATCAAGTTTACTTTTATTTTGTTATTTAGTGGAGAAAATGATGTTTTAATGTTAAAAAATGTGAGTTTTTCAATGAAATCGTTGGTTTTCTCGAAACCTCCATGAACCTACGAGTATGGGGTCGGTTTCTATGTATTTTTTCACGCTGTATCGAGTGGTAACATTTGTAGATCTCTCCAACTCCGTTATAACCGAGTTTTACACTTAAAATCGCAAATGTTTAGTTTGTTTGTTACGATTAAATGTATGTGTGTTATGGGGTAAAACTAGTTAATTAAAGTGTAAAACTCGATTATAACGTAGTTGAGAGATCTGTAAGAGTTTCCATTCGATCCAGCGAGAAAAAATACATAGAAACCGACCCCATACTCGTTGGTTCATGGAGGGTCATCTTTCGAGAAAACCAACAATTTCATTGAAAAACCCACATTTTTTAACATTAATATTATTTTCTTCCCCAAATAACAAAATAAAAGTAAAATTGATAATACCGTTGGAAAGCATATTAGATGAAGCAGTTTTCATGAGATTTGCCAGTTTCCAGGATTCTTTTTAAAAGAGTAGTAAAGTTTTAAAGATTTTCAGAAATATTATTTTTTCAAAATCGTCAATGTTTGAGCTGATGTGAGGGCCTTTGGATGGTACTTTTCAAAAACCCAAGTACACTATTCTTATAGTAAATTTAGTGCTGATTCCGAAAATGTGGTCAAAAATTAAAATTAAATGAAGTAAAGTGAAGAAAGTTGAGTTTAAAAGGAAAAAAACACGGTTTTCCTGAAAAAACCTTTAAAAAATCATATCTCGAGAACGGATTGAGATAAAAATATGCAGTTGGCGGCATTTTACTCAATTTTTGATGTAGTTTTTCATTAGGTTTTAAATTTTGTACAGATTCATATCTGTCATTTAATTGTGTTGGATCTATATTGGCCTGAGAAGTTTTATTGGTATCTAGGAGCTGATGGTCTTAATTTAAACACAGACTCGTGTCACATCAGGATGGTTTCCTAGATCCTTATCCGTCAATAAAGCCCTGTGTGTATTGAAGGAGGCATACGCCTGAGAACACGAGTCTAGCAAATACTGAAAAAAATTATATAAAGGTAGAAGGTGTCACCTGGCATTTTTAACCTGATCGCTCCCACGGCCGTGTTTAAGCGCAAAACATCAGCGTCGCCGTCCTACCAGGCCCGTGTTTAAGCGCAAAACTCCGATACAGCCCCTGGTCCCAGGGCCGTGTTTATGCGCGAGCCACACCATCACGCGATCTGAACTTGTCTGCCATCTATCTGCGAGGCTAATGAACTTATTTTTTAGATAGTGCTTACTTGGGTATCCGAGAGACATCGTTGACGTCATAATCGGCCTTGTTAGTTTTAGTGTCACTCGGAAGATCGCAGAAAGATCAGAAAGTAAATATCAGAAATCAGAAATGAGAAAGAGGAATGGGAAACACACTTATTCTCCTTTGCATGAACAATAGGCAATTATAGTGCATTCCGTTTATTCACAAGCTGAATCGTAATCTTAATGACTATATTCAGATGTTGAAAATAGAAATATATAAACAAAAACGACAATGTAACTAGCGAAACATTGTTTGGTTATGAGTTAGGTATGATGAAACTTAATCCAAAAAAAAAAAAAAAAAAAAAAAAAAAAAAAAAAAAAAACGGGAAAAAACTTGTATTTCAAAGAAAAACATTAAGTGAACAATTTGCTTTTCTAAATGTAACATGAAGTATGACGGGATTGGCGAAAATGGAGGGAAGAACGCAGCGCGAAAAGGCTGAAAATGCTTGGGCTGGAGGGTGAGACGGCATCACAGTGTCTCGGGCTGCAGCGGGAGACGGGCGCGCGATCGCTTGGTAGCTATCAGGTTAAATAGAGGAGCGTTTACAGAATCCCAGCCAGAGACGGTACAATGAAGTGTATTGCGAAGAGGGGAGTCTGCAAGGGAGCAGCTCATAGTGTCTGGTACTCGCTGTGAGAACCCACAATGAATGAATGGCGGCCATGAACTGCATTATCATCACCCTCGGGTGCTATAGGGAGCTGTAAGGACTAAATAATGGATTCAAGGATGAAAGTATCCACACGATATCTGAGTCAATTAGACTTCGAAATGGGGAACCACTCCTGCGTTTTCCACACCGGAGCCACCACTATACCTCTAGTCTTTTCATTTTGAATTTTCTGCAACACTCTTGGCATCATATTAAATAAAAGGGGGGATGGCATTAAAAAAACATGTTTGGCGAGGTATGTGTTGATGCGTCAACACCTTCCGCTGCCAGATGTGGGAACCAAGCGAAAAATCGTGGACACATGTAGGTCGAAACCCCCATTCAGTGGTACGGAAATCCCGCCTAGATAAAAAATTATTACAGGGAAAATAACACCTGATTTATTGGGACCACATGCGACACATGAACGTCCCTAGACATAGGTGGAGTATGTGTAAAGGGCATTGCAGTACAGTCTTAGTAGAGACTGTTTACTGATGCAGCTATCGTGTGTACACGGTGTTGCGGTGGTATTTCAAATAAATAGTTAATATAGTATATCCGCAAAAACGTGGTTTTTCAAAATGTAAAGCAAAATTCACACTGTTCCGTTGCCCCCCCCCCCCCCCCCCCCCCCCCCCCCCTCCTCCGCCTCCTCGTTTCCGACCAACCCGAGAGCGACGCCATCTCACTTCGTGTTTCCACCATGTTGCACGTGCGTTGAGCTCTCTATATTTTCGAGTTTTCTTGCGGTTCCAACGCAAAAAAAAAATCCGTCTTTGCAAAATACGGGCCAAGTTCGCGATATTATAAATTGCAGGGAGGTTAAGGGAAAGTGAGAGGGTTGTTGAGTCGAGCAACATGGACACAGGACTGAGGTAGTTGGAAAAAGGAGAGTGTGGAGCCGGAGGTACCTCTGCTACCATCCTAATTATACTAATTTACCAGTAGTGAATGTTTTGAGGTGGTCCGTTACAATCTGGTGGCTACGTACACTCGTCCTAATGGGAAAATTAGAGTTATGATATTTACAGTTAAGGTAGGAAGCAGTCAACAATAAAATGTTGTTATAATTTTGTTTGCATCCAATTTGATTTCATTGAAACCGTTTAATTTTTGTCTTTTTCTGGAAGAATGATGCCACAGAGTCCTTTGGGGAGCAGGCAGAACTCACCTTGAAGACCAACTATTTTTCTTTGAAGAGAGTCTGCGATATACTTTATCCGCTCCTCCGTCCACATGCCCGAGTCGTCACGCTGTCAAGTTGGTGCGGCCACTTGTACCAAATTCCCAGCGAAGACCTGCGTAAGAAATTAGCTGACCCAGACCTCACAGAAGAAACGCTGGATGCTCTTATGGTGGAATTCATTGAGTGAGTTTGTATTGTCGCTTAAAACCAATCAGGTCATTATTCGCTTTTAGCAGTTCCATAGATTTGAGACGCTACTTTTTGCAAGTTCACTTAGGAGTTTGGGCGATTTTAATGGCTTGACAACGCACAGGAATGAGATTCCCTATGAAGGATTTATCTGAAACTCTTCCCACAGGTAGAGCAAAAATCTCATTGGGTGGGGGGGTTAAGTAAAATTAAAAATTGCCCGTCAAGTTTAGTGTGGCTTGTTGCTTCATCATATCTGTAACATGAATGTTTGGAGTTGAATTGAAATGTTTTAAATAATCTTGAAGGATCCCAGGAGATCTTAGAGGACCAAAATCAGTCAGTTACCTAGACAATGAGAAAAGGATGTTTGATTGATGTTACTTTTGCACATGCGCAAAAGCTGACAGAGTCGAGATCGAAGGAGTTCATTGGGGACCACCTTTAGCTTGAACCTTTCAATGCCTGAAAATTTCATCAAAATCCATGTGTCCATTAGTCTCAGAGTGAACCAATTTTTGGTTTGTGCAAGCGTAATAGTTAGTCCTCAACCAATCAGGCTGAAAATCGTAGGGCGATATCCTGAAACATATTCGAGTTTGAACGAAATAGGACCAGTAGATAATAATAAATCCACGTCATGGGAAATTCACACATCTCGGGGAGCTAACTCTTACAATCCCTGAAATTTACTTCAACGTTTCTTTCTAGTTGGATCTTAATTTTAAGCTTTCTGTCTTGGCCAAAAACATCAAAAAAGTGTTTTTTTGGGGTAAATAACCATAAAGGCCACTCAGGGACCCCTACCACATGGTAAATTCGAAATAAGCGTCAAATTTCCTTAAAGAATCCGTAGAAAACGGAATTTTGTCCATCTCGACCATATACTCGAAGCACTGTGCGTCGATTAGAGCGCTCCTCAAACTTTGATTGGGTATGGGGTCTTCAGCATCCTCCGCATTCAGAATGAAGAACTGTAGGTGAGCATCATTGTCCCCTTCCTCGCCTAAATCATCCTCAATCACGTTTTTGTGGTCATTCAGGCCACTGCCTCCTGCAGTCGTAGATTTTGCTTTTTTCTACTGAAAAGTTGTGTTCATGCAATAAGTAGCTGTGTTCCAAGCACCGCGAGTTCATGAACTCTTCGGAACTGGTTCGGCGCCAAACCTGATGCGCATTTGAATCGTGTTCCAAGCGTTTTGAGTTCAGGAACTCAACACTCGCTAAGGTGTTCCCACCACGTCGAGTTCATGAACTGAGTTCAGTGAGTTCATGAACTTTTCATACCTGGTCGGGTATAGGGTTGAGAACTCGGACTGAAGGGAACCTTTCTGAACCTTTCAAAAATTTCATTTCACTGCGAACCCTCACGCTAAAGGCTGTGTCACACTACGCTACTTACTAGCAGCTACCTAGTAGCGGCTACTGAAATAGCAGCTACTTTTCCTGTCACACTAAATTTTGGTAGCGTCTATTCACTAGCTGCTACTACTAGTTTAGCTCAAGAGCTGTCCATTGTTTTCGTTGAAAATGTCGTCTATAGGTGTAAGACGTGACGAATTGCGTCGTTTGTTACTATTGTGTGTGAGAGAGGTATGTGTAGATTTGATTTACAATATACGGAACAAAAAAAACGCTCTTGGGTTCGTGATTGGATAAGGAGAAGAAATAATCTGGGTGCTTCAGCCACTGATTACTTCAGTAATTATTCAAAATGAACGAGAATAAACAAATCAGGCAGACAGCACGTGGTGCAAGTAGCCGCTAGTCCGCTAGTGAAGCTGTCACACTGGGCGACAGGTCGCTACCTGATAGCTGCTAGTTGGTCACGTGACTCACTAGCGCAGTTTAGTAGCACGGAAAGTTGGACATGTTCAACTTTCCATGCTAGTAAAATTTCACTAGCGCGCTACTCTTAGTAGCGGCTACTGCCTATGTCACATTGGCTACTTAGTAGCTGCTATTTCGCTAGCTGCTAGTAAAGTAGCGTAGTGTGACACAGCCTTAAATACTTGCTTTGTCAGTCGCCTGCTTGATGCGTGTTGCGTTATCGTTTTTCACATCTCTTTAGTTCCTCGCTTGCGTCATGAATCTTAGTAGAATTGCGGGGCTCTCCCTAGAAGATTCTGATTTGGAATCGGAAGTGTATGCTCCTTAGTTCTGATGAGGGGAAGGAGTTGGAATTTGATGCGGATAGAGTCGTGCCTTTCGATGATGCAGGATGGATGTACACTTTTATTTTGACTCTTCTAATCTTGAAGTAACAACGAATAAACGTAGTAGTAGTAGTAGTAGTAAGTTGTTTATTGTATTAAATCAATGATTATTACAAAGAGTTCAGGTCCACTTTCACATCATCATTAGAAAAATGTATAATAGATAAGAAATAATTCAAATATCTTCTTCATAATCTAGTTAACAGGGCATTACAGCTTAATGAAGTACATGCAAAATAAACGAGGTCATCGATATGAAATTAATATAAAGAATAATAATCCGTTATGAATCCATAACATCCACGCTATACCTGTGGTACTCGTACAATATCCACAACAAGCCTATCCTGTTGTACACTATACAATGCTAATGCTGTACATATCTGACACCTATTCGGTGAGCGCAATTGATCGAAGTGCTAGTGCATTAGTAACAAAATGAAATAAGTTTAACATTTTCTCCCTATCATCACCGAAATCGAGCAAATTAGCCAGATGATCCTCATCCTCAACCACTGGGAGCCCACAGATGTATTTCGCAATGAATTGCCGTCGGTACGGTTCTAAGATCGGGCAACGTAGGCAAAAATGGCAGAGGGTGTCAGCTTCTTGCATATTGCATAAGCTCTCGCTTCTAAACTTATGAGAAGTACCCCTATAATAAACAGTTACGAAAAACTTTGAAGACAGACACAACTGGCACAACACCCTCTCAATTTGGACATTTTGGATGAGTCCCAAGTACTTCTGCCTACCTGAATAGTCCGCTATCCTCCTATAGAACATATTAAATCTGGTACTGTAGTAAACCAGATTGATGTCCTGGCACCAAAAATGGTTGTAAAGTTTTTCGATTACTGATGGTAGGATCGATTTCAAATTTTGAGGGTCCTCAGCTGTTAGGATATCGTGGGAGCCAAGGAAAGCGAGCATGTTAAAAATGCAGGCATACCAGTTGTTATGATCAGTTGAACTGGTTGAAGAATTATGCATATTCTCCAATACCCTAAAACAAATCTTGGGCCACCTACTCTCATCCATCATAGAAATCCTGACCCAGTAATTAATTGCTCTTTCATAAACAATGGCCTTAAGTGCAGGGAACCCAGTCTCAATTCGTAAAAAATGATTCGGTGTATTGCGTGGGAGATAGAGGAGACCTTTCAGAAATTGGGATTGCACTGGCTGAAGCTCGTCGCCATACCCCCAGACCTCAGCCGAGTACAATAGCACTGACTCCACCAGCGATCGAAAAAGTGCTCGTTTTGTATCCCATGACGTGACCCTGCCTTTTGCGCATATATCTCTCAAACAGCCAGCCGCCGATTTCGCTTACAACGACACAACGAATAAATGTACGAATGAGGGAATGTCGCTCACATAAATAACCGTGACGAGTTTTTCACGTTACGAAAGACGATGCTGGCGCAGGTTAGTGCATTGAGTGTCAGGTGAACTATAGTGTTCCCACCGACGATTTCTTGAACCTAAAAGTTTCGTGAACTCGTGGAACCTGTCTGAGTTCATGAACTCACGAGTTCATGAACTCAGACGGGTGCTTGGAACACATCTAGTGAAAAAAATTGTTGTCTTCGAAAACCAAAGTTTTCACTTGCCAATTTGGGTTCCGTGTCTGTCTGTGGGAAATCCTTGTCACTCCCAAATCCATACGAAATGTTAGTCTGATTTTGATGAAATGTTCAGAGATTGTGCGGGTTAGGTCCTAGATGATCCCCTATAATTTTCATTGCTGTTAGCTCAATAGTACTTTTTATAATGTCGATTCCTCATCATCTATTGATCCTATTTCGTTCAAACATGGGGGATAGTTGGGTATAATTTACAGAAAGATTCACGATTGGTGAGTAATAACTATTGCGCAGGCGCAAAACTAAACTTTTCTACGCAGGCAAAACGTTGGATGTATAGGACCGATTTTAATGAAATTTTGAGATTATGTGCGTATTAGATCCTCAATGATGCAATATATTTGCCGTTGTATTAATAGTAGTCTATCTGCATGCGCAAACATGAATTTCTTATTCTTATTTCTTATCTCGGGATGATGCCCTCTACATTTTATTGCGATTGGTTAACTAATAAATAGAGCACAGGCGCAAACTAGGATTATTTGGCGCAGACAAAATGGACGGATTTTTATGACATTTTCAGAGGTTGTGCGGTTTAGATCCTAAATGATGTCCTATAAATGTCATTGCCATTGGATTGATATTAGTTATATTAGCAAATCTGCATTTTTCTAACGTCGATTTCTCATGATCTATCAGTCCTATCAGTCCTAGTTCTGATTTTTTCTAGTGAACTACAATTCCATAGTTTGAATATCGTCAATTTGTTATCGGATAGTAGATCCCTCCAACTTGACATGTATTATTTCACAATATTTCTGTAATATTCACTATTTTGTATTAATCCTACTAGATAAACTCTTATTGTGATAAAAAATAAAAAAATAAAGAAATGAACGCCTGGCTAACAAGAGAGTCATTCTTATGCGATTGAAAAGACAGGACGATGAATGTTCCCGAGCATGAAGAAGACAATTTTGTACTCTGACGCATTTAGATAAAAGTGATATTTTGTTGAGCAATATTTTTTTAGATTTTATGCAGTATTTATATCATTTTTGTTTTCTAAATATTAAACTAGGTTTTGCGTCCTTAACAGCTGTATTTCGATAACTCTTATCTCATAATAGAGAGTTCCTAAAGCAATAGGGAGATAGAAGCTCTGTTCCAACAACTCTTTAAGAGCGACCCCCGGGGCTCCTCCAGAGTTGCCGTGGAGTTAGCTCCAAGGTCGCCCACTTTCATGTTTGTTGGAACACCTAGGAGAGAGATGTAATAAAAAACGTAGTAGAGAAGGTGAAAACAGTTAAAGGCCGTATCACACTAGCATTTTTTCCGCATTTTTTCTGCGTTTTTAACGCAAAAACGTGAAGAAGAAGAAGTGCGTTTTTCCAAGGTCAGCTTTTTCGACCATTGCGCATCCTGGCGGAGCGTTTTTAAACTCACTTGGGAAAATTAGAACACGTTCTAATTTTTACCTTGACGCAAGAAAAATGCTAAACATAACCCTTGGGGAGGTTACAATTCAATGAAAAACCCCTAGGAGCCCTAACCTGACAGATTTAATAAAAACGCATTCCGCCAGAATGCGCTGTTTTTGCAGCTATTCCTCTTCGTTAAGAGAAGGTTACGCGGATATGTAGTTTACCCAAGGGTAGCAGGTTATTTCAAAATGCGCATGCGTAGGGCTTGGAGCTCTCGATGAGAACCCGTCAAAAGTGTGGGGCTGCTTGGGGGACCCCTGGAGCAGCTCTGGGGGCGCTCTAAGATCTGTTGGAACACGGGAGTTCTCAACCCCATAAGGTTGATGGAACACAATTTCGAGCTCTGAGCTCCTCTAGGGCGCCCTTGTTGGAACAAAGCTAGAGATGAGGCGCCTTATCGTGGACAGAAAACACTTCTGCGCATGTGTGGGGAGATAAGACAAATTTATTTCACCTGAACATAAGACGCTCTATCCCGAACCAACCTATCTCATCGCTTCCTCCCTATCGCAAAGTAACCTTACACACCCAATAACAGTGATATTCATTTTCTTGTTCATACATTTTCAAAATCTGCCATTGCAAAACCTTTTCGTGAATAAGAAAATAACTAGGAAACTTGGAAATGCTGGAAACTGAACACACGGGATAGGCGGGAAAATCCCCTTGGTGATTCAGCGTTACTTGAAGATAAGTAGCATCACTTTAAGATAAAACATTAATTCGACCCTCTTGACTTCATCATGTTAGCATACCCTGTGGCTCGCCCCAGATGATAAAATCGCCAAGCACCTTATTCCAATTGACTTATCGTTTAGGAACTGTGCTAAGTTTGCTTAAGTTTAATAAGACGTTAACTTCGGTTAAGCAAGATAAAGAACGAATTTTATTAACTTCGTTGTAAACAAACAAAGCCAGTATGGCAACAATAATTCAGGGTCAATAAATAATAATTGAAGCAAATGCTTATACGACATCCTCCCCTTCCTGGTTTGAACTTAGAACAATCAAGTGCGAACGATTCCTGCGGAGAAGTTTATCATTGTACAATTGAATGAGATATGATCGAGGAAAATCTAGTTTTTTCTTCACTATGCCTTTGCACACGGTAGTGCCTGATGTCAACTCTGATGGTTCCTTCCTTGCTCCGTGTTTTTTTATCGTACCTAAACTTCATCCCTTCACGGATCTTCTGCTCCTTGTCTTGCAGTATTTGGTGATCTGGCGTTTTCGGAATAAGAGTGGTGATTGAAATGGGCACCATTGTTCTTAATTTTCTTCCCATCAGAAGTTCAGCTGGCGAGTATCCATTCTCCAATGGGGCAGATCGATATGACAGCAACCCCAAATCTTGATCTTCGCACTTCGTCAAAATCTTTTTCGCAGTATTAACTGCAGATTCTGCAAGCCCATTTGACTGAGGATATTTAGGGCTGCTTGTCACAATTTGGAAACCCATCTGCTCTGAAAACTCCTTAAATTCACTACTGCACATCTGCGTACCATTGTCACATCGAACACAATGGGGAATACCGAATCGAGAAAATGTTTTCTTCACAGCTGTTATCAATACTTGTGACGTGATAGAATTTAGAGGACCCACCACCTCAAGATATCGAGAAAAGTAGTCTTGAACTACCAGATAATTCTTTTGTTTAAAATTAAATAAATCCATTCCCACTGTTGACCACGGGAGTTTAGGAAAGTTTGATGGAATCAAAGGTGGTGTAGGGTTGTTCCGGTTGGTAGCACAGACAAAACAATCCTCAACTTTTCTCTTTATGTCATCATTTATTCCAGGCCACCAAACGGTTTCTTTGGCAATTCCGCGGCACTTCGTTATCCCAAGGTGCCCATCATGTAGCTTATTTAGAACTGAATCCCTTAGAGTTCTAGGAACAACAATCCTGTTGCCCAACATTAATAAGCCTTCTTGGAAAACCAGCAGGTCTTTGAATTTTGCGTAGCTGTTACATCGGTTGTCCACTGTATCCCATCCTGTAATGGTATACTGCTTAATCATTTCCATCACCTCATCTCTGTCAGTTTGCTCTTTGATGGACTTGTGAAGTGCATCCTGTATGGGAAGGTTTGCAATCTGCTCTCGAACTTCTTCTTCAATTTCGTCACAAGAGCTAAATGACCGCTCCCTCCTCCTTATAGCTCAATTAGTCCCTCTGGTCTGAAGGTTAATACGTTTGCCGCAATTGCAACTTAGAGGCATTGCACGTAGAGAAATTTCATTGTAGGTATAGAAATCATTCAAAAGTTATCATTGCTACCCGTTCTTCATATTTGAGCCCAAGCCTTTAGCTTAAATGTTCAATATTTCAAAATTTCGTCACTATTATCTATTTTGTGCTCTTTGTGCACAGTACCTGTGGTGAGAATATCAGACGAATTTGAAACATAGTTTCTCATTGAAAGTGTGGATTCTTTTTTTCAGCTGCTTGTCTTACTTTTGATCGACTCAGTCTTAATTTTCATATCTCGTCATTTAAAGGTCAGCTAAAGATGGATCATTCGCAGAAAAAGGTTGGCCTAAAAGCACCTACGTTGTTTCAAAAGTCGGTGCCAGCGCCTTGACAAGAATACACCACCAGAGGTTTTTGAAGGACCCTAGAGAGGACATCGTCATCAACCATGTTCACCCTGGTTATGTTGCCACAGACATGTCCAGCTACATGGGTCCTCTCTCTGTTGCTGAAGGTATGATCAAGTTATTTCAATTTCGTTTAATTTGTTAAAGGCAAAGGCGGAAATAGTTATTTACTCTCTCCACTAAACTGCTTGGTTCCCTGAGTTGGTTTGTATAATCATCAATGTTTTTAATGACTAAGGGCCACTTTCACCAACAACTTAAACGAGATTAAGTTAGAAAAGATTAACAAATAACGGAGATTCCAGCTAATCGTCTTTCACCAAACCACTTTACGAGTTTAAACTCCTAACGAGGTGGCTTGAGGTTAATCTCCCAAGCCCCGGCCAGTTACACTTGCCAATCTCAGATTAGTGATAACAATGATATCGAGCAATATGGCCGCGCACCAACAGCTGATACCTCTACAGTTTGATTCACAGTTGAAGTTAATTGTTTTACATAAAAGATGCAAATATACTAGATTACTATATATAACTTCCCACAACAGTGTAAAAACGTGCCTCTACTTCGGAAAGATATTCTACTGGGTATAATATGGTATTTCTCAACTTACCTTGAAACTGAGCGCCAGCCAAGAACACGAATGGATAGGTCAACCAGATTGAAATCACCAAATATTATAAAAAGTAAAATAACAACAAACAATATAAACAATATACTATAAACAAACAATATACTATAAATTATATTGAAAAAAATATTAATTATATTAAAAAGAAGTAAAAAAGAAATAACAGGTTTCACGTTTAGCTCTAATAAACACTAGCTAGTAACTAGGCAACTAGATAAAAACAGCGCGGGTAATAATTGGTCGTGGTTGTGATTCACTGCTTTATTGTCTTAATATGTCGGACACATGGCGGGTTTTCAAACTGTCGTTTCAAATTGTCCAATTTTTCATTGGACAGTTTCCGGAATCTCCGTTAAGGAAACTCGATTATTCCAATCTTGGTTTAAACGAGTTTTGGGTTGGTGAAAGACGCCAAGGTTTGATCCTCGAGATTATATTTAATCGAGTTTGGCCAATCTCCGCTTACATAAGTTGTTGGTGAAAGTGGCCCTTAGGCCGGGTATCTGGAAACAGAGCTAATCCTAGGGGCAGCAAACTCGTGAGATATACTTGAGTCGGGGGTTATCTACAAAGCGTGACTGAATCACGATTCGGGATTAGGACAGCTGTCCCTGAGGTTACACCAGCTGATATTATGGCCGTTGTCGGTATACGATACGACAATTTCATATACCAGTGGTATAAAATATGTGCAATAGAACGTATTTAGTTCAGTGGTGCATTAAACACATTAAACACTCTTAATGACAGAATGGTGCATTAAAAAAGTGAAAAACCCTCGCAACAGACGATTACCTACCTACCTACATTTTACAACCAAATACGTTTCCTAACGATAACTAATGATGCTTGGTAGTTGACGCAGTAATTCTGAGATTTGGCATCAAGGGCTAGCAAACGCAAGTCATCGTTTGACTTGAATTTGACCTGATTTTAAAATTAAACTATGGCACTATCTTGTAAAATTATAATCATTAAACGAAATCTATTATACAGTATCTAATTATAACTGCTTAGGGGTAGACACCAACCGAGGAGACAATACAGTGGTCCCCGCTTGCAGTGAGCTCTGTTAGTGTGATCACCTGCTTACAGTGATCAAAACTCGTGGGACGGATGAACACGTATATCTGAACATTGAGGTTTATCCTGTTAGAGTGATCATTGACCCTGTTACAGTGATCGATCTCTCGGGTCCAACACTACAGTTCCATTGTCGACCCAGCTAAAGATATCTCTCATAGTTATCAAATTGAGGCGGGATCACACGATTAAAGGCCGGGACACACATATCCGCACCGTGTCCGCACCGCACCCTCTCCGCAACACGTCCGAGTGTCGGAGACGGAGGTGGGAGGCCACACAGTTCCGAGTGTTGTCCGTGCTACGGAGGTCTATCACAATTCGGTTTGCACTCTGAGCAGACAAGACGCTGGTCATGGGTCATGTTGAGACGTTTTTCAAATAGTGAGTTAGGAGTGATAGCATTCGCACTGGAGGAAAAACACGAAGATTGGAGACAAAATCGTGGGTTCACAAGCCAAAGCTTAAAATTTATACCCTAATTAGCACGCCGGAAATTCGAATTATCCAAAATAAAATTCGAATTATCCACGATTTTTTAGCATTGTTTAAATACAAAATGCTAGGGACCAAGAGAAATATTCGAATTAAAGAAGAATTCGAATTCAAGAAGTTCGAATTATCCAGGTTCCACTGTAATATAATTTCTTCATTAAGGGGCGATTTCCTACTTGCCCAATATCGCTGCCGAATTCAGTTGCGGGTTTTTGAATATCGCACTGTATTTTCGGCATCTGTACAAGTAGTCACAATTCGCACAACACTTCTTTCTCGCTGCTTGGTGCGGGACAGACTGCTCTGGGAGCAGTCGCCTGTCTCGCATTCCGCTGTGACGTACACTCCCTGCTGAAATCGGCAGTTAGGAAAATGACTGTACCCAGTCCTGTGTGTTGAGTCAGTGCCGAATACCGCAGCGTAAAATCGTAGCAATATTCGGCTGGTAGGAATTCGCCCCTTTTGATCCAGGATGCATCGTCAGTTCCCCCGAAGCAGTCCTTATTGGCTGTCCTTTCAAGTTTATCGTATGTTCTGTTTCTGTTCGAGCAAAAATGATTCAGTGGCGTCAGTTAAGTTTGTCTGAAAAAAAGGGAAATTCTTTAATTGTTTGATAAAATGCAACCCATCAGCCAGAGTGAAGCTAATACAAAATCGAACATTTCTCAATCTATATTGAACAAACTTGTGAAAACACAACATGAAATTGAATGCGAATGTTCAGCAAATGGAAATCTGGACCGCAAAAGAAAACGAAGTGGTAAAAACTATAATGGATGATGAGGACGCTATGAACTATGATTCATCTCACCAAGCCAATGAAATCGCGGAAAAAATTTCTCTGTTGCATACCAGAGTCATGTCCACAGTAAGTGACTGAACCATCAGGAATTGCTTTCGTAAAGGAGGGGATTCACTGACCTCCGACCTGCTGCAGACTGAAATCTCATCGAGGAGCCACTTCCTTCCCCTGAGGGATTGAATCAGTAGATTTACGAAGGGATTTGCATCATTATGGGCACAACTTTGACACGTTTTATCCGTGTGAGAATTCATTTAAAAAAAAAAAAAAAAAAAAGTTGCAAACGCCGATCAACAGTCAACGAGCTTTTTAAGAACCAGAATTGAATATTGAATGAACATACATGCATATGACTGATTGATGTTTTTAATCGTAAACGGGCGTATTTTTCAATAAAACTTGAATTTTAAAATTTCTCAATGGTTTCCGGTTTATTATTTTCAATAATGAACCTTTGTAATCGACAAAGAGGTAGGTAATCCTCATCTTCGCGGCTGATGTATGGATCTCAACCGCACAGATTGAATCTTGCGTTCGTAGCGTTTGAGGTCATCACCTGATAATAACTTGATCTAATTTGTATAAAATTTATTACCTTGCATATTACAAATAATGAAAATGTTGGCCAGGAACTAGGTAAGACTATGTTATGCAGTTGTCCAGCCGTGTCTACAAATGGCGCATTATCGCACAGTTTACTCGTCACCATGACAACAAGGTGAAATAACTTCGACTTCGCCTTGCCTCGATGTAAGAATTCGCTATGGTCGAAGTCTCGAGAGTATCACCTATAGTAGAATATTATATGGGAAAGTTTGTATGCTACAAAACCAATAGCACACGTTGTTCATCTCGCATTCGTTAGAAAGCTTGATGATGAACTGAGAGTGAAAACTTGAAAATATTCGTACGATCTATACAAGTTTATCACTTATTTATTTCATCTATGTGGTGTAATGAATTATAGAAAACGGCTAGGGATAAATTAGACACTGTAGCACGTTTAGAGTAATGATTGAGTTTATTGAAATTGCCTAACAAGGGAGAAGAACGGATCCTTCTCCCATGTCATTAATCTATTAAGGACCACTCGGCTCGGCCGTAGACACGAAACAATATTTCTACGTCTTAGCAAAGTGATCTGGGGCCCATTTCATAAAACAACAAGTTACAAGTGTACAAGTACAGGTACTTGTAATGCACGGTAAACTAGAACAAGTGTTTCACCAAAACAAAACGCTGCAAATTATTTCACAAAGGTTTATTATTTTTTATGATCGTATTTTTAGTTGGCTTGCGTACGTCATAAGGCCCGTCCAGACACCTATTTCGAGTTGCCTCAACCTATACTTCTATAATTATATACGCATGTTTATATTTCTCGATTTGAGCTCCTATCTATTCAAATAGTTATTGCCTTAATAATATCATTATCTAAGTACGTACGAAAAGTCGAGAGGATATGTTATTAAATATGCGTAGGAAAAGCTTTGGTATTAACACACAAATATGACCTTGAAAAAAACATATTCATGCCTCGAAGGAACGCCGGCGTCGTACCCACCACAAGGTGCCGCGGCGCCGGCGCCTTCTCTCACTCCACTCCCCGCTCCCCCCCCCCCCCCCCCCCCCCCCCTCGCCACCCACCATGACCCCCTGCCAAGCGTGCCAGGCGTGCGCGCGTCGAAAAATACACTTTTTTGCCCGTTTTTGGCCCATAACATCTATGCTAGTAAAGCAATCGGGATGGTTAAACGTTAGGACCAACTAGACCCCAAATGGAGTCTATGTGCGAAAGAACAGGTTTTTTTTTACAACTGTAATACAATGACTTGTACAAAATGATGGGGAAACACTTGTAACTTGTCCGAATTCGCTTGTACAGTTGTTAATTTTCACTGTGCATTACAAGTCTACACTCATTGCACCTCTGGAGCAGTGACGGATTAATAGACTTTCGTGGGAGGGGCAGTCCTCTACCGGGAGCCCCCCCCCCCCCGGGAAATTTTTAAAAAAATAAGACCTTGAAAAACCAGCAGTTTTAGAGGTTTTAGACCCACACTTTATATTAGGTATGTAAAATTAACGTGAAAAACATAATTTTTATTTGCACAAAATTAGCTTGGTTACCAAACATCCATTTACACAATAAATAAATGATAAAATCAACAAAAAATAAAATAATTATTTATAAGTAAGAAATTTTTTTGGCAAAATTATGTCGAAAAATGCAGGGAATGAAACATAAAACGCTGGAGATATAAATCAATACTACATAATAACTTCAGTCCTCGTGATGTGATGTTATTTATAAAATATACATTTATATTGTAATCACAGGATAAAATAATAATACACTCTTTATTTTTTCAATTTACTTTAGAAACAAAAACATTTAATAAACACTCACGTTGAAATTAAATGAACAAAGTACATTTTTGATTAAAGATGAAAATACAAATTAAATATTACCTTGTAAAACATTTTTTGTCTATTACTGGTTAATAATTCACTTCAATCGAAAAAAACTGGTTGCAATCATATAGGAAACACAATTCGTTTCCTTCTTCGTCAAAACAGTAGGTAGGTGGTAGGTTGATTATGTAGGTATTATGGCTATTGATTATGTATTGTTACCGTTACCGAAAGCGGTAAATGAGAGACAAATACTGTAGGTAGGTACCTGCCGTAACTTGTTGAATAAACTGATGAACACAAACTTATCCCTATTAATAACAATTATATTCCTTACCTGCTGCCATATATTGGAAAGATGTTATCTTCCATGCTCGTTTCTTTACGGAGCTAAACTCAAACACAAAAAAAAACTTTAGTTCGCATTTAACCTGAAGTTTGGTTTCTACTGCGCTTCTACTCACGAAAGGGCGACGATGGACGACAGCACGACACTCAACACCACCTTTGCCAACCTGCTTTGATTTTTCTCTCAAGCACTTCTGGAAATCTCCGAGTTCACCCACGAAAATTCTGACACTACCCACGTAAATCTCCAATTGATACCCCATGGCACCTACGCAGTTTGTGGGCCTACCTAATTCAAACGAACAGATTAGTAAATTGGCCGTGGTAGATTAGTAAAACCGGTACCTATCAGCCCAGTTTCCCCACAGTATAAAATTCCTTCATCTAGTATTTGTGTCAACCTACAAGCCCCCCCCCCCCCCCTTTAATCCGTCCCTGCTCTGGAGGGGTACCTAGATCCCTGATATGGTAGCAGAGCGTGGTTAGGATTATGGACGGCTAACGCCTAGTAATCCAATCCACTATTTTTGGGGCTTTAATGTTTCAGAGGAAACATGGCCCGGGGTTCCAGAAGGAATTCCCATTATCACCCTTTGGTATATAAATAATTTCATTGGTCTTTGACTTATAATTTCTCTTTTATCCCCTTCTTATAATTTCAATTTCATACCTATGGTATACCTTGCCTTGGCCATTTTTACTATTATTCTTTATACCCGAGCATGGTTCCCAATTTCCAGGGCTGAGTTCCCAATTTAAGTCCCCAATGTGGGCATATTAATTTATATCTATTTTATTTTCCTTAAGGTATAAGTCTCCATAAATGAGCCACCATTTATTCCCGATCGTTCCAATCTTTGATTGGGGGTTAATTACCTAATGAATACTTCATATGAAGATTCATCGACAATCCATCCTGTTTTAATTTCTCTTTTCCCATCCTCAATCGCCAATGCAGCTATTTATTAATGAGCATCAGTTCTCAGCCAGTATACTATTCCACCTGGTTTACATACTTGCTCTTCAATCAAGTATGTCTTTAAGTGGGGGAGTGTGACAGAGTTCCCATCATAGAGTTCCCGTCAGGATCTCAGAGAATGCACAGTCGTTGCTCCGTTGGTGAACAATGGGCGTCGCATGCCTTTTCTCGTGTTCTTGAGAAGCTGAGTTTGGCGTTGGATGGGTGATCCAGGTCCCTGGAAACCAATCTACTCCGAACATAGCTCATTAAAGGTGGATTCACACTCGCGGTAACGGGAACGTCAGATCACAGTCAGGTCAGGTCTAGACCTAGACTAGACCCCGAACGGAGAGAAAAAGTCCAGTCATGCAGCATGACCCCATGAGCGAATTTTTTAAGAAATCTTCGACATTTCAGTCGCTATTGATCGTGTAGAGAAATTTTAGTTTATGACTTTGATAGACAAAAATGGAATCAAATTATTAAAAATAATTAGGAGGTACTCATACTTTATTATTACTAAACTAATCTTGTAGATTTAAAGACAAATGTAGGTAAATATTCATAGATTTCGATGTCCAATGTGGTCAGTATTGAAGGCAGTTGAAATCTTAACAGTATCCTATCGTAACATCATCAAATCTTGACATAAAATAAAATAACTTACCGACGTCATATGAAAGAAACGTATTTCCACAGCCAATCGATGATGAGGCTTTATATTACGAGTGATATAAAGTCAGTTGCATTCGAATATAGTATCCTACAGCAAGTCGGATCCTGTAGTACGACAAGTCGAATCCTACAGTAGTCTCTGTGTATCTATTGACAGCCTAAATTATGGGGAAGTGTCACTTGGCTTTTCCGTAGCAACAAGAAAGAAATTGAAAATATTTAATACTAGCATTAAATCCCTATTATTGTTGATTTATCAACGATTCGATTAGGTAAATTCTTGCATTTTAACTGCTTCATGTTATTTCTTCACTCTACTATTTGATAATTATATCCAATATCGAACATATTGGTTATGATACGTTTTATTTACGTATTACGTAATACGTATTTACGTAATACGTTTTAAATATTGGTTATACCTACGTTTTAAACAGAATAGTTCTAGGATTGGTTATACAGGGATACTTCCGTAAGGGTAGTTCAATCTGAATTTGGACAATGTTTCATGCAAATATTACCGATTTTTACTACTAGCGAACGGCATTATTTCGATTTTGACTGATTTTTCAACTTTGAAATTTTTGAAAACTTTATACATATTCTTATAGGAAATTTTACGCTGATTCCGAATATACCACATGTTAGTATGCTGAAAAAATAATTTCGCACAACAAATCGCAAAAGACAGGCTATTTTGACATTTTTGACTACATTTTTGAAAATTTCAACCCGTAGATGTAACCCGATCATGCTGGGAAACGAACTTGAACTTTCCTTAACATTTTAAAATTTGTTTGAAGTTTCTAGAACAATTCTACGGCCAGTTATCGTCTGGAATGACACATACATATATACATACATACATTTAAAAAATGCGTTAAACTTCAGAATATGATTCAGAATAGCCTGAAACGGATTTCTGCATAAAATTTTTTCAAAAATTCACATTCTACAAATTTTGAGGCGAGAGCAATAGCTTAATTTTCTTCAAAAATTTGCTAAAAGGAGAACATAAAATAGTATTATAGTACCTCGTATTAGTATAGTGATTTCGCAGTTCTCATTCATTAGTTTTCTGGGGAAAAAGTTGCCAAGTACGAACTTGCCAATCCGAACAGAAATATGTTAAAGAGGTACCTACTTACCGGGAGGACACCCAGCGGAGACGAGATTTGACTGTTTGTGATTCACATTTCCCGTTCAGTCCGGGAAGGTCAACGTCACGTCAGGTTTCGATCGCTCACCGGGCGACCTGACGGGAAGTGACTGGACCGAGATTTGATCTTGACTGTACCGCGCCCGTGAGTGGGAATCACCCTGTAACGTTTCCATAGAAGCAATCTTGACGCGACCTGACGTGATTGTGATCTGACGTTCCCGTTACCGCGAGTGTTAATCCACCTTAATGCTATTAGTAGGAGTGGGTATCTCTCTGACGGGATACTGTCAACCTCCTCTACCTTTTTATCGAGGATTTAGGACCCCATTGCACCTCTGGGGGGCTACCTAAATCCTTGATAACTTTCGTTACATCCCAATTTGATTGCGTCATGCCAGGCCCACAGGCAAAGTAGTGTCTGGTTGATCTGACTCTTGGTGCACCTCCTGATCAATGCCAGTTCCAGCTGCGTCCTTCTCAAGTGTTTCGTCACTACTGTCAATGAAACACACACGCTCTCACATGCTTGCATGTTTTGTCATACTCACTGTAATCGCTCGGCGCCTGTGTGTACTTTGTGATAAACATTTTTGACAAATTTGAATTTGCACCAAAGAAGTTCACTATAGTTACATATTTTACTGTTGGTATAATAGAATAGAATATAACGCGTGTTAATGTTTTACCGATTTTGGTAAATTTCTAATGGAATTGAACATTGATATTTTCTCAGGTGCTGACGCCCCTACGTATGCGGCTCTCCTCCCGAAAAACTGCACATCTCCCAAGGGCGATATGATCTGGAACACTCGGGAAATCATTGATTGGGCTAAAGGACCTCTGCCGGCCATGTAATTGTCGAATTTAAGATCATCCTTCGTTCAAATGTGGCACTACATACATTACTGCTATTCTCTAAATGGTACATTCCTTCACAATTTTGAGCTTTAAATGTTTAGTACTCTGTACCATATTGATATTAAGTATTCATTAAATAATGCATTTATTCAGTATTAATTTAAGTATGCATTATTCAGATATTGGACAAAGCATACTATACTGATATTTGAGGACACATTGTACTCTAGAGTGGTGATTGTTATAGTAGTGATATTATTTTTGTATTACACAGGGCACAATAGTTTTTATGGCAATAAATTGAAATTATGTTAGACATGCCTTCTGTAATCATCCTATACCCAACGTTAATTTTATCAGATCATTCACTCGGCCATATCACACTTATTAGTATTTCTGTTTTCGCTCTTGAATCTAGAAATTAACCCTTTGCGGTCGAAAGTTGAATTCCGATCGTGTCCACAAGGACGGGACCCGGTCAGGGACCGGCATTATGCATGTGCCTTACAGGACGACTTATTACACGCCATTATATCTTTCAAGGACGATCAGCTTTTTGCAATAGGTCACCTAAAAACGGTACATCACGTTTGAAGACATATTCATCAAATAAAAGCACAGATTACCTATTATTATTATTTTTATTTTATTTTATTGTAATCATTTCCCCAGAACAAAAATATATCTGGTCGTCTTGCTCTTCCATTTGAAGCAACAATCTTTCAATTTGTTCATCGTTCATGACGAAAAAACCACTTATGAACTGAAAAAGCACAATTACTAAACACAGAAAACTGGGTACAATGGATACCGCACACGAAAACAACACGAGGACAAGAGTTATCAGTGAGCAGTGAGAAAATAATGATAAAAAGTTGAAGTTCAAGTAGTAACCAGTCACAGAAAGGTTTCTCATATTCCTTCCCAATGGGTTCATTTTATCAATAAAGTGCTGCGATCTATTGTCAAAACCTTCAGTAAAACCTGCTGACTTGCCCCCAATATTTAAAAAATACCAATCTACCACCGGGTTTCGTCTGTGAAGACAAGAAAGGGCGCCGAGCAGTGACCGGCATTCGACCCCTACGAGGTAACAAGGTCGCCGAGCAGGGACCAGCATTCGTCCTGTGAGACATCCCTCTCTCTTCCGTCCAAATGCGGATATTGCCTTGCCGGGTCCTGACCGGGTTTCGTCCGGAAAGGGTTAAGTGGACACCCCATTCAGCCAACTTCAAATATTTATTGAATATTCATCATTTCCTTACAAAAGTGTCATAGAAATGTCAAGCAATGTCAAAGTCTGAATTTCTTATTGGGAAAATACTAAGGGCTGGCTTATCAATTATCTACATTAACTGCAGGATAGCTATACTGAGTATAGCGCTATACTCCAGATAAAGAATGTGAGTCGTTTATCAATGCCGAATTACCTAGCGCAGTGGTTCCCAACTGCTGGGCCGCGGCCCACTAGTGGGCCGCAGGCAGCTCGCTACTGGGCCGCGGATGCTGGCCGGAACTCAAGAAATAATATTAAAATATTGCAAAATAAGTACAGTATTAATAAATCGGTCCTCGCGATAAATTATTAATTTAGACATTCTCTTGGATAGTGTAAGTTTAGTGATTAAATTATTTTACAATTTATTTTTTAAATTTATTTACAAGTCGCTTGACAATTTTATAACCGAAAATTAATTAGATTGGTCAAAATGTGTAGGTTTGACAACTGACGGGGAACGAGCTATGTCTGGTATTCATAGGGCGTTAATCGCCAGAGTTAGGTCAGTAGCTCCCTTTGTCAAATGGACACATTGCAGCATACATAAAGAAGCTCTTGCATTTAAAGGTTTGGGCGAGTGTCTGAAAAAAACTCTTGACGATGCAGTAAAATGCAGTAAAAATCGTCAACATTATCAAAGCAAAGCCAAAAAACTCGAGACTTTTCAGTGTTTTGTGTGATGAAATGGGCAGTCACCACAAATAGCTTCTACTTCACTGTGAAGTTCGATGGCTATCCAGAGATTTTTATCAAGATTGTTTGAACTTCGTGATGAACTCTGGGTTTTCCTCATGAAGGCATATGATGGCAAGCGTGCATGTTCTTTCTTAGACTGTGTGACCGATGAAAACTGGTTAAAGCTGTTGGCGTATTTGGCAGATATTTTTGATGCCCTCAACACTCTTAATATAACTCTTCAGGGCAAGGATATTCATAAGTTTTTTGTACAAGACAAAATAGAGGCAATGATAATACAACTTCAACGATGGGCTAAAAAAATTGAAAAAAAAAAACATCCTTTCGACGTATTTCCTGTCCTACGTGATTTCCTTGAAACCAACGAAGTCAAAATTGATGAAATAACAGCTGCAACCATAAAAGATCACCTCTCATCTTTGGCTTCCGACCTCAGGTAGTTTAATTTTAAATATATATTTATCAAAATTTATTTCAATTACTTGTCTCATCACTTTTCTTTTGCTTAGTGTTTTAACTTTTTATTTTTGGACTGAGAAATCACAGTAAAAAACTAAGTATTTTCATATTTCCTTTAGGAACTAGTTCTCTCAAATTGAAGGCGAAATCCAATGGATCAGAAATCCTTTTCATGAAGATAACTTAAAAAAAGTTAACACATCTTCAAATAAAGAGGTCTCTTTAATTGAACTGTCTTGTGATCAGGATCTGAAATCAAGTTTTAAACTGAGCCCATTGATTCCTTTTTGGATAAATTTGCGAAAAGATTATCTCGCAATTGGCAAAATTGCACTGACGCAATTGATGGATTTTCAGCTACTTATCTGTGTGAAGAGCGTTTTCTACTTTAGTTTACTCAAAATATAAGTATAGAAATAAGATAAACGTGGAGAGTGACTTAAGTCTGAAATTGTCAAGCTTCGATCCCGATATTGATGCACTAGTAGGGGACAAACAACGTCAGAAATCCCATTAAGTTTGAACAGCCATGTTAATATATCTATAAATAAATAAAGGTTCTTCAGTAAAGTTTTACATATATATATATATATATATATATATATATACATACATATATATATATATATATATATATATATATATATATATATATAATCGGGGTGGGCCTCGAATTTTTTCAAAAAATATTATTGGGCCCCCAAGCTAAAAAGGTTGGGAACCGCTGACCTAGCGGATAAAATTATCTCTCAGATAAATTCTGTCTGGCGGATAGCGCCAATAGCATCCTCATTGGTGTCCATAGGCGACAAAATAAGGGTGATTTACTTCAGAGCTACCACAGAGTAGAGTAGGAGCTACGTTTTCTTCATGGATCGACTATTTAAAAAAACCGGGTCTCACGTTATTCCCACATCAGTGACCATCATATTATCAAGCTCGGCAAATAAGAAACCACCACATTTTTGCTATTTGCTTCATTGCTAGAGAGAGAGAGATGCATACACGAATTCGATATTGCAACCCAAATTATTATGAATGAATTATCGTGATCAGTAAGTCGTGGACTTTCATCTTCGCTCTGTGTTAGAATGTATAGAATGGTACCTTTGTCCAACCGTAACCTTAATAAAAATACGCACTCGTTCCATTTTAGTAGATGATCTACACGGGGTCTTACTGTATACAGTCTTTTTTCCATTCAACGAATTATGCTACGATAGAATCTTCGCCGTTGCTGCTATTTGAAGACAAATCCCCAAATATATCTGTTGGAAGCTACAAGAATGAAGGCAATCAAACTTGAGATTCAAATAAGAGTTTTATAAACAAATAAACTTGTTTGAGGTTGGAAAGCTCCAGGTATCTCATTAACCTCCAGTTATAATTGTTATCCAGCCGTCGAGGGACCAGATAAATTGAAACGCCAGATAGGGTTTAACTAGGGATGGATAAACACCTCCTATTGTGTTATCTGGAAGATAACGGTATCCCTCAGATAAATTCCCGTTATTCATTGGATAAATGTGATTGATAAACCGGCGATAACAATAAGACGATTTTTCCCAGAAACTAGGTAGGTACCGAACATATCTACCCAAAAAAATTTGTAGACCATAAATATCCAAAATTTGTGTAATTATGGTTCAATTTCTCCAACAACTTCAACGAAATTAACCTCATAACGATTGAAAATTAACGGATATTACAGCTCATCATTTTTCACCAGAGAAAGAGTTTGAACTATAAAGGCGGCTAGAGTTTAACTCCCAAAGTCAGGCCAGTTACACTTTATTACCTTCTTCAGCTTTGATAACAATGATAGCAACCGCTATTGTATTGTATACAGCTGTTAGTTTCGTTATTGGTAAGTTGATTCACAGTTTTGGTCTGGATTGAATTCACACGAGCTGGCACAAGTAATTATATTTCTACGTATGTCCTCCATCTACTATAGGTAAAAAAAGTTCCTTGTACTGAACTACCTAGTGGGTACAGTTTTACAGAGAAGATTCGGATAAAATATGCCACAGCAGTGCGAAAATGTCGTGCTTCTATTTTACAATGACATCCAACTATTCCTCACATATGTTATTGTATATTCTTCAACTTACCTTGGAAACTGAGCGGTAGTTTAATCATACACGATCACAAAAAACAAGTCAATAGGTAGGTAATAGTATTCAACAAATAATACGTGGACGTGATACAGAAGCGCAAAGCAATAAATTGAACACCACCATATGCAAAATAACCCAAGTGCCATTTTTAACGGATTCCGACCTTATGTGCCATAAGACAACTGCTCATGAAGTTTCTGAGCGATAGTAGAGCTCCGAGCTGTTCGTTTATCAATTTCAAACCAAACAAGCCTAAGTGCCCATTCTGCAGCATAACGTTGAGGCCCATTCACGATCCTGCTGCAGGAGGTGGGGAGTGCAGCGAAGTTCCCCTCTTCACTCTCCTGCCTCGGAGTGCGTTCTCCATACAGGATCCGTCATTCCCAGCTCAAACCGAAGGTATCCTGCCAGTATACAGTATTCTGAGGTAATATATTTTCCTGTGTTGGCGGGTAATTAGAACATGGAAGGTCTTTCAGCAGCTCCACACACGCTCGGACCTAGCAGGTTGATAGGGTGGGGGACCCCGGACTGCCGGATGGTCTGATGGGAAACCCATCCTACGAGCTCTGCAGGACACCTGCAGCAGGAAGGCCTCCACACACGTCCTGCACGCCTCCCATGCAAGAAGAGAGGGAAGTTTTTGGTACCCCTCACTTCCTGCAGCAGGATCGTGAATGGGCCGCTTTACCTGCCTTGCTATGCTTCCTCCATGATCCCCCGATTTATGTTTTTTTCACGGGAACGAAGTAATAATAAACAAGTGAAAAATAAGATTCCCCTTATTCAGTTTAAGTTAACTTTGCCCACATCCCAAATGTATTTTAGCAGACAACTGACGTGTATCAACCTTGGGATTTATATCGACAGTGATGAAAATTTCTTCTACTTTTAGAACGAGAGGGAATTCGGGGATGTAACGTAATCGGCACCTGTATTCACAACACTACTTATGCAGAAAATCTTAAATCGCCCAAAACAATCTTCTGGCCAGATAATGTGGGGGGTGAAATAAAAAACAGGGAATTTCGGCCATGTTTGTGCTAAAAGTCGGTAAACAGTTTTTACGACTGGATGACCATTGCGAAAGACAGCGGATCTTCAGTCCGCTACCCTTCCTCCAAAAAATGGACTGTCGAGAAGATGAAGGGCGTTGAAATTATGATTCCATGGTTATCCCCAAAAAATCAAGATTTTTATTTAGTGCAGCCGATTACCCATGCATTGCACGGACCCACATCTGCGGGTAATTTTTACCAAGTACCTTGTCAGTCCCCAAGAGGCTTCAACTCAAATTTCAGCAATCAGTGTTTCAAGTTGTACCTAATTAATTTTTCAACTAAATGTCCCCTCAATATTACCAACTCATTGTACTCTCAGTTACATTAAAACTATTCCCGACCAACAGCAGTTGCAGTTCATAAAGCGTTTTGAATATCAGTTTTTGAACAGGTATCTTATGAATAAAAACTGCTCGGCTCAACCCACCGAATTCGTTTTGGTTATCGTCGTTATCGAATGTTCTTTACCCGTGAACCCGCCATCCTAGTTTGACGTAAGTTCGACGCATGTCAGCTTAATTACAAAATTGTTTACGTTCTTACTGGGAAAGCCAAGTTATGAAGGAATAAGTCTAGAGGATTGTAATATTTATAGCCTTTGCGTTAACTAGGAACCCTATGAATGACAATGTACAATTTCAGCTCAATGGGTTCAGTAGTTTTTACGTGATCGAGTAACACAAACATAGACACCATTAGATTTTTATATAGGTACCTAACAGCATAGAATATATAAAAAAATGAGATAAATTATATGTTTATTTTTTCAAACTGTTTTACGTCTCATGTTTTCCTTACATTTTAATTAGGTAGGTACTTCGTTTAAATACATTTGGTGCAATAAACGTTTTAATTAGGTACCTACCTACTTCATATTCAACCCTTTCTTCAACATTTTTGTGGTATAAGAATCAGAACACAAGCTGAAATGTGTTCAATAAACTACAATTTGACCTTCCTGGTTACCAAAATAAGTTATGCAAGGGGATGCCCGCACTTAGGGTGTTTTGGTTGGATTATTATTTATTTTTTTTTCTTCTCTCTCTCGGCTTTGAACAGTTTTTTGGGTCCGCTGGACAATTTTATAAATGACGCTTAGGATGTTATGCATCCTTATGCATCCGCATGTCACATCTTCAATTGATAAGGGAAGTATGACATGACATCAGCTGATTTATTGTCACGACATGATAACTGATAGCTGTTCTTGTCCTGGAACTTCAAATTGTTCAACTTTTTATTGGTCAGTCGGCCTAAACTCCGTTATTCCGAATTCAGTATTGTACTCGTTTATTAACGAGTTTTGGGTATGTGAAAGACACCAAGGTTTAATCCTTGAGATTATTTTCAACGAAGTTGGGCTAATCTCTGTTAAAGATGTTTTTGGAAAAAGTGGGCCTATGTGGGACTGTTGCTTTGTTTGATAATATTTTCCAAATTCCCAAAAACTGCTCAAGTTTTTAAAGTGACTATACCACCAGTTTTTAACAGTAATAATGGCAAAAACCATCTGATGTATACGAGGTATGATCAAAAAGTATCCGACTTTTGTTCATAAAATAAACGTTTATTATGATATAATTATTTAATACAAATCCCCTTCAAAGTAGTCCCCTTGGGCTGCCACACACTTCTCCCAACGCTTCTGCCACGGTTGAAAGCATTGCTGGAAGTCCTCCTTCGGTATGGCTCTCAGATGGTCTGTCGCATTCTGCATAATGTCTTCTCTGGTCTGAAATCTGGTCCATCTGGTACCGTACTTTTGGGTTACTTGTAACACTTGTCAAATTTCAGAAGCTCTCCCTGGAGTAATCCAGCTTGTAAAATTCTGGATTTGGGCTTAAAATGTCGAAGGCTGCCTAGAGAACAGAATACCATTAAAGAAAAATATTTCCTTCATTAGTAAATACATTAAAAAAAAAAAAGGGCTTGTTACAAGTTACCCAACGATTTGGGTTACTTGTAACACGACTGAACAAATGCGAAAACTCATGTTATCTTAGCTCTCTCTCACTTGTAACAATTTCCAAGTTTTTAAAATAAGGTAAGAATGACACACAAAAAATTCGAGAATTTAGGAACGGCAAAAAAGGTCTTTTTTACTAATTTTGGATTCTCGTGTCACACACATTGGATCGTTTAGTCTTAAATCAGTCTGGGCCTATTTGGCTCCAATTCAGTAGGTATGAGTACCTAATAGGAACTGTTCATTACTCTCATGGTAAAAATATAAAACATACAGCATAAAAAATATTAATGAGATTCAATTCACAAAATGGCACATCAAATCACAAAATGTCATCGAAAATAACAATAACAGGGAAATTTCAAATGAGTTCCTCAGGGAAGCAAAAGTAGCCCCTCTTCTCGTATAAGGGCATTCATGGCTCTTTTCAGTGTTTAATCACTATAATCCTTATAGGGACGAGCACCCGGTTCCCTTTTGTACTTTCCCATTTTTGTGCATCTAGGAACAACAAAAACAATAATAACTCACTAGTACAAGGGAGATAAACACAATACTCCATATAGGGTGGCTTGAAACAACATTAAGTGTCCATAAAAATCGAGGGATACATTCTGGAGGTAACTTGCAACATCAAACCTACATGTTACAAGTAACCCTCAAAACAAAGACCACAGTTTTGGATTTGTTTTTAAAATCAATGATTTGACTTGAAAGTGAGATCTGACTTGGAATTACTAGCTAGTGAGTGCAAGCACACACCATAAAAACCTCACTTCGTTCATTCCAACCATTTGGGCTGCACAGACCTAAGCATTTCGGTGTTGGAAACTGCCCATTTTCAGTCATCAATTAAAAAAAAAAATATTAAAAATCAGGAGAACTTCCCAAACACTTGTTGAACGATGGACGACCTTCCACAAACGCCACAAAACAAATAGGGCTGATAATGAATCTTATATCATGCTCTCCAATGCTGCCAACATAACGAATGTGGACACGCCCCCATGTGTTACAAGTGACCCACATGTTACAAGTAACCCAAAAGTACGGTACCACTCCTTTATCAGTGTGGTGCCCATCGCTTCATTTCCAAACACTTGTTTAATCTTGCGAATTGTTTCCACTTGCGAATCACCAAGATTAAAACAAAATTTTATGCAATAACGCTGTTCGACTTTTTCTGACATTTTAAAAACAATAAAATCCGACGACACTCACTTGCACCGGTTCAATCATGAATGGCCTGACGCCGACTGACTTGTATTGGAGCTGTAGAAAAAAATGAGCATGCGCACTAGGCATGCTCACAACCACACATCGAGCCCCGCCCCCATAGCTGTGTTTGTTTGACCAATAAAAATTAAGGTCGGATACTTTTTGATCATACCTATACGTATTATATGTGACAGTTCCCGTCAGATCCAAGAGAATGCACGTCGATCCGTCGCTCTCGCGCCGGGTTGAACGCGTCATACTCGAGTTCTTGGAATGTTGCGTTTGGCGATAAATGAGGATCCGAGAACTGAAAAATCAATGTTCTCCGAACATAGCACATTACGCTATTAGTATCTACGAGTTGTATCTTTTATAGTACTGTCACACTCCCCTCTCTCTATGAAGCGCGGATTGAGGCCCCTAGAGGGTAACTAAGTCTGTCATATTGCAGCGAGAGCGTGTTTTCCTGGATTACGTGTAGTTATACCTAGTACGTCCAGGTCCACTATTATTGAGGGCTATATGCTTCTATATTATTCAGGGCTATATTCCTTTGGTACATAAATAATTTCATTGGTCAATTAGGACTTATAATTTCTTCACAATTGTTCACCCACTGTCAAATAATATAGCTTTATTTCCATTAATCACAACTACGTGTAAGTAGAAAGCGTCGTACAAAGTATAATATTATTTAAACAAAGAACAATATTACAAAAAAGTTTATAAAAATTTAGATATACCAAACCAACAAAGCACAATATAAACAAAAACGGAGAACAAATCAATAGTTAAAAATTCACTAATCAAGTAAAACTCTTTGTCCAAGAGTTTCTTGAAATAGAGAGAGACACTGAGGAAGCGGAAGAAGCCCAACACTGCGGGTAGAGTAGGAGTGGTAAAATTTCAATTCCTCGAAATAGGCGGAGTATTTCCTGTTGAAAATCAGGCATTGCATGATGAATGCTGATGGTATTGTTAGTAAACCTGCATTTCTGTATTGTCCTCTACAAGAAGAAAACGGTTTTAGACCTTGGACAATGTGAAGTCGCCCTTTTTTGCACTCTGAACACAACATCAAGATTTTTTTCATTACCAGAGTAAACTTTGCCAAAAAGAGCCTTATATAAAGAGAGCATGGTAAGCATTCAGTACGATACCTTTTGAAGCAATCGTTTTCAGTTTTGGTAAACAATAGCAGCAACTGCCTAGCTGTTTACAAACCGCTGATACGTGATCATAAAATTTCATAATGCAGTTGATCTGCATACCGAGAAATCTTGTGACGGAAACCACCACAATGCTCATGTCATCCAGCTGCAATGAAGCTGGGGGATTCAAATGAGAGCGTAGAAAATGGAAGAACATGCATTGGGTTTTAGCATCATTAAGGGACAAACCATTCATACTTAACCATTCGACAAAGGACTATGAGGCAAGAATCAACTGCTTGAGAAATTGTATTTTTCCTATTACCATATTTGCGTCGTCAGGGTATTCCATGATTCATACACTAGGGTGAGAGGTGGACAAAAATTTAGGAAAGTCATTTGCAAATTATAGGAATGCCTATGGTCCAAGGACACTGACCTGTGGTGCTGGTTGTGGTGCTCTTTGCAGAGTTCTCTCATCCGATAATTCAATGACCCTGAGGCAAAAACTATAACTTTCCATGGACGCTGTCTCAAGTATGATTTAAACTATTCTAAAGCCTCACAACGTAGAATTCAAACTTTTTCAAAACCAAGTTGTTGGGTACAAGGTCAAATGCTTTAGTCAGGTCCACAAACATTCCCAATACTACTTGACCTCTATCAATGACACGGTGCACAAAGTCAGTGAGCTCAAAAACAGCTGAATCGATAGCTCTACCTATGATAAAACCATATTGACTTTGGTTTAGCACGTTGCACCTGGTCAGGAAATTTATCAGCCAATCATACACAAGTGTTTTGAAGAGCTTGGCCAGAAAGGACAGAATGCTGATGGGGGTAGATATTAGTTGAAAATTAAATCACAACACATCCTGCATCGAACAATTTGAGTACGGATATTTGAATACGATTCATAGAAAACTGTAATAGGTACCACAGAATAAGTATTAACGATTTATATCTCGTACGATATAAGCTGATCAGTGTACGGCCATCTTGAAAATAGCGTCGTTTTCGAGGTCCATTGTGACAAAATCGGCACCTGTGATTTAACGACTCAACTACCACCGTTAGCCCTCCATATTATTCAGAGCTTATTCGAAAGGATGGTTTTGTTCTGAGTGGATTTTCAGATTTCGTAGAACTCCGTAGTGGTGGTTGTGAAGAAAGAACTGAAGTTATTTGTTTCTTTATCCTACCGAATAATTTTGATTCTTTCATGATCTTTCATCAAGACTATGATCATCAAGATAATATTGAGAGATTGGTGAGCCAGCTTGAATTTTGGAATCGGGATCCAGGCAACACTGCGATGTCCTTCTGTCATCTGTCCCGTTTCTGTGAAACACACAGATAAACCGAGACCAGAAGATCACTCATGCAGTAGGGAACCGCAATCGGTAAAAAAGTATCGATTTTTTTAATCGATTCTGAATCGGTTTCAAACAATTGATTTCCAAAAAATCGTTCCTCTCAAGTATCGATTTTTTTCAAAATCGGGTTTTTTGCGATTTTTACTTTTTTAGGGATCAAACTCGATCATATAAAATATACCAATCAACTGTAGAAATGAACAAATATAGGTATATTGTTCGAGGATTCTAATATACTTAAATGTATTACCTGTGTAATAAGTGACTAGGTAAATGTGCGAAAAAATACTTTCAAATTAAAATCTTTTTTTATTTGGTTCTTTTACAATTAATACTCAAAAATGCACAAAAAAGGAAATAAATGTTTTCAATATTCAAGCAAACCACATTTCGTCCTCCACATTCTGCAAAAATAATAGTTTTGAAGCAATCTCAGGAAAACCCAAACCTCCTCTAAACAATTTTTTGAGAATCGATTCTTTGAAGCCGGTCCAGAATCAATTCAAATTCTAAAATTCATCCCTCATTTTAAATAGGAGAAAGTAAATGCTTAAACGAGAACAATAATTTTCAAAACTAGGTTAAAAATCGATTTTTTTTAATCTCGATTTTTAGACAAATGGGAATAAAAGTATCGATTTCCGATTTTATCCTATTAACGAAAATCGATTCAAAAAACCGATTATTTTACAAGAAAGAATCGATTTTCAAAAAAATCGGAAATCGATTGCGGTTCCCTATCATGCAGTGCTCATGCATGGAAGAAGTTGCTCTCATCCTCTCATGCAAATAGTGATGGCAATATTTCATGAAAAATCGATTTTTGGAAACATCGATGTATCAAGATCATTAAATCAATGGGTTACAAAAATCGAGCCCAAAATATCGATTTTTAAAAACATCGATGTTTTAACATCGAAGAAGACAAATTTTGTTAAAAGAAATATAAAGTACTTGAATTTAATATAAAGAAAGTAAGGTAATAGGCTACAAAATAGTAGTTTCTGAAAACGAACATTTAAGGGTTTAAATAAAACAATCATTTCATTTTGTTGCTGTATTTGTTAGCATTGAAAATACTAAAGTAATAGATTAATCAAAGTTATATAATAATGATAACAAGTACAATAACTTATTTTAGACCCAACACACTATGTTATGTGTTTAAGGTAATATAATAAACCTAAAATGTAATAAAAAAAATAAAAACCAATAATTTAGTATAGTAAAAAATAATAATAATAATATTATTCAAATTTACGATACTTGAATATTCTCGAGACAAAATTTTGATTTAAGAGTCCTCTTTAAGAGTGACTCATGTGAGAGTGGAAATGGAAGGGGTATGAGGATGAGATGAAAGGAATAATCTATGGTGAGGGGGTGGGGAGGAGATGGTGCAGACCGTTCCCATTTGTATCTTGATGCAGTCAGCTGGATATTTTAATAGACAATTTCTTTCAAAACAAAATATAGAGCTTGTATATCTGAATTTCCGGTTCGAGATTGTCGGTAAAGCTACAGAAGCAAAAGCTTTATTCCGGCGAGTTAAAAAATCGATGGTTTGGGATAAAAACATCGATGTTAGATAAATATCGTACAGCGAAAATCGATGTCTAAACATCGATGTTTGAAACTAAAAAAAAATCGATTTTTCGAAAACATCGATTTTCTTTTGCCATCACTACATGCAAAGAAGAAGAACTTTTCTTCCATGACTCATGTTACAGTTGCAGATACGTGATTATGTTATTATGTAATATTTTAAGCCAGATCTTCTATGACATACCCTTGATATCATCATCTGCTTTCAGTGAGTGTATAGATACCTAAGTAGTTGATAATACAGTAAGTTAACTATTACAGAAACTTAGTAATTTGTGATCCAATTCAGATAATTATGTCAAGTGGTGTGGGGACAAAAAAACTTTCTATAAACAGCCCTTGTATACGTCTCAGTATTTTTCCAGGATCTAATCTATAGTTGTGCTGATTGCTGATTATATATTGACCAGTCTGGCTGCCCATCCAGATTTTTGTGGAATAAATGCTTTAGCTTAGTTGGTGGAAATCGCCAAAGTTTACTTCAAAAGTAAGGTGACCAGATTTCAAATCTCTTAAAATAGGACGCTCTAGTTTTATATATGTACCTACCTAGGTAGGTACCTACTATACAGGGTGTCCCCCTACCTAACATCCACAATAAATGGGTTACAAGACAAGTTCAAATGGCAATCCTCCCTTATTTTTTTCCGCGGATCTCAAATATGACATTTTTGCGCAGGTGCGCATGCGCATAAGGTGCCTAGTTCGCACTTACTGTTATTTTAAATGAGGAACCCCCATTTTGGTTTATCATTTCCAATAATAAGCCTATGTGATCGTGTAGCAAAAAATTTTTATAACCCCCCTCAAACTTTGTCACTTTACGTTTCAAGGTGCGTAGAATCCAAATTTGAAATGTCCGTCCGCCGTCCGGGCCATAAAGGCCTAAGAATTTACTTAAAAACCCCGTTCTTTCGCACATAGACTCCATTTGGGGTCTAGTTGGTCCTAACGTTTAACCATCCCGATCGCTTTACTCGCATAGATGCTATGGGCCAAAAAACGGGCGAAAAAGTGTATTTTTCGAGGTTTGAGTGTTAGACGTGTTGGACGCACGTCTGGCACGGGGTCTAGGTGATGGGTAAGCGGGGGGTGGTTGGCTGGAGTGACCAGGGGCGTAGCGGAGGAGTGTAGGAGAATGGATATTTATTACTTTTACGTGTTATACCCATATAATACACCGCGACACCATGAGGTGGGTACAGCCTTCCTTCGAGGCATGAATATATGTTTTTTTCTAGGTCATATTTGTGTGTTAATACCAATGCTTTTCCTACGCATATTTAATAACATATCCTCTCGACTCTTCGTACGTACTTAGATAATGATATTATTAAGGCAATAACAATTTGAATAGATAGGAGCTCAAATCGAGAAATATAAACATGCGTATATAATTATAGAAGTATAGGTTGTGGCAACTCGAAATAGGACACGACGAGGAGTCTGGACGGGCCTTATGATGTACGCAAGCCAACTAAAACTACGATCAAACTCAATTGAAAAAATTTAATAATAAACCTTCGTGAAATAATTTGCAGCGTTTTTGATTACTGAATCGAATTCTACGTGAAATTTCACGAAGAAAACGATCATTCTCGCGATTTTTCTAGTGCGCGAAAACGGGCGGGATTCCGCTCCAAAAGTTCAAAAATTGTGAAATAGGTAGCTAATGATTTTTTAAAGATACCTATTAAATTACCACATGTGATACACAATTTTGGGTTATTTTTCACGCTGAATCACGATATGATGTTCATTATTTATTGATATTTGCAACTCCGACTTAGGAAAGCACCAAAAAACACTTGTGGTAGGTACGCTCTCCGCTGTGTGGAAATGAGTGAGGACAAGTGCAATTCAGGCTATTTTTTCGGCGATGATTGTCGGAAATATCAATAAATGAACATCATTATATAACTGCGTGATTTAGTGTGAAAAAATATCCCAAAATCATGAACCTATCACATGCAGGTACCTACCTAGTAATTTAATATCTTCAAAAATTAATTATTTCACAATTTTTGCAGTTTTAGAGGGGATTACGTAGTTTTAGTGCGGAATTAGGTACGCCCGTTTTTTGCACACTCTAAAAATCGAGTGATGGGCTATTTCTTCGTGAAATTTCTCGTAGAATTCGAATCAGCAGTAAAACTTAGGGTTCCCATAAATAAATAAAAAATTGTGCGCACTGCGCACGTTTTGTGCATGCGCACGTACGCAACCATGACCTATTTGAAATCTACTGCAGTTTGAACTTTTCTTCTAACCCAGAAGAGGGGCATAGTTAATGGGACACACTGCATACAGCATGAGTGAATTACGAATTTATGAATATACAGGGTGTCTAAAATTTAATGAACCAGCCATTCTTTTATATCATCTATTTTTTCCTATATAAAAAAATTGTAAACGGTAACTACCTAACCTTTATTTTTAAAAAGAGTTCCAGTCATGCTGCATGATCGTAGGAGCGAATTTTCCCCTACAGTATACAAACCCTCTACAGTCATTGAATATGATGAAGAATGATTAATGAAAACTCATGCATATTCCACAATTCAAAACTCTGCTCTATCTTTCTGTATCTATGTAACTCACGACCACTAATTAGATGTAGTAGGAACTCCAATGTGTGGTAGGTCGCTTACTGTAGAGCTATGTGCCACTCCCAGCTTGGCAGACGTATTTTTATCTCAAAAAGTAGAAATTACCTATCTTTAATGATATTAAATACGTGTTGTATCCATTTGAAACATGTTGAGCCTGCACTATCGTCTCAGAAGTTACAAAAAATACTTTCAAGTTTCACAATGTATCATTTTTTAAAATGTTGGTTAGGTTTCTACCTAAAAATATTGGTAATGAATGGATATCTTCTCCTTAGGCGTGCTGCATTGAGCTGGTATGGAAAATATCAAAGTGAATTTGGAAAAGGTCCTAAGGGACTGCAACTGCCATTTTACGTGGGACCTGGAGACCTATGAGAATCCTTTGCATGCCACATCAGGTGGATTAGAAGAAGAAATCACAATGTACAATTCTCTGGCCTTCAACTATAACGCCACGAGAAGGTGAGATCATTCAGAATGCCATTTCTCAAGTATTTACAGGGTCTTCAATTAAATTAGGGAGTAAAATTAGGAAGCTTGACCATTTGTTAAGAAGCTTTCCTACAAAACTTCTCTAATTTGCATCCGTGCTCCCACCCCTAATTACCCACTCTTAAATTTTAATTTAATCTGCTCAATTATCTGCGCAATTTGATCGCTTTCAATTATCTGCTCAAATTCGAGCAAGATGGCAATTTGAGTACCCCATTTGTACCATTTCCTTCGCGATCGTGTAATTACTAGCCGCAGAGCATGTTTGAACCTCAAAAATCCTTGTAACAAGCATGAAGTCTACTAATTCGTCTGATTTCCATGAAATTTTCAATGATCTATACATTCATGTTAGAGGAGCTAAGTGCCTCAGCCAACTTGGTATAGACTTTTTTCTTTTTCTTCCTTTCTGCTCAAGTAAGCAAGGTAAACGGTTTTAAGTCAATTGTTTCCTTATCCAAGTGGAAATTCCTTGTGATTACACGTATGCAGAAGTAATGTGACTGAATTCCTTGATTCAGTGACTCATAGGCAAGAAACAACAGTTAGGAGATGAGTGCTGTGTATCGACGCATTAGGCTTGACGTAATTATTACTGGGTTGCAAAGGAGGAGTGAGTCTTTTTTGTATCCCTACAAGTTTATCACTATCCCCAACTTTTAGCGCACTAAGAGCAAACTTTTCTTCACTATGTATTCTGCTGTTTTCATTAGGTTCCGAAATTCCTTGACGATTTCGTACGAAATGTTCCGAAGAGGACAATTTGGGTGGGACAAATTGCTTGAGAATGGTTTCCGCATCATGGAGAACTCCAGAAATCCAGACCACCCTCCAGGGCTTTTCAAGCTGCCATGTATTGGAAGTCCGCTTTACTCGGTGAGCAATCCACATTAATCTGCTTACATGAGAGTTATCTTGACGATTGCCTAGAACTTTCCCATGCTGTAGTTCCTTCTCTTCTACTGTTATTGCTGTCATGAGTGTCTAGATATTTTAGCGACTGCGTAAAGACGATTAGGGGCACCTAGAGATGGTTTGGAAAGGCTGTCAACCAAATGTCAAACTAATCCAAAATAACAATGATCACTCCCAAAACTACATGCCCAACATTTGTTAGGTACTAAAAAATCAGTAACATCTAGGATTTGAACTTAGGACCTCATCTTCCATAGTCTTTTATCTTATCATTTATGTGACGGAGGACATAATTGTGTCCAATTCATGACTCAACCGATTCACAAAATTCACTTTGTTTCATCTTGTTAGCAGGGTTCTACTGATGATTTTTTCGCCTACACTGATGACGAAACTGCGAACAATACTGAAGGTGCAGACGTTCACGGTTCAAATTTTGTTGAAGAAGGCTTCGAAGAAAGATTGGAAGATGAAGAAGGCTCATTCACTGGTAAGACAACTGGTTTGGCAAAGGAAATCCATGGAAATTCAGTGAACTTTATGGAGTTAAGGGTACCTGGCAACCCCACTATACGGTGTCCCGCATAAGGTGGATTCTAGAGCTCATTTCTGTGATCAAAAGTTCCTCCCACAGTTTTTTTTTTTTTTTTTAATGCTTAATTTTCGAGTAATTCAATTTTTCAGATGTTTGTCGTGTTTTCGACCTTAAGTCATTAAAACAGCAATAACTATAATAATTAAAACAGTAAGTTTAAATTTGAGGATGCCGTTGGAAAGAGGTTTGAATTTCCTTTCTACCTAATGCCAAATCAAAATTTTTTAATGGGATTCATTTGGTGAAAAAACTGCCTGAACATGGAATTTCCACGAGTATGAGAAATTCCAATGGTTTAAACCGGCTGTGAGTGCCTTATTTCTGTACTGCTTTTCGCGTAGGCACCAAATCTGTAAAACCCTGTCCAAGATCTCAGCATTCTAGCGGTATAATCAATTTTGGTTTATTATTTCCAATAATAAGCCTATGTGATCGTGTAGCAAAAAATTTTTATAACCCCCCCTCAAACTTTGTCACTTTACGTTTCAAGGTGCGTAGAATCCAAATTTGAAATGTCCGTCCGCCGTTCGCCGTCCGATCCATAAAAGGCCTAAGTCTTGAAAAAGTCCAGTCATGCAGCATGACCCCATGAGCGAATTTTTGAAGAAATCTTAGACATTTCAGTCGCTATTGATCATGTTGAGAAATTTTAGTTTATGATTTTGATAGACAAACGGAATCAAATTATTAACACATGCACAGAGTAAACTCATCAGTTGTGATTACATTTTTTTTTTTTTTTTTAAAGCACCTACTACCTACGTTTTAAACAGCATGGTTCTAGGATTGGTTATACAGGGCTACTTCCATAAGAGTAGTTCAATCTGAATTTGGACAATGTTTCATGCAAATATTACCGATTTTTACAACTAGCGAGCGGCATTATTTCGATTTTTGACTGATTTTTCAACTTTGAAATGTTTGAAAACTTGATACATATTCTTATAGGAAATTTTACGCTGATTCCGAATATACCACATGTTAGTATGCTGAAAAAATTATTTCGCACAACAAATCGCAAAAAACGGGCTATTTTGACATTTTTGACTACATTTTTGAAAATTTCAACCCGAAGATGTAATCCGATCATGCTGGCCAACGAACTTGAACTTTCGTTTTGTGTCCTTAACATTTTAAAATTTGTTTGAAGTTTCTAGCACAATTCTACGGACAGTTATCGTCTGGAATGACACATACATACATACATATATACATACATATATACATACATATATACATATATACATACATAAAAAAATGCGTTAAACTTCAGAATATGATTCAGAATAGCCTGAAACGGATTTCTGCATAAAATTTTTTCAAAAATTCACATTCTACAAATTTTGAGGCGAGAGCAATAGCTTAATTTTCTTCAAAAATTCGCTAAAACCCGTTCTTTCACACATAGACTACATTTGGGGTCAAGTTGGTCCTAACGTTTAACCATCCCTATCGCTTTACTCGCATAGATGCTATGGGCCGAAAATAGGTTAAAAAGTGTCTTTGACTTTGATAACATTTAACCTACCTTGAACACACTAGTATATTTAGTATATTATATCATACTTTAGTATGTTACAAAAATAATTGATCCAGCTCATCTAAAATCCTTCATTCTTCTTCTTTCCAAAACCTTCTCAGATAGTTTGAAGCAAATCATTTTTAAATTAAAATTGTATTACATGGACAGGTTGGAGTCTGAACCCTCTGGATGAATAGCTGTTTACTTATATTTCTGCCATAGGTAAGTGGGGTGTCGTCACCCAAGTAATTTCGGACGCAGAATCGACTGGCATATGTCCCAGATGCTTTTGGAATCCGGTGTACCTACGGTTTTAGTTTGATTCCTATAGAAATTATCTCCGTGGATTGAATGAGACCACTCGGGTGGCTGTACGATCATCCATTTGCTCCCCTTCGGGAGTGCTGCCTGTAATGCGAGAACAGAGGCAAAAGCCCCAGAGCATGCTGGTTACTAAGGCCTCCCTATCTGATACAGAAATAATAAACCATTATGTAATAATATGCAGCGTTTTTATTTTACTTTTCTAATTAGAGGAGAAAAGTATGTTTGAATGTTGAAAAACATGGTTTTTAGCGAATTTTTGAAGAAAATTAAGCTATTGCTCTCGCCTCAAAATTTGTAGAATGTGAATTTTTGAAAAACATTTATGCAGAAATCCGTTTAAGGCTATTCTGAATCATATTCTGAAGTTTAACGCATTTTTTTAATGTATGTATGTATATATGTAAGTGTCATTCCAGACGATAACTGTGCCGTAGAATTGTACTAGAAACTTCAAACAAATTTTAAAATGTTAAGGACACAAAACGAAAGTTCAAGTTCGTTGGCCAGCATGATCGGATTACATCTTCGGGTTGAAATTTTCAAAAATGTAGTCAAAAATTTCAAAATAGCCTGTTTTTTGCGATTTGTTGTGCGAAATAATTTTTTCAGCATACTAACATGTGGTATATTCGGAATCAGCGTAAAATTTCCTATAAGAATATGTGTCAAGTTTTCAAAAATTTCAAAGTTGAAAAATCAGTCAAAAATCGAAATGTCGTTCGCTAGTCCGAAAGTTCCGTTCTCCGATTCTCTCGGTCGCTCTCTTTAATGTTTTACGCTCAACTGTTTTAGGACTTGATGTAGCTTTAATACTAACTGTGGCTTAGAAAATTTCAGCCATGAAATTATAAAGAAGTTCTATTTATGTACATACTAGCACGCAGACCCAAGACCTCGCTCCGCTCGGCCGTCAGTAACGGTAATCTCAAGGCCTCCCCCCATCGAAATCTATGAATATTTATCTACATTTGTCTTTAAATCTACAAGATTAGTTTAATAATAATAAAGTATGAGTACCTCCTAATTATTTTTAATGATTTGATTCCATGTTTGTCTATCAAAATCATAAACTAAAATTTCTCTACACGATCAATAGCGACTGAAATGTCGAAGATTTCTTCAAAAAATCGCTCATGGGGTCATGCTGCATGACTGGACTTTTTTTTCTACGAAATTGAGGGTTTTCGTGAAAAATGACCCTCTAGAAAAATTTCGAACTTTAACTCACGAATTTTTAGTTTATTTATTATGCTCAATTTTATGTGTTTTTAAGGGAAAACTAGTTGGTTAAAGTGTAAAACTCTTCTACAACAACAAAAATATGTCACAAAGTAGTTTCTAAGTATTGATTTTCACGTACGACCAATGCGTTAGGTACTAGGGAAGTGCAAATCCCTTAGTTTTTATATCAGGAAAATCGTTAGCCTCTTTTTGGAATGCTCTTATTTTATCACTTCTCAGGATCCTAAGCAATTGTAGTGTCAAGGAAAGCTGATTTATTACGCTGAGTTATAAACTAATATTACTAAGTATCCATAATCAACTAATAATTTGAAATGAAGGCACTAGGTACAGGGTAGGAATACTATTCAGTAGGTAGTAGGTTCTTGTAAGCAGTAGGTATTAGACGATGCATAGACCATACCTGTACCTCAGAGGTCGATTATCGTAAGTGACATTTTGGCGATTTTACAGGAGAGCCAAAAGAAGTTGTGGGCACACCTATTTTGATCCCTATGGCCCATTCTGATGACTTTATCATGCTCAAATTAATTAAATTAATTAATGAATTAATTAATTAAATGGGCCATAGGGATCAAAATAGGTGTGCCCACAACTTCTTTTGGCTCTCCTGTAAAATCGCCAAAATGTCACTTACGATAATCGACCTCTGAGGTACAGATTCAGCTGATGCGCTCCTATAGCTGAGTGAGGCTGAATTCACACTGCCCGCGATGCGATGCGATGCGAAGCGAAGCGAATGGAGGCGCGAACTTCCAAGCGATGCGATGCGATGATGTGTTCACACTGCTAGCGATTACAGGCGAGCGAGTAGACCAGTCGAGTATTTGGTGTCCCGGAAAGATGTTCCCATTTAACTCTGTTAATTCCTTTTTATTAGAGTCTAGTACGTTGAAAATTAAAAGAAAGCGTAAAAGAAAGTATGTTCATGAAGTGAATCAGCCAAGACGTGCGTTAGGTGAATATCACCATTTGTACCCTCAACTGCGAGAGGATGAAGAGCGGTTTTAATCTGTTTTTCTGGTCCCACAGTGCTGGACGTTGTTGAACACCGTTTATCAACTTCTCGATGTCCATCGTGAATTTAATGTGGAATAAGTAATTCAAAAACAAGATAATTTACAATGCACAACAAACTGGAGAGCGCGAAATCTATTACTCCCACGAATCGCTCGCTTCAAATCGCAACGTTCCTTGCGATTGCGAGAGGCCACTCGCACGAAATCACTCGCAACCGCCCTCTACCGCTCGCAGTGTGAACACCCGTCGCCTCCTCCCATTTAAAAACCTTACGTGAGCTAAATTGTCTCCTGTTCATCCTAGGAAGTAGAGATTTGATAGGGAGACTCTCTGGGACATGAGAGACGATCAAAATTAATGGATGTTTCCTAATTAGCTGAGTGAGCTAAATTCTCTCACCTTCAACTTAGGACGTTGAAATTTGGTAGGGAGACTCCCTGGGGCACTAAAGGCCCGTTTACACGAGCGATTTTTTCCGGCAATAATTGCAGAAAAAAGTATTGCACAACTATTCCTAAAAAGTTGGACAACTATTCTCTCCTCGAAAAAATGGCCGAAGATTGCACGCAATTAATTGACGGGAGTTGTACAACATTTCAGGCCCACGAGCCCTCTCGGCAACTGTTGCATCGTGTTGAAATGAAGTCCAAGGGGTTTGGAAAATTATTGCACTATTGCGGCAATTTTTCGGCCTTGGGTCGGGAGAGGGAACGAAGTCGGGAGAGGGAACGAAACAGCCAATCACATTGAGAGTTTATTTGTGCAGTATGGCCTTATGAGCAAATATTGACGTGAAACTGCACTGATGGGGTGCAGCATTGCCTCATGAGAGAATTTTAACATAGGAAAGAGGAGTTTATGTGTGCAGCATGGCCTTATGAGCAAATATTGACGTGAAACTGCACTGATGGAGTGCAGCATGGCCTTATGAGAGAATTTTAACGTAGGAAAGATAGGAGTTCATTTGTGCAGCATGGCCTTATGAGCAAATATTGACGTGAAACTGCACTGATGGGGTGCAGCATGGCCTTATGAGCGAATACTGACGTGAAACTGCACTGATGGGGTGCAGCAGTGCCTCATGAGAGAATTTTAACATAGGAAAGATAGGAGTTTATGTGTGCAGCATGGCCTTATGAGCAAATATTGACGTGAAACTGCACTGGTGGGGTTCAGCATTGCCTCATGAGAGAATTTTAACGTAGGAAAGATAGGAGTTTATATGTGCAGCATGGCCTTATGAGCGAATACTGACGTGAAACTGCACTGATGGGGTGCAGCAGTGCCTCATGAGAGAATTTTAACATAGGATAGAAAGGAGTTTATGTGTGCAGCATGGCCTTATGAGCAAATATTGACGTGAAACTGCACTGGTGGGGTTCAGCATTGCCTCATGAGAGAATTTTAACGTAGGAAAGATAGGAGTTTATATGTGCAGCATGGCCTTATGAGCAAATATTGACGTGAAACTGCACTGATGGGGTGCAGCAGTGCCTCATGAGAGAATTTTAACATAGGAAAGATAGGAGTTTATGTGTGCAGCATGGTCTTATGAGCAAATATTGACGTGAAACTGCACTGGTGGGGTTCAGCATTGCCTCATGAGAGAATTTTAACGTAGGAAAGATAGGAGTTTATATGTGCAGCATGGCCTTATGAGCAAATATTGACGTGAAACTGCACTGGTGGGGTGCAGCAGTGCCTCATGAGAGACTTTTAACATAGGAAAGATAGGAGTTTATGTGTGCAACATGGCCTTATGAGCAAATATTGACGTGAAACCACTGGTGGGGTTCAGCATTGCCTCATGAGAGAATTTCAACTTAGCAAAGACAGGAGTTTATTTGTGCAGCATGGCCTTATGAGCAAATATTGACGTGAAAGAATTTCAGAGGTGAGAGCCAACCCACATTCTCTCTGGCTCAGAAACTGGCGTTGCCAAATTCCCCTTTTTTTCCTTTGGTTGGCAGCAGCAGCGACGACGACCACAGCAGCAGCGACGACCACCTCTTCACCGTCCATGGCGCGAACTGTTGTCGCCCGTGTAAACGAAAAAATTGAGCAATTTCTATTGCTCAACTTTTTGGTGCAACACAGTGCAATTAATTCCTTGCAACATCTTGACGCAACACGAGGCAATTTTATTGCTTCGTGTTGTGTACAACTTTTCTAGTGCAATTTTTTTGGAGTTGCGCAACTTTTGTTGCTCGTGTAATCGGCCCTTTAGAGACGATCTAGATGATAGGTTCATTCCTAATCAGCTGATAAAGCTAAACTCTTTCCTGTGCATCCTAGGAAGTAGAGATTTGATAGGGAGACTCTCTGGGACATGAGATACGATCAAAATTAATGGGTGTTTCCTAATTAGCTGAGTGAGCTAAATTCTCTCACCTTCAACTTAGGACGTTGAAATTTGGTAGGGAGACTCCCTGGGGCACTAAGAGACGATCTAAATGATAGGTTCATTCCTAATCAGCTGATAAAGCTAAACTCTTTCCTGTGCATCCTAGGAAGTAGAGATTTGATAGGGAGACTCTCTGGGACATGAGAGACGATCAAAATTAATGGATGTTTCCTAATTAGCTGAGTGAGCTCACGTTCAACTTAGGACGTTGAAATTTGATAGGGTGACTCCCTGGGACACTAAGAGACGATTTAAATGATAGGTTCATTCCTAATCAGCTGATAAAGCTAAACTCTTTCATGTGCATCCTAGGAAGTAGAGATTTGATAGGGAGACTCTCTGGGACATGAGAGACGATCAAAATTAATGGATGTTTCCTAATTAGCTGAGTGAGCTCACGTTCGACTTAGGACGTTGAAATTTGATAGGGTGACTCCCTGGGACACTAAGAGACGATCTAAATGATAGGTTCATTCCTAATCAGCTGATAAAGCTAAACTCTTTCCTGTGCATCCTAGGAAGTAGAGATTTGATAAGGAGACTCTCTGGGACATGAGATACGATCAAAATTAATGGATGTTTCCTAATTAGCTGAGTGAGCTCACGTTCAACTTAGGACGTTGAAATTTGATAGGGTGACTCCCTGGGACACTAAGAGACGATCTAAATGATAGGTTCATTCCTAATCAGCTGATAAAGCGTAAGTCTTTCCTGTGCATCCTAGGAAGTAGAGATTTGATAGGGAGACTCTCTGGGACATGAGAGATGATCAAAATTAATGGGTGTTTCCTAATTAGCTGAGTGAGCTAAATTCTCTCACCTTCAACTTAGGACGTTGAAATTTGGTAGGGAGACTCCCTGGGACACTAAGAGACGATCTAAATGATAGGTTCATTCCTAATCAGCTGATAAAGCTAAACTCTTTCCTGTGCATCCTAGGAAGTAGAGATTTGATAGGGAGACTCTCTGGGACGTGAGAGACGATCAAAATTAATGGATGTTTCCTAATTAGCTGAGTGAGCTCACGTTCAACTTAGGACGTTGAAATTTGGTAGGGAGACTCCCTGGGGCACTAAGAGACGATCTAAATGATAGGTTCATTAATAATCAGCTGATAAAGCTAAACTCTATCATGTGCATCCTAGGAAGTAGAGATTTGATAGGGAGACTCTCTGGGACATGAGAGACGATCAAAATTAATGGATGTTTCCTAATTAGCTGAGTGAGCTCACTTTCAACTTAGGACGTTGAAATTTGATAGGGTGACTCCCTGGGACACTAAGAGACGATTTAAATGATAGGTTCATTCCTAATCAGCTGATAAAGCTAAACTCTTTCATGTGCATCCTAGGAAGTAGAGATTTGATAGGGAGACTCTCTGGGACATGAGAGACGATCAAAATTAATGGATGTTTCCTAATTAGCTGAGTGAGCTCACGTTCGACTTAGGACGTTGAGATTTGATTGGGAGACTCCCTGGGACACTAAGAGACGATCTAAATGATATGTTCATTCCTAATCAGCTGATAAAGCTAAACTCTTTCCTGTGCATCCTAGGAAGTAGAGATTTGATAGGGAGACTCTCTGGGACATGAGAGACGATCAAAATTAATGGATGTTTCCTAATTAGCTGAGTGAGCTCACGTTCAACTTAGGACGTTGAAATTTGGTAGGGAGACTCCCTGGGGCACTAAGAGACGATCTAAATGATAGGTTCATTCCTAATCAGCTGATAAAGCTAAACTCTTTCCTGTGCATCCTAGGAAGTAGAGATTTGATAGGGAGACTCTCTGGGACATGAGAGACGATCAAAATTAATGGATGTTTCCTAATTAGCTGAGTGAGCTCATGTTCAACTTAGGACGTTGAAATTTGATAGGGTGACTCCCTGGGGCACTAAGAGACGATCTAAATGATAGGTTCATTCCTAATCAGCTGATAAAGCTAAACTCTTTCATGTGCATCCTAGGAAGTAGAGATTTGATAGGGAGACTCTCTGGGACATGAGAGACGATCAAAATTAATGGATGTTTCCTAATTAGCTGAGTGAGCTCACGTTCGACTTAGGACGTTGAAATTTGATTGGGAGACTCCCCGGGACACTAAGAGACGATCTAAATGATAGGTTCATTCCTAATCAGCTGATAAAGCTAAACTCTTTCCTGTGCATCCTAGGAAGTAGAGATTTGATAGGGAGACTCTCTGGGACATGAGAGACGATCAAAATTAATGGATGTTTCCTAATTAGCTGAGTGAGCTCATGTTCAACTTAGGACGTTGAAATTTGATAGGGTGACTCCCTGGGACACTAAGAGACGATCTAAATGATAGGTTCATTCCTAATCAGCTGATAAAGCTAAACTCTTTCCTGTGCATCCTAGGAAGTAGAGATTTGATAGGGAGACTCTCTGGGACATGAGAGACGATCAAAATTAATGGATGTTTCCTAATTAGCTGAGTGAGCTCACTTTCAACTTAGGACGTTGAAATTTGATAGGGTGACTCCCTGGGACACTAAGAGACGATTTAAATGATAGGTTCATTCCTAATCAGCTGATAAAGCTAAACTCATTCCTGTGCATCCTAGGAAGTAGAGATTTGATAGGGAGACTCTCTGGGACATTAAGATACAATTGAAATGATTGGCTCATTCTTAATCAGCTGAGTGAGATAAATTCTCTCCTGCTCATCCTAGGATGTTGAGATCTGATGGGGAGACTCCCTGAGACATTTAGAGACGAAATTTTCAGATCAAAAATTATAACTCGATAGGGATGACTACGCGAAGCTCCCCGTCCGAAGTGAAAGTCGTTTGCACTGTACTCGGTGCTCCCCGGCAAGTTCTAGCAGGCATACGCGAAGCGTCCCGTGCCAAGAGAATGGGTGTACGTGATGCTCCCCATCGAACTCTCTTCCCCTTTCGAGGCGTTTCAAGCCTTATCAGTGATTTGAACGGACAATAAGTAAGCTTCGATAAAAAAACCAATGACGAATTGGAACGAAATAGTGAAATCGTAAATAGACTGCATGAACGTATGAAGTTACTTCATGATTTTAAGCGAATTTTCTTAGAAAATGAAGATATTGCAATGGCTCCAGGAGTTTGGAAAACATCACAAAAAACGGCTAAAACTCGTTTAGTTTATATTTTTTGCACAATATTATTATCCAAAATCTTTGTTTGAACAGAATAAAATTATTTAGAAAAAGTTGTTTTTACAATAAAATTCATAGTTAGGCACACAAACTGCTCAAATTTTAACTCAATTTAACACAAACGTAATACGATAATTTTGGAAAATTCGCTCATACTATCATGCTGCATGACTGAGATAAATACAGAGGAGGGGAAAGATAGGCGAAGTAGGTCAATTAACAAGAACGTGTGGTTGGAGAAACTGATTGAAAGTACGATTCGCACACCATCACCCTTACCAAATTTATACAAATTGTTTCATGTAAATACCTGCCAAAATATGATGTTTGACGACTGACCATTTCTATATTTATTTTTACGTATTTTCACTTCGAGACGACGCTCACGATATTATTCTGTGATAAGTAAGGTAATTTCGTTAATTAAATTAACTTTGTTCTACCATGCTGTTTATTTAAGATGAAATTGAAGAGAATTTTATTGATTACTGAACTTTATAGTGTAGAATCTTTTTTTAGCACCGGTGGCGGCGGTCAATAGCTGTTGTGTGTGTTTTTTTTTTTTTTTTTGTATTTTGCATTTAGACTTTTGTAATGCCTAAAATTTAGGTTACTGCATTAGGTGACTTTCGTATATAGGTGACGGGGATCTTTGCGTACATGAAGAGAAAGGAGGCGGGGAGCTTCGCGTACTTGAGGAGTACGGAGGTGGGGAGCTTCGCATACACAAAGAGAAAGTAAGCGGGGAGCTTCACGTATAAAAACTCGTCAATGGGGAGCTTCGCGTATGCGCCCCTCGATAGGTAGCTACCGATAAACAAATTTGATAAGTAAACTGCAAAAATGAAATCAGAAATCATTCGAAATACGTTTATAAATAAAATATCTATAAAGGTACAGCAACAGCGATTATTATTAATATTATTATTATTTATTTTTTTTTTAAATATTTATTTCCATATAAATTACATAATATATTACATGAACATAAAGAAAAAATATACTTCAGGAAGCATAAATACGAAATAATAATATCTGTTGGAAATTAAATTCCCCTTATGGGCACCAACCCGTGTTGGGGAATGAGTGAACTGAGCTCCCATAGTAGGCATACAAGTTATTATAATAACAAATAAAATAAACTCACATCAATTGAATTAAATTACCATAAGAAAAAAAAAAATGATAATAATAGAAAATAAAATAAAAAATGAAGTGAATGAAGTATACACAATGTGAAATTCTACGGCGTCTTAAGAATTTTAAAATGTTTTGTTATAGAATGTTTGATTTGATTAAAACTGTTTGATGCAGATGACTTGGCAAGTGATATTACTTTTAATCTGAGGTCCGGGGGAAAGCTATTGAAAACTATCACACCTTGGTAAGGGAAGAAATTTTTTGAAGCTGTGCTTTTAACTAAAGATTTAGTCAAGCAATCGTAATCTATAATTTTAAATTCTCTTGGCCTATTTTGATCTTTAAAGGATTCACCGGTATACTTCCCCAAAGGAAAATGAAGTATAGTTGAATGATGATCTGACAATCCGGAATGGTGAATAGCGGTCTTGAAGGATTTGTTTACTGAGTTTGAAATTATATGATCCAAACAAGATTGTACATTATTAGCTTCCCGTGTGGGCCCATGAATCAGTGAGAGAAAGCCTTTCAGCGCCAATTCATTTAGATACCTATTCGTCCATCTATCGACCGTTCCTGTATCCAAGATATCAATGTTAAGATCTCCTACTATAACGTAATCTTTGTTTTTGTTATTAGCCAGGAGTTTAGCCAAGTCATCAAGAAATAATTCCATATTACAATCAGTATGTGAACGATACAAACCTAACAGATTAAACCTGAGTTCGCGATAAGACATGACTAATTCCAGCGCACTACAACCATGCATACTGGGCTCGGAGTAGCTTTCTACCTTCATATTAATATCATTTTTAACATATACAATTGTCCCACTGTTTTGATTGAAATTCGAATTTGAGAAGAAAGAAAAATAACCGGTGATATCCCATTTCCAATCCTTACCGGTCTTACCTAGAAGCCAACATTCACTCAAAACTATGATATCAGGTTTCCTATTTAACTGAGCTATTTTTACAATGAAATTGTCATAATTCTGTGCTATACTCCTAATGTTAACATGATAAATAAAAATACCCTCGCCGCAGTTACAAATGAATTCATTTACTTCGTTTGAATCAAGAAGAACAATACTATTTGCAACGTAATTCGATTCGTCTATAATATCTGCTGAATCACCCATCATTGATGTAAATAACTATAATATTAAAGATAAATGAACTATTTCTTATTATATTATCGTCCATTATTATTATTTATTTGCCAGTTGAAGTATTAGTTGAAATTTTACATACGTTCCACGTCGCCAAACGTCTTGATCGTTTTCACCTGGAGTCCATCATCTTTCCTCACGTGTACGATGCAGTTCTTCACCCATACGTATTTATAGTTAGTAAGTTTAGCTCTAGTTTTAGCTCTCCTAAGTAAGTCAGCCCGAAAGGATGTGAGATTTTCATTGACATAAACTCTTTCGGCCGGCCAAATATTGGAGAGTCTATTTGCAGTGAGGTTTTTATCAATTTTTGCAGCTGTAATCAGGTTTTGAGCAATTTCAGGTGAGCTAAGCACAGCCAAAATTTTTCGTGGACGGTCTTTGCGAGTAGGACCCACTCTGAACGCAGCGGATACATCTCCACAATCTACTTTTAAAACTTCTAAGATAGATTTTACGATTGCAGCGGTGTCCTCATTTTTTGATTCTGGAACACAATTTAGCTCGACGTTTTTATTTCGCAACTGCTGTTCGAGGAAATCGACTTTAAGCTGGAGATCAGAAACTACTGATTTCAGCCCAGCATTCTCCTCAATCAAACCTTCCATGGTTTCCTCCATCCGTCCTATCCTCTCAGTGAACACATCAAACTGATCACTCATGAAATTAACAGACTGCTTCAACTCCTTTATGTCCTCAACGGCAGCGAGCAGCGTGTTAAGTTTTTGATCTACCTCAAAAATGGCTAGGTCAGATTTAGATGGGTTATTATCTTTTTCATCAAAACACTTCTTCTTTTGGGGGTCGATGGGATTCACATCCAATTCGCTGGCCCCCCCGTCCCTGCATGTGTTACATTTCCATCGTTCCCGCGCGTCTTTAGACATCTTTTTATAGTTTTCCAAATTTCGTATTCGAGTACAAGCCGGATGAAACGAAGCCTTACATACCGCACATTTAGCGGTTTTCGTAGGCGAGAAAAGGTCGCGGGAGCATTTTTTGCAGTCCATCCTAGTAATAATATACGACGGCCGATTAGAATACAACGGACTTCAGACGCACTGTGGCACTTTAAACTCGTTATCGACGGAAAAACTCAATCGACGGTTCGATAATGATCGCCGAAACGAACGACGGGATCTCAGGTCTCTTGCACTATGACACTTCAGACGTGATTCCGACAAAGACGGAAAAACAAATAAAAGAGATAGAGAATATCAGAGATAACAAATACCGAGACGATGTGAACCTCACGAATGCTCAAGAGCAATTGATTTATAAGCAACTTATTATTATTAATAATAATAATTCTGTCACTTTATTTTTCGAAAATCGAGCCCAACATTTTTATGTTCATATTTGCCTGCTGTCTCATTTTGTTGAGCTAATGCAGTCGTTTCGTGTTCCTCCAGCGTATTCTGGATCGTGGCAATTTTCAATTCTTCACACAAGCATTCCTTCTTGTAAAATGTTTCATCACCTTCAAATTCGCCAGCATATTTACGGGAAATACCTTGTTATTGGCAAGTTCCGAAACCGCATGTTTGTTCAAACTATCAAAAATATTCGACATTAATAGGATCGATCGTTTTTGGTGTATTAGGTATTTCCAATAATAAGCCTATGTGATCTTGTAGCAAAAAATTTTTATAACCCCCCCCCCCCCCCCCTCAAACTTTGTCACTTTACGTTTCAAGGTGCGTAGAATCCAAATTTGAAATGTCCGTCCGCCGTTCGGGCCATAAAAGGCCTAAGAATTGACTTAAAAAAACCCGTTCTTTCGCACATAGACTCCATTTGGGGTCTAGTTGGTCCTAACGTTTAACCATCCCGATCGCTTTACTCGCATAGATGCTATGGGCCAAAAACGGGCGAAAAAGTGTCTTTTTCGAGGCTTTGAGTGTTAGACGTGTTAGACACACGCCTGGCACGCTTGGCAGGGGGTCACGGTGGGTGGTGAGGGGGGTGAGCGGGGGGTGGAGTGAGAGCAGAATCGACTGGGAAAGGTCCCAGATGCTTTTGGAATTCAGTGCACCTACGGTTTTAGCTTGATTCCTGTAGAAAGTAGCTCCGTGGATTGAATGAGACCACTCGGGTGGCTGTACGATCATCCATTTGCTCCCCATCGGGAGCGCAGCCTGTAACGCGAGAACAGAGGTGGGTACTAGAAAAGAGACTGGCGAAAGCCCCAGAGCATGCTGGTTACTATAGCTGGCTATCTGATTCAGAAATAATAAACCATTATGTACTAATTTGCAGTGTTTTTAGAATAAGTTTTGACATGGATATGTCCTACCGCGACTAGACGTTAAACAGCACGTCGAACCAGTGTCATCTAAATCCAATTCTCCTTCATATTCGACCTACGTAACATCATTTTAGGCGTAAATCTGATCTGTTTGTTCAACCAATCTGTATTTTACTAAAAAAATTGAGTTGGGATATTTTTTATTTTTGAGATGCGAGCATCTAGACCACCAAACTATAAAAACCAGTTTTATCTATTACGTGGGCCTGTTTCATTATACGGAGGCCGATTATGGTTTATAAGGAGGCCGGTTTATTATTCGGAGTATGATGGTGCTCTTGAATGCCAAGTCTTACCGCTGTGTTATGAAAAATTTTGTTACCCGGGTGGGGGACATTGGAACGCGATACCAATAAACAAATTCAGTAACTATACAGCTACAATGTAGCAGCACTTTTCGGTTTCTGTGTAAAACATTTTTAACTTGAGGCACAAAACACATATTTCACAAGGGTAAAAATAAGATATATGTATGTGCATGTAGTGTAGATACTCATCATCAGTTTACTGATGTTTTCTAAGTTGAAACTATGGAATTTGAAAGAATTACATTAATGTTGAATATACATTTAAAAGAGAGAGAGAGATTTTTCAATCGCAAAATCAATGTCACGGAGAGATTCTCCAGGAAAAATACTGTAAGAAAAGTATTTCAGGTCAGCGAATGCAGTGTTGGGCATAATCTTATTGTCAAACACGAATACGATTGTAATCGCGATAATTATTCGTTGATTCTGAGTCAACTGCGATTATATTCGTATTCGTCTGTCGGCGATTACACGAATACAACCCATAAAACGCTGCAAATTATTTCACAAAGGTTTATTATTTTTTCAATTGAGTTTGATCGTAGTTTTAGTTGGCTTGCGTACGTCATAAGGCCCGTCCAGACTCCTCGGCGTGTCATATTTCGAGTTTCCACAACCTATACTTCTATAATTATATACGCATGTTTATATTTCTCGATTTGAGCTCCTATCTATTCAAATAGTCATTGCCTTAATAATATCATTATCTAAGTACGTACGAAAAGTCGAGAGGATATGTTATTAAATATGTGTAGGAAAAGCATTGGTGTTAACACACAAATATGACCTAGAAAAAACATATATTCATACCTCGAAGGAACGCAGTAAAAATTCAATTCCAAAACTCTGAAATATCTCTTAAAATGAGCGAATTACAATCTGATCAAATAATCCAACATACCACTCCAGTACCTCCTAGTGGAGGTTTGGAGAAGGTGGATCAGATGTTTGTTTGTTTTCCTTTTTTTTCATTTGTTTACAGTTTATTTTACTCACTTTTGATTATTCAAGTTTTGTTATTACTATGATTCTGTCTAGTTTTTGTTTTCAGTCATGCTTGCTCATTGATTTTTTTTAAAAATATTTTCATCTATTTTGTTTCTTATTCCTTCTCTCGGCTTATTGCAAAATTCGGAAAGTGGAAAGAGTGTAGTTCGCCAAGAGGAGCACTCTGAAAAAAAAAAAAAATTTGACATATTTGACAAAAAAAAAAAAAAAAAAAAAAAAAAAAAACCTTATGGTGCCGCGGTGTATTATATGGGTGTAACACGTAAAAGTAATAAATATCCATTCTCCTACACCCCTCTGCTACGCCCCTGGTCACTCCAGCCTCCACAAGGTGCCGCGGCGCCTCCTCTCACTCCACCCCCCCGCTCACCCCCCTCACCACCCACCGTGACCCCCTGCCAAGCGTGCGTCTAACACGTCTAACACTCAAAGCCTCGAAAAAGACACTTTTTCGCCCGTTTTTGGCCCATAGCATCTATGCGAGTAAAGTGATCGGGATGGTTAAACGTTAGGACCAACTAGACCCCAAATGGAGTCTATGTGCGAAAGAACGGGTTTTTTAAGTAACTTCTTAGGCCTTTATGGCCTGGACAGCGAACGGACATTTCAAATTTGGATTCTACGCACCTTGAAACGTAAAGTGACAAAGTTTGAGGGGGTTTATAAAAATTTTTGCTACACGATCACATTGGCTTATTATCGGAAATAATAAACCAAAATGCGTCACGGTCATCAATTTCAATAGGGCGTCCCTCCTATAATATGCGAATCCTTGCTAATATTACCTAGCTTCAGAGGGACGTCCTATTGAAATAGATTTGAGACAAATAGGCTGGGCTCCAATCGTTGAATTCGCTTTAAGGACGTCCCTCTGAAGCTAGGTAATATTAGCAAGGCTTCGCATATTATAGGAGGGACGCCCTATTGAAATTGATGACAGTGACGCATTTTTATGGGTTGTATTCGTGTAATCGCCGACAGACGAATACGATTACACGAATACGAATATAATTGCAGTTGACTCAGAATCAACGAATAATTATTATCGCGATTACTATCGTATTCGTATTCGACGATAAGATTATGCCCAACACTATCGTTTAAATGTATATTCAACATTAATGTAATTCTTTTAAATTCCAGTGTTTCAACTTAGAAAACGTCAGTAAACTGATGATGAGTATCTACACTACATCTACATCTACAATACGAATATAATCGCAGTTGAATCAGAATTGACGAATAATTATCGTGATTACAATCGTATTCGTATTCGACGATAAGATTATGCCCAACACTGGCCCCAGCCTTGCTCCAGTGCCGATGCGAGGCAAATTCACTTGGCCGGCATAGGGACTTTAGATGTAGAATATTGTTAAAGCTCCAAAATGTTGATTGGAGATTATAAATGTAGGTAATGAATCGAAAAGTATTGTAATTTAAACGGGTGATTTCAAAAGATTTACAAATCAATTACTTGAATTCAAATTATTCCTCTCTCTAAAGTCGACGTCTTATCCTCTAGTTACTGCTACTCCTCAATTAATGCAACAAACAACTATTTTACACTGGTTTTATCGAATTTTCAAAGAAAAAATGAGCTATATCGATGGCTTCTACACTTTAATTCATTTAATTGTATCTTTAAACCATATTTTTGGAATCAGCGTTAAATTTTCTATAAGCATGGTGCACTTTGATTCAGAAATCTGAAGAACTAAGGAACATTGCAAACCCATATCGGGGGTTTTCGGATTGGGAGGTTTCTTCATTTCCGCAAACTTTCTGATAGCACTGGGGTAGTTTTGTCGATTTCGGAAGCTACAATGGGCTCCTTAGGAAAGCACTTTCGTTCCTAAAGATTTCGTACTTTTTTCCGTAGGTTTCGAAATTACACCATCAGGGCTAGCAGAGTCCTCACCTATATCTCTACATAGTCTCCATACGACCTGGGAAGTGAGAGTCCGGCGTGAGTGCTAGAGTGTCTCTAGGTGTTGTGGTGCATTTTCCATTCAGCTCGCCATGAAACTCTTTGTGTGATAACCAGCGTGAGGCCACTCGTAAGCAGTTCAGTAGGTACCTATCAACTATAGCCTCAACAAGTACATTTGGAGTATGGTACGAACTAAAGCACTCGCGACGAACTTGTGGAAACCCATTTAAAAACGGAAGTTAGTGAAAAACGTTGTCTATTTCCACGAAAAATAAAGAGTTACACTGTTAAATCGAAATCGATAACTTATTGTTATTATTTGTTACTGATGATGGCCTAACCGTCGAAATCGATTTAACAGTGTAACTCTTTATTTTTCGTGGAAATAGACAACGTTTTTCACTAACTTCCGTTTTTGGAGCATAGTGATAATTCTTTTAATCAACACCAACGAACCATCATGAATAACAGTATTACGTAGTCTATGCCAGTCTCCAAAGAAGTGGAACAAGAAATGCGTTGTAAATTGCCAGCCTTAGGTTGAAGTTAGGCCTTCTCAATAGAATACGAACTAGCAGGCCTTATCCAAAATCCACTCAGTCTCTGCTCTACGTCGTTAAAATTATTATATACATTCAATCCCCCCCATTTTTTCTAATTATTTTCTAAATTCTTTTCTTCTATTTATTTTTTGTAAATTCTAATGGAATATGGCAATATCCAATTACCACAAGTACTTTAATCAGCAATATGCTTTAATAGTTTACAGCAGCAACAACTAATTGCAATTTTATTCTTTCAGGAATGTTTGTCGCTGCTGAGCATGTTTTCTATTCACTCAAGGCTACGATGTTGTTACGTATTGGTTCATTCTCTACTGAAGTGATAAAACTGTTGACACATGTTGTCCATACAGATGATATGACTCCTAGTGAAAGAGCTGCTCTTCTGTTCTTCAAAGCAATTACTATTAAACATTGGTGTCCTAGTGATGTAAAATGCGTGACCATGGCTATGAATATACTAAAGGATGCGATCCTTTTGGTTCCTGACAATTTGAAGTATCTGCTTAGTTTCATAAGCTATTCAGGTGAGAGAAGGCCTTTGTTGAAGTGGCAGATCTTTGATTGTTCCGAAATAAAATACCTCATTAAAGTCATTGATTCTGTTCTTCTCCTAGACATCGGGTCCAAAATGAAAGCGAAGTATCAATTCGAAAAATTACAAGCCCTGGATGACATGTGGATGTGGAGAACTGCTGATCAAATGTCAGTACATGAGTCCCAAATGATAAAACGTACTATTTATGAGCTGACTGAAACTATTGTGAGTACTGCTGATGATCCTACAACTCTATCATACTGTGCCCTCATATTGTCAAGAAGGGATATCCCCAGAGCTATTACGTTGATTGAAAAGGCTTTGGAACCTGATCCAGATTCCCCTTACGTTAATGCCAAAGCGAGCAATGTATACAAAAAAACGGGTAACCTCGCTAAGGCTTTAGAATTTGCTGAAAAGTCTGCTACCAAATCTGTACGTTCTTGTTGGCAAGTTTTTGATTTGAAAAGAGCTTTACAAGAAGAATTTGATTACGAAGAGTTTTTTTGTAATATCATTAGGAACTATCCGCTTGATGAGCAGACCAAGTTCACACATCGAAATGCTGCTTTATTCTTCATAGTTGAAAGCGATTACTATCACGCACTCATCCACTTTAAAGCTTTGTTGGATACATATGATCCTGATGATGGAGTGTACGGTGAAAGGTGGTCTAGGTTCAACCATAAGAATGTTCACCTTGTTGAAGCGGTATATAATGTAGTTTCAAATGTATTGAACTCAACATACGCAATCGACGATAACGTAAGAGCAAGTTTCCTAGGTTTGTGTAACTCAATAAAGGAGGCAATAGAGGAGAATTTCGATTTAGACGATTTCAAGAATGCTGGGCGTTTCAATTCAGAACAATACATCGAATGGTTGCAGCCTGAAAAACCACCCTATAGGTCGAGGCAAGCTGAAGGCAGAATGCTGAGTATCCCCAATAATGATTCTTTCAGTAGCGAGTCATCAAACTCCCAGCATCATTTCAGAAATAGCTGGTGTGTTGATGGTCAGAGTCGAAATGATATTGGAAATCGCAGTGAGGCCCCAAACAGAACTACCAGCCATGATAATCCACAAGGACTAGCACGAACGTCTGAGCTCAGCAACAGGGGTGGTTCTAGTAGAGCCCAAAATATGGCAAACTACTTCGGAATCTCAGTTAACACTGAAGATACCAGAACCTCTCAGCCACAATCAGCAGACACTTATTACAATTGGAGTAATTACAAATCACGGTATGGCGGCAGACCTACAAATCCCCCGGCCAGTAATAGTAATTGGAGGGATCGTGGCAATAACAAATGAACATATATTGTCAGTTAAAGTTGAACTTATCCCCTGCTGGAAACGTTCTTATTTTCAGATTGTATTGTTAAAGTTGAAACCAGTAATTTTTTGGAAATATTCAGACCAAACGTGGTGAGTTCTGGTTTTGTTACTTAACTATTTTTACTTAACTATTTTTACTTGTTACCTGTCATGTAGATATCCATAGGAATAAGTAAGGCCATATTTTCATTTCAATATACTTTTGTTATAACTATGTATGACCAGCAATGCCTTCGAGATGATTTTTTAAATAAATAAAATTGATACTAAGAAAGTCTATACTGGTTAATAAACTATTACATTGTAATATCTAATGTCATCAATGGAGAATGAGAAGATGGATGCAGAGTTGAGTGGCTTGATGGAGGTTGGAGTGGGAAATTTTCATGTACGTCAAAAGTCCTAAAGTGGTTTAGATTTTTTAATTCTTTTCCCTTATACCCATGCCATGGAATTAAAGCGTGTAAAAAAATTGAACAATTTGAAAAACTCCATTCCATGGAAATAGTTCAGAAAGGGGCCACTAACGTGCTGTTTTGCAAGAAATCCGTTTGGCCTTCTGCATTTTTCCATGTTTTAGGCTTGGTATCTAGGAACAGAACTAACCCTGGGGGCAGCCAACCCACGAAATATGCTCTGATCAAGGGTTATCTACAAGGCGACACTGAATCCCGTTTCAGGATTAGAACAGCTGGTCCTGGGCTGGGGATATACCAGCTAATATGGTGTCCGTTGTTGGTATACTATACAACAAGTTCATAACCAATGGTATAAAATATATAAAATGCAACGTATTTAGTTCATTGGTGCACCGAATGGTTGCAAAAGTGCGTTGAAGGCGAAACGCTGAGTTTCCACAATAATGATTCCATGAGTAGCGAGTCATCAAATTGCCAGCGTCATTTCAGAAATAACTGGCGTGGTGATGGTCAGAGTCGAAAACATTTAGGAAATAGATGTGAGCTCCACTCACTCACTCTCTGCTCGGGGTTTCCATTGGAAAAGTTTCAGGTACTATTATTGGTTATACTTTCCCTCAAATAGAGTCCCCTTTAATTTAAAAGAGGATTCGCCTGGTTACCCATCCACAGTCGATCGTCCTACAGTGAAGCCATATTGCCTTGGCAACAACCCTCTAGCCTCTGCCACTGCATCTAGGGTTCTACATGTCAGCATCTTCTCATAGAGCTTTCCAGATGTGTCCAGTATAAATAGTGGCCTATGGGTAGGTGCTGTACTGTGGCTGACTTTCCCTTTCCAATAACAACAACTCTTGCCTCTTCCACTGTTCTGGGAATATGTCCTCTCTTAGGCATGCATTATACATGTCTAACAACACCTCCGGTTGTAATTGTGCCACTATCTACAGAATTTCCACTAGGATCCCATCTGGACTGGGAGCCTGTATGTTCTGCATGGATCGCACAGCCAGTAGCAGCTCGTCCCTGGTAAGCAAGGGCATCTAATCCTCAGCTGGAACGCTGAGCTAGCCTTCTATACAGGAAATAGCCCTTTCTCAGATCATCTATTTCCTGGTTTTCTTAAGCATAGATGCCTCCCATGCTCTGGTTAGTAGCTCCATTGTCCCTATTACCAACATCACAGCAGTGGTTCCTCCTGTTGCTCTCCGTTAGATTCTTTGTAGAGCCCCTTTTCCCATGTGAATCATGGTGTTGAAAAGGTCCCTGTCCAATCCCTCTACATTCCAGCGTAATGAGGGCTTCTTGGCATTGGCTGGGTGGGTTACCCCCAATATTATACAGAATATATTGGTGGTGGCTGGCTGAGTAGTCTTCCAATACTCGCCAGCCCACTAAATGTAGCCAGGCTCGGACTAGTTGTTGTCAATTAGGGAAATGTCCAACATCATAGAAGCCATGGTGATGTCTGGGATTGTACCTGTGCATCCACATCTTCTGAAAGTTGGGACATTTCCCTGATTCACAACAACTAGTCTGAGCCTGGCTACCATCTCCATAATTCTGTGGACTCTACCATCTGGGTGAGGCATTCCCCATTCAATCGCTTTGGTGTTAAAATTCCCGACCACTAATACCTCGCCCCTTACATTTTGAATCTCATCCTCCATTCCATTCAGTTTCTCCTCAAAGACTGTGATAGGTTCATTTGGCGTCAAGTAGCAGCAAAAGTAGGTGATGCCACTGCTCCTTATCCAGGTGTACCCACATCCAGTTCCACTAGCTTCGATAGGTACCTTTGAGGGATTGACTGTGTATAACTGTGGCAGCTTTACTCGTTTTATTGTATGAATGAAAGGATAGATTTGGTAGTTTGTCGAAGTAAACAAGGCAGGTTGTTGCTACACCAAAAAATGAAACTACGTAGGTACAGCCTACCAAATACACTGTTGGTTAAAAGTAAACTAAGTAGGTAGATTGTTGCTCTGCAAACAAATTTCAACTGCTCATCAACAAATTTGTCGAATATCGAATCAGGAAATGTGCAATGTGAATTGTAAACCAGCTGTAAGAGAAAAAACTTTGAAATTCATTCTTCTGAAGGTTAGACAGGCGTTGAAAGACGGGCATTATCAGTGCAGTTAATACGCGAGTTATGCAGTTACCCAAATTTGTGGGACTAAAAGAGTTTATTAAGTAGGTACCTACCTAATATTCCCCTCTGGCAGGGCTTTCATGGCACGTCCTTTCACATGACCACTTTCAAAGGACTCTGAAGATTTTTTAGTTTCCTCATTGATTCAAAGAACGGTTCTGAAAACGGAATAATCCACAACATTTTCGTGGCTGATGATTGGAACTTCTAACACTTGTTTGTCAACTTCCCAACATAAATTTCATTGGGATCTCAACTGCACAAACTAATCTTGCATTCATTACGTTTTAGGTTATTTCCGGATTACAGCTACCTGGCTTAATAAAATATTCTGAACAAGGAACTAGGTAAATACTGAACCTTAAGAAAGTAGGTGGTGACTCCGTAATGGCGCTTTTTCGTATAGTTTACTCGTAACCATGACAAAAACATGAAATAACTTCGAAATTTAGGTTTTTAGCCTTGCCTGGATGTAAGGGTGCGCTAGTGTCGAAGTCTCGAGAATATGATATTCTCTAGACTTGGGCACTAGCGCATCCTTACATTGAGGCAAGGCGCAGTCGAAGTTATTTTACCTTGTTGTCATGGTGACGAGTAAATTATGCGAAAATGCGCCATTTGTAGCCACAGCTGGACAACTGTATATCTCTGACCTAGTTCCCAGTCAATATTTTCATAATTTGTAATATGCAAGGTGATAAATTGTATGCAAATCACATCGTTATTCCATTACATCCAACGACCCACCTACTTTGTTTAGCCACTTTAAACCAACAGCAAATCTGGTAGGACGTACGTACCTACCTAAGTAGTTTCGTTTCTTGGTGTAGCAAAAACCTGCCCCCTGCCTTGTTTACTTTGACAAACTATCAAATCTCTCCTTTTATTCATTCAATATAACAAGTAAAGCTTCCTCAGTTAAGCATAGTACTACGAACTTATAATAAAACGCTGATGAAGCTACCTGAGCAATGGCTAGGTACCTACACAGCAGTACAGACACCTGAGGAATTTTCAATCATCTTTTCTCTACTATTTTTCAGGTTAATAGTTATTCTCAAAGCCTAAACGAATGAAGTTTGTTAGTTTTCTGACACTGATTAACTACAATAGTTAGTAGGCTCCTAGTCCAAATAAAAACTCGTTCAGGTTAGATTGGTATCGTTGACAGCAATCTACAATCAATTATTGCGCTGGCAGGCACGATTATTGTAACATTTAGTCGAATTGAAACTTTGTATTGCTACAATATTATACTTTTTAAAAACAAAAATGTTGAAAAATGGTCTTATAACCACGAATTATGTTGGTGTGAGACGGCAAACTTCTTGTGAGAAATTGGTTGGTTGAGTAGCGATTCATTGACGTAGGGCAGTCATGGCCGACTGGCTGAAACGCGAACCTACTCCGCTTGACGTCACGAGAATATGGGCCTACTTCGACACTAGCGCACCCTTACATCCAGGCAAGGCTAAAAATTATTCAGAGTGTGTTAGTAAGGATGGTTTTGTTGTGAGTGGATTTTCAGATTTCGTAGAACTCCATATTAGTGGTAGTGAAGAAAGAACTGAAGTAATTTCTTTATTTCTTCTACCGAATAATTTTGATTCTTTCATGATCTTTCATCATGATTATGATCATCAAGATAATATTGAGAGATTGGTGAGCCAGCTTGAATCTTGGAATCGGAATCCAGGCAACACTGCGATGTGAATCCCCATCTTCCATTTCTGTGAATCACCCAGATAAACTATGAACAGAGTCAAGTGTTCTGTTACTCTGTGGTCATCACTCATGTTGCAATTGCAGATTCGTGTGTATGTAATCTTTTAAGCCAGATCTTCTATGAGATACCCTTGATATCATCATCTGCTTTCAGTGAGTGTATAGATACCTAAGTAGTTGATAATACAGTATATCAACTATTACAAGAACTTAATAATTTGTGATCCAATTTATATGAAAACTTCAAGCGGAGTGGGGACACAAACACTTTCTATAAACAGCCATTGTATACGTCTGACGAAGGGTCTCAGTATTTCTCTAGGATCTAATCTATAGTTGTGCTGATTATAATATTACCGGAGTGAAGTTAGCAATAGATTCCAGCAACAGAAATATTTGCTTAGCTAACTATAGAAATAAGCTGGAATCTATTGCTGACTCCACTCCAGTTATAATATTGATCACTCTAACATTGCCCATCGAGATTTTTGTGGAATAAATGCTTTAGCTTAGTTGGTGGAAATCGCCAAAGTTTACCTCAAAAGTAAGGTGACCAGATTTCAAGAGATTTTTTTCCGTGGATCTCAAATATGACATTTTTGCGCATGTGCAAAAGGTGCGTAGTCCGCACTTACTGTTATTTTAAATAAGGAACCCCCATTTTTTATTACTGATTCGAGTTCTACGTGAAATTTCATGAATAAAATGATCATTCGCTCGATTTTTTTAGAGCGCAAAAACGTGCGCGACTCTGCTCTTAAAGTTCAAAAATTGTGAAATAGTGCAGCTAATGAATTTTTGAAGACACCTATTGAATTACCCCTTGTGATACACAATTTTGGGTTATTTTTCACGCTGAATCACGTTATGATGTTAATTATTTATTGATATTTGCAACACCGACTTGATATTGATTGCAACTACACCGATATTGTAGAAAAACAAACTTGTAGAAGGTACCTACGGTCTCCGCTGTGTGGAAATGAGTGAGGACAAGTGCAATTCAGGCTATTTTTTCGGCGATGATTGTCGGAAATATCAATAAATGAACATCATTATATAACTGCGTGATTTAGTGTGAAAAAAATATCCCAAAATCATGAACCTATCACATGCAGGTACGTAGTAAATTAATATCTTCAAAAATTAATTATTTGACAATTTTGCAGTTTTTGTGAGGATTGCGCAGTTTTAGTGCGGAATTAGGTACGCCCGTTTTTGCACACTCTAAAAATCGAGTGATGTGTCATTTCTTCGTGAAATCTCTCGTAGAATTCGAATCAGCAATAAAAAATTAGGGTTCCTATTTAAAACGACAAAATTTGTTCGCACTCCGCACGTTTTGTGAATGCGCACGTACGCAACCATGACCTATTTGAGATCTCCGGCCATTTGAACTTCTCTTCTAACCCAGAAGGGGGGCATAGTTAATAGGATGGGACACACTGCGTACAGCATGAGTGAATTATGAATTGATATATAGGGTGTCTAAAATTTAATGAACGAGCAATTCTTTTATTTCATATATTTATTTATTTAATTTGTTTACCTATTAGAAAAAAAAAAAAAAAAAAAAAAAACTAATCGGTAACTACCTACCCTTTATTTTTAAAAAGAGTTCCAGTCATGCTGCATAATCGTAGGAGCAAATTTTCTTAAATTACACCTATCGTATTATAATATTATATCACAGTGCATCGAAATTTTATTACGGTGAAATTGTTGAAAACCAATTTTACGGCAACAAATACACCTAAATAAAATTCGGCTATTCAGAAAAGATTTTGGAATTTTAGAGTTTTTCTGCAGTTATTGTAGATTTTTCAACAAATTTTAATGACATTATGTACGTTGTTCAGCATAATTTTGTGCCTACATTTTTTAATGTCCTAGTTGATTGTTGACTTTTTTTAACTGAAATTCTGCTAAAAATTATAATTTTAACGATTTTTGGCTGTTTTAATTATTTTTGGTGAATTTTTGAACACTTTTTGATATTTAACCAATTGTGCTCAACAAATGCTGGCCAACGAACTTATCCTTCCATTCGGAAAGCTTGATTTTTTGGCCCAAGAACGGTATTTTTATCTCAATCCTAATAGGCCGTGTGCCAGCAACTTTTCCATTACCAGAGAGATAACCAAACCAAACTTCTAGAATATGTTTGGGGGGTCATTTGAAGTGTTTTGAGCTATGATAGACATCACAGTTTGGTAGCTATCAAAAATGGCGGCAGGGGAAAGGGGAGGGGGAAGGCATTTTCTTTAAAAAAATCGTATGTTTTGAACCAGACAGATTTTCTAACGCCAAAATGTTTCTAAAAGACTCTAGTTTCAATTGGTATAGTCATATTTGGTGATACATTAAGAGGTATGCGTGAAAAAGTGGTTTGAATAACAAAAAACGTGGTTTTCCAAAATCGACATTTTCTTATTTTGCTTATAAGTCAAAAACGGTTAGAGTTATCGAAAAATGCCTTGAAATAAAAGTTGTAGAGCAAAAAAAATAGCTTTAATTTGATATATAATAACGTGCAAAACGGTTGAGGGGTGTGGCGCTGAGAGAGCATAACGTTCTGGAATCCACAACGTCGGGTCGCTGGTCGCGGGCTTTGTCCATTCAACGGACCCCGTTTGTCGGGCGTTCACATGCTTTATCGCCAATCGCCGATACGTTTTCGCAACTTCTTACCATTTTTGGGTTATATTATGACGTACTCTCAATAGAGAATACATAGTGGGCCTGCTGACCAGGTGCCTCACGTCAAATTCGAGCGTGCAACAGACAAAATACATGTTGGCGGTACTGTCGCACTGTGGCACGAAATTACAGCTCGAATCAATATAGAGCCTCGATTACTTTCAGGTACAACTAATTATAAGAGGAGAAATAAGAAAGACATCAGCAAATGGGTATGATGTATAAATTACAGGAACTGTATTTTTCAATAAAGGCAATTTTATAATTTTAATAGCTGTATTGGTTACCGCTGCCGAACCATTTTTTAAAAGATAATATAATTATGGAATAAGAATAATAGGTACAAATAAAGTTGAAATATCACATCATCATTGTAACTGACTCTGTCAACTGATGATATAAAAGGAAACAAGCGAGTCAGCATAAAATAGGTAGGTATGATTTAAAATTTGCAGGAACTTTGTTTTCCTCGCAACTTATTACTACTTTCGACTAATTATTAAACTTTTACATAATCGAAAAATAAGAATACTGAAAATAAAGCCCAAAATTGCACATATCTCTAGTATCACAAATCACTGTCATCACTGTCACATTCGTTGTCATATTCGTTGTCGCTCTCGTCTTCATATCTCTGGGAAGCAAGACATCCCTTGCATTTACAAGAGCTTGTGCACTGTAATTTATTTGAAATGCAGGAGCACTTATCGGTGACGCATTCCTTGGTTGCGCAGTTGCAGGAAAGGAACGACAGGATGCATTCTGGAGCTGGGAGACCAATATACCATTTGATAGACAAAACGCCCATCTTGTCTGTTTCCCAACCGTGTGATGAGCAGTCAGGGAGGGATTGGAATTGTTGAAGGCTTGTCCTCCATACCGCTGCTTGATAGTTAGCGCGTTTTGTGTGCAGTCGTAACGCATCTTTACATGGAGGCATTTGAGATTGCATCAGGCGCCCTTCTTTGCTGTAACGCCCTTCTTTGCTGCGCCCCTTGCTGTAAGCAATCCCCTTGCTTTTTTCCCCTCCTTTTTCATTTTCATGTTTTTTGAAGTCGGTATTGTGAATATCAATAAAAGGACATCACGTAATTCAGTGTGAAAAACCACAATAAAATCATGTCTGGTTATTAAATATCTTCAAAAACTGATGATTCACAATTGGCGCACTTCCTGCATGTAATTGCTCCCATTTTGCGCACTCTAAAATTCGACTGATGGGCCATTTTAGCGAATTTTCTTAGAAAATAAAGCTATTGCAATGGCTCCAAAAATTTTAAAATAAAAATTTTCAAACATTTTCTTCATCGCATTCTGAAATGATTCCTGGATTTTAACGCTTATATATATATATATATATATATATATATATATATATATACAATACATGTATATATATATATAAATATATATATATATATACATATATGTCATTCCAGACGATAACTCTCGATAGAATTGAGATAAAAACTTCGTTCTTTCGCCAAAAAATCAAGCATTTCAACAGAAAGGATGAGTTCGTTGGACAAAACTTTTTGAGTACATTAATTTGGTCAAATTTCAAAAAAATGTACTAATATGAACTTTTTTTCCATGAAATTTTATGTGGATTTTGAATGTGGAATTAAAAAAAAATTGGGGATAGTCGAAATTTGATTTCTCCATTGAAAACCATTCACAAAATAAGAGGGGGTTACAAAAATCTGAATGGCTGCTTCATTAAGGTTTAGCCCCCCTATATAGTACAAAGAGTCATAGATTACAAAGATCCCCCCCCCCCCCCCCCCCCTCAACAATCTTCCTATCAATGTTTAATCACATTTTAATTGAATCGGAGTAGGTACTTAATTTTTGAGTCCAAACTTCTGACTGTTTTATTTCGTAACTCTGAGTAAAGTAGTATGCTAAAAATTACTCATGTTCAACGTTTTTAACTGTTGTGTGCCACTTTTAGTACCGTTCTATATGTTAGCGAATTTTTGAAGAAAATTAAGCTATTGCTCTCGCCTCAAAATTTGTAGAATGTGAATTAAAAAAAAAAATTTATGCAGAAATCCGTTTCAGGCTATTCTGAATCATATTCTGAAGTTTAACGCATTTTTTATGTATGTAGGTATGTATGTATATATGGGGTTGCTGGGGTAGGGCAACTGTTGGTGTTTTTATCTCTTCGGAGCTCCTTCATATCCCTACCCAAGTCATGGTCATGCGTCCCCGTCGCGCAACCCGGGCACCCTCTGGGTGAACAGAGGGTGGCGAAATGACCCGCTGGCGATAAGGGGGGCGGCTCATGCCAATGGGCCTCCTGTCCCTAACAAACGCTTCCCCCGTTATGAATCAGAATCAACAAGAGCCTCATAACCCCCGCGTGCCCATAGGCACCCGGGGTTCTAGGGGAGGCGCTCGGGGGCGCCCCAGGCAGGGGCGTCGGTCATCCTCCACCTCATCTTCATCCTCTTCATCCTACCCTTCATCCTCTTCCTCTGATGTCGGGGGATGTTGTCATTGGGCGCGGGCTACGCCAGGGGGATCCTCTGTCGCCACTCCTCTTTAACCTGGTCGTGGACACGGCCTTGGGTAAGCTGCCAGCTGAAATAGGGTTCGATCTTGCCCCTGGGTGTAGGTGCACTGGCTATTGCCGATGATGTAATCCTACTCGCCGAAACCCGTGAGGACTTGCAGATTGCCCTCAATGCCTTTGCTGAGCAGCTAGCCAGGTGTGGTTTGGTGGTTAACCCAGATAAGTGTGGGTTAGCATCTCCTACAGGCGTGGGGCAACAGCCCGCCGTTCAGCAATCCTCCCCCGGGACCTCCGGTCTTCTTGAAGACTTGAAGACTGAAGTGTTGAGGCTCGGGGAGCAGGTAGGCCGTATTGATGGTTATGAGAGTGCCTACCTGCAGGACCTGGTGAGGCGGGGTGTTGAGAGGCCTGAAGGCTTCGAGGACGAGGTTGCAGCCTACATACAGAGGATCTTCCCACGGGTTGAGGAAGCGACCGTGACGGGGCATCAGGGAGCAGTTCCTCCTACTTTGGTGCCTCGTGGAGGTCGCAGAGCAGCAAAACAAGCAAGAAGGCGGGAATATCAGCGGGTCCAGAAGTTGTGGAGGAAGCATCCGGCTCGTGTGGCTGCGGAGGTACTGGAGGGACCTGGGGATGAGCAAGTTGTGCCCCCTCTCCAGGAGTTTGTGGACTTTTGGGAGCCACTCTTGAGTGCTCCCAGCCACAACCCTGGTGAGCCGGTGGTGCCCCCAGCTTCCACCAGGGATTCCTTGCGCGGCATCATGTGCACGCCGGTGCTTCATGACGAGGCACATAAGTGCCGTGTCAAGAACTCCACTTCTGCTGGACCTGATGGTGTTTCTGCCCGACGTTGGAACAAAACACCAAAAACAGTTAAGCTGCTCATCCTCAACTTGCTGCTTTTATCGGGAAGACCCCCGAAAGCGTTGACCCGCGCCCGGACAATTTTCATCCCAAAAAAAGGAGGAAGTGGGCCTGGAGGCTACCGCCCAATATCTATATCGTCTGTAGTCTTCCGCCATTTCCAAAAGATTCTGGCATCTCGCCTCCAAGCTGCTGGTGTCATAGGTGACGTCCAGAGAGCATTTCGACCAGCGGATGGCACAGCGGAGAACCTTACAGTTCTCCAAACTGTCATTTCGCTGGCCCGTATTAAGAAACGGCAACTCCATCTTGCCGCTCTGGACGTCGCTAAGGCCTTTGACACCATCAGCCATTTTGCCCTGACCGATTGTCTTCGTGGTGTCGGGGCACCTGCTCGTTTAATTGAGTATGTTGCTCGCCTGTACCACGAAGGCGTGACGGTCCTCGAGGCACGAGGTGAGATGTCAGGGGATGTTGTCATTGGGCGCGAGGTACGCCAGGGGGATCCTCTGTCGCCACTCCTCTTTAACCTGGTCGTGGACACGGCCTTGGGTAAGCTGCCAGCTGGAATAGGGTTTGATCTCGCCCCTGGGGTGCGAGTAGGTGCACTGGCTTTTGCCGATGATGTAATCCTACTCGCCAAAACCCGTGAGGGCTTGCAGATCGCCCTGATTTTGCTGAGCAGCTAGCCAGGTGTGGTTTGGTGGTTAACCCAGATAAGTGTGGGTTGGTCTCCTTGGTCCCTTCGGGTCGCCAGCATCAGGTGAAGGTGGTGGATGAGGAGTGTTTTGTCATGGGACAGTCACCCATCCCTTACCTTGGAGTTGACTTCATGGGTGTGGCCACCATTGCCGCAAGCCGTGTGGACCTTGATGGAGCACTAGCTCGTATCACCAAGGCTCCATTGAGCCACAGCAGAAGCTGCGCCTCATTTGCATGTACTTACTGCCAAAGCTGACCTATGGGCTAGTCTTTGGCAGGCTTACTGCGGGGAGGCTGCTAGAGTTAGATCGTGAAGTTCGTTCTGCTGTGCGCTCTTGGCTAGGCTTTCCACCTGGTGTCCCAAGTGCCTATGTCCATGCACCGGTCAAGGCCGGTGGGCTCGGTATTGTCTCTCTCTCAGCCAGCATCCCATCTTTACGCTGCCAGCGCCTGCTCGTCCTTAGGGGCTCGAGCTGGGAAGTCGCCCGCACTGCTGCTGACGGGCTAAGATAAGTAAATATGATAGAAATGATCTGCGACAAGCGATATCTGAGCTAAAAGGAGTGGCACCTAATAACATCAAGGTTATGGCTGCGACCTTGTCATGGCGCGGGGTGTGGTGCGGGAAAAGCGCCACGGAGTTACTTGAGTTGGGTATCTCAGCAGGAGTACTCCGTGGTATCACCACCCGCGTCCTGAGGGGTTCTTACTTGAACTGGTGGTCGTTTTATAGGGGCACTTCCTTTCATCCCATTCTTCCTTCTCGTCCTGCAACTTCCCTTATCCCTAGAGCCGGCGTCGGGTAAACCTGGGCGTCCTCCCCACTTTTTATTCCATTTGTTTATTTTTAATTTTAATGGTGTGCCCCCTCCGCCTTTGAGGGGAGTTAAAAAAAAAAAAAAAAAAAAAATGTATATATGTATGTATGTATGTGTCATTCCAGACGATAACTGTCCGTAGAATTGTGCTAGAAACTTCAAACAAATTTTAAAATGTTAAGGACAAAAAACGAAAGTTCAAGTTCGTTGGCGAGCATGATCGGATTACATCTTCGGGTTGAAATTTTCAAAAATGTAGTCAAAATTTTCAAAATAGCCTGTTTTTCGCGATTTGTTGTGCGAAATAATTTTTTCAGCATACTAACATGTGGTATATTCGGAATCAGCGTAAAATTTCCTATAAGAATATGTATCAAGTTTTCAACAATTTCAAAGTTGAAAAATCAGTCAAAAATCGAAATAATGCCGTTCGCTAGTTGTAAAAATCGGTAATATTTGCATGAAACATTGCCCAAATTCAGATTGAACTACTCTCATGGAAGTATCCCTGTATAACCAATCCTAGAACCATGCTGTTTAAAACGTAGGTGTAGGTGCTTAAAAAAAAAAAAAAAAAAAAAAATGTAATCACAACTGATGAGTTTACTCTGAAATATTCCGTCCTCCGATTCTCTCGGTCGCTCTCATTAATGATTTACGCTCAAATGTTTTAGGACTTGATGTAGCTTTAATACTGACTGTGGCTTAGAAAATATCAGCCATGAAATTATGAAGAAGTTCTATTTATGAACGTATGTACTTCAAAAATTCGCTCATGGGGTCATGCTGCATGACTGGACTTTTTCATTTGATTTTGATGAAATTTTCTTGTTAATTATTTTAAATAATACAGTGATTTTTAAATCCATGGATACGAGGAAAGTAGAATTGGATACGAGGAATAGTCATTGAATATGATGAAGAATGATTAATGAAAACTCATGCATATTCCACAATTCAAAAACTCCGCTCTATCTTTCTGTATCTATGTAACTCACGACCACTAATTAGATGTAGGAACTCCAATGAGTGGTAGGTAGCTTACAATAGAGCTATGTGCCACTCCCAGGTTGGCAGACGTATTTGTATTTCAAAAAGTATAAATTACCTATCTTTAATGATATTAAATACGTGTTGTATCCATTTGATACATGTTGAGTCTGCACTATCGTCTCAGAAGTTACAAAAAGTATTTTTGAATTGCAAACTGTATTATTTTTTTAAAATGTTGGTTAGGTTTCTACCAAAAAATATTGGTAATAAATGGATATCTTCTCCTTAGGTGTGCTGCATTGAGCTGATATGGAAAATATCAAAGACAATTTGGAAAAGGTCCTAAGGGACTGCAACTGCCATTTTACGTGGGACCTGGAGACGTATGAGAATCCTTTGCATGCTACATCAGGTGGATTAGATGAAGAAATCACAATGTACAATTCTCTGGCCTTCAACTATAACGCCACGAGAAGGTGAAATGATTCAGAATACTATTTCTCAAGTATTTACAGGGTCTTCAATTAAATTAGGGAGTAAAATTAGGAAGCTTGACCATTTGTTAAGAAGCTTTCCTACAAAACTTTTCTAATTTGCATCCGTGCTCCCACCTCTAATTACCCACTCTTAATTTTAATTTAACCTGCTCAATTATCTGCAGAATTTAATTGCTTTCAATTATGTGGTCCAATTCGAGCAAGATGGCAATTTGAGTACCTTCCCCATTTGTACCATTTCCTTCGCGATCGTGTAATTACTAGCTGCAGGGTATATGTGAACCTCAAAAATCCTCGTAACAAGCACGAAGTCTACTAATTCGTCTGATTTCCATGAAATTTTCAATGATCTATACATTCATGTTACGGAAGCTAAGTGCCTCAGCCAACTTGATATACAGGGTGTCCCATCTAAACGGGCCCTTCGGGAAATTACAGCCTTACGGTGCGAGCTATCAAAAAATTGAACTGGACCTTTTTTATAGTATTTTAACTCAGCTTCACGATGCGGAAGTCCTATTTTTATTCTTCCATGTTTTAGGGTCTCAAATCATTGATTGAAACTTACGGTTACCTCTTGACCCCCCTTTTTTATTGCTCTTTTCGATTGTAGGTTGAATTCAGAACAGAAAATGCCTCAATGAAATTTTCTTTTTGGGGCTTCGTTTCTGAGTTATTCCACTTTTAGCGAAATACAGAAAATCGCCGATTCCTTTTAGACATTACCAACACGTTCTTACTATTTTTATCTTCAATTTTTGAGATGTTCACCACACTTTTAAAATCAGCATTAAACTATCTTCATCAGACCCCAGCGTCCATAATCAGCAATCACCATCAGGGGGATGACATTACACTTGAACCGCTTACGATTTAAAAAAGTTTCCCAAATCGTTGTTTGAAGAAAAAAAAAACTCTCAAACTGTTCAGTACTATTACTCATTTATTAGAAGAACGTATGAGACGCTGTCTTATGGACTAATGTAGGGTTCTTTAAATAATAAAGAACATAGTGCAGACTGAACAATAAGTATCAAGAAGCTGTTGTTTTCTTGACCCTTGAATACAGTTTAAAAAATGTACCACGAGGAGACTTCCAGTCAGTTGTGTTGTCACAAATCGAAAATGCCACCTGCTCCTTATACTCCCTCTGAGATAGTGGACATTATTTTGATTTTGGGGAAGTGTAATGGAAAAATGGAAATTTCCGTCAAGCTACTTATCCAGGAAGAAGGCACCCATCAAGAAAGGTAATTCCTAGAATTCTAGAAAACCTAAGACATGGCCGGTTCACTGCTAAAGGCAAGAGACGTCCTTCAGTTGCGACCAGGGATGACGTCATGGGTGTTATTCAAGACTCATGCTTCGCTCAGGCGCCTAGCTCGTACTACAGTTGTCCCGAAGTCAACGATACAGCGATATTTTAAGATTTCAAAATTTCACCCTTACCACGTAAGCCTTCATCAAGCAGTGAGTGTTCAAGACAAAGCCCGTCGACGGATATTTAGTAGGTGGGGAATTCGCCAACTCCGAAGTGATCCTCAGTTTTTCAACCGAGTCCTTTTTTCCGACGAAGCCACATTTTGTAGCGATGGTTCATTGAACCGGCACAACAGCCACTACTGGTCTGGTGTTAATCCACATTGGGTGAGAGAGGTCGATCATCAACACCGGTGGTCCATGGACGTATGGTGTCATTATTGGTCCCCACTTTTTCGAGGATACATTAAATGGACAAGTGTAAGCTGATTTCATACGGGAGAGGCTTCCAGAGCTGCTGGAAGACTTACCAATCGATCTGAGATGCAACATGTGGTACCAGCAAGATGGTTGCCCCGCTCATTATTCTCTAGCTGCTGGGAGAGAAGTGAACAACCAATTTAGCAATCGATGGATTGGCAGGCAAGGCCCGGTCAATTGGCCTGCGAGATCTCTCGATCTCACCCCAATTATATTTTTTCCTTTGGGGTTATCTCAAAGATAAAATCTACGCCAGTCAACCCACTACACCGCAAGTATTGAAAGGTGATCTGATACAAGTATTAAGTATTCCACCAGTGGGAGATCGTCTGGCAATGTGCTTACAAAAGCAAGGGGGGCTATTCGAAACATGATGGGAAGGTATAATTTTTGTAATAAAATGTGGCAATTAAAGCTGTCTACCTAATCAAAATTCATAGTGTACTTACTACCTACCTACCCTCCACTTGATGCAAGAACTGTTATGTCATCCCCCTGATGGTGATTGTTGATTATGGACGCTGGGGTCTGATGACAAATAGTTTAATGCTGATTTCATAAGTGGGGTGAACATCTTAAAAATTGAAGATAAAAATAGTAAGAACGTGTTGGTAATGTCTAAAAGGAATCGGCGATTTTCTGTATTTCGCAAAAATTGGAATAACTCAGAAACGAAGCCTCAAAAAGAAAATTCCAATGAGGCATTTTCTGTTCCAAATTCAACCTACAATCGAAAAAAAGCAATAAAAAAAGGGGGTCAAGAGGAAACCGTAAGTTTCAATCAATGATTTGAGACCCTAAAACATGGAGAAATAAAAATCGGACTTCCGCATCGTGAAGCTGAGTTAAAATACTATAAAAAGGTCCAGTTCAATTTTTCGATAGCTCGCACCGTAAGGCTGTAATTTCCCGATGGGCCCGTTTAGATGGGACACCCTGCATACATTTTTCTTTTTCTTCGTTTCTGCTCAAGTAAGCAAGTTAAACGGTTTTAAGTCATATTTTCTTATCCAAGTGAAAATTTCTTGTGATTGAGTGCATACAGAAGTAATATGACTGAATTCCTTGATTCAATGACTCATTGGCAAGTAACAACAGTCAGGAGATGAGTGCTGAGTAACGACGCATTAGGCATTATTACTGTTTTGCAAAAGTGGAGTGAGGCTTTTTTTTTATCCCTAGAAGTTTATCACTATCCCCAACTTTTAGCGCTCTATGTAAACTTTTCTTCACTATGTATTCTGCTGTTTTCATTAGGTTCCGAAATTCCTTGACGATTTCGTACAAAATGTTCCGAAGAGGACAATTTGGGTGGGACAAATTGCTTGAGAATGGCTTCCGCATCATGGAGAACTCCAGAAATCCAGACCACCCTCCAGGGCTTTTCAAGCTGCCATGTATTGGAAGTCCTCTTTACTCGGTGAGTAATCCACTTTAATCTGCTTTCATAAGAGTTATCTTGACGATTGTCTAGAACTTTCCCAAGCTCTAGTTCCTTCTCTTCTACTGTTAGTGCTGTCATGATTGTCTAGATTTATCTTATCACCATCGTATTCTGATACTTTATTTAGTCATCACTTTCTCTTAATAAATAGTCAAGTGGTCTTATGGGATCTGTTTAGCGACTGATTAAGATGATTAGAGGTACCTAGAGATGGTGTGGAAATGCTGTCAAACTAATCCAAAATAACAATGATCACTCCCAAAACTACATGCCTAACATTTGTTACTAAAACATCAGTAATATCTAGGATTTGAACTTAGGACTTGTGGTGAAAACCACCCCCTCTTTTCAACAGCCCTTTTCAGGGCTACCAAAAAGAGGTAGACATGGCACACAAATGCTTATAAGACGTCGAGTTATAACTCCGTCAAACAAAAGATTTCACCAGAGAGAAAATACGAAATTCTCTCTCAAAAGTGAAATATTAGCAAATAACATACAAGGCGACCTCCCTAAACACTTACTGGGCGAGAGAGACGCGACAAGTATCTCGAAACAAGTCGCCTTGAATGAGAAAACTCAAACAGAAAATCAAATGTCCTCTAAAACTAACAAGGACAGTTCTAGCAAGCCTACTCGCCAATCAGAAACAATGATTGCACGAGAGACAATAGGCGAACCAACCAGGAGGCGGCAAGCAACCACCTCTGGTCCAGCAGCCACCCCGGGGACCCCGCCTCAGCAACGGACGCAGGGAAGACACCCCCCGGGGATCCCGTCTAAACAACGGACGCAGGGAAGCCACCCGAGGACCCCGTCTAAACAACGGACGCAGGGAAGACACCTCAAGGTCCTTGTCCCCGCAACGGACGCACGGAAGCCACCTCCGGGGACCCCGTCGCAGCGACGGACGCGGGGAAGCCACCCCGAAGGACCAACTCAGCTATCATACTCGCAGATTCTGAGAAAACAATGTGCGAGCCAATAAGAAAACACAGTTGAATTAACGAAATTAAGCGGACCAATCAGGAGGCGGCAGGAGGCGGCCACCTCCCTATAATTACCCCGCTCGGAGCCCTCCGAATTCATTCTACTCTCCGCTCTCGACGACTACACCTGGAAGTACGAAGATTTCTACACGCTCTACGCTGACGAACCTTCTGCTCCCGAGTTCATCTCAAGAACGGCTTCCTACTGCTTTCTACAAGGCCTACCTTCTCTCCACACAGATCTCGCATTGGCATCTACGAGTCCAGTGATTATTCATCCTGCTCATTGCCCAACGTAGTTCATCTGTCAGGACGCCACCCGGTACATCTATTGATATTCTCATTAGATCGTACGCCCGCTGGGACGTTCCGAGACGTGTCGCCCGGGTTTCGTAGCACTAAGCTCGTCACCGACCGCTGGGGCACGCCGATAAATTACTCAGCTCATCCGCTCTAATTTATCGTCCACCTTCCAAATCCTGCATCCTATACGGAGAGGTATTGAAAACGAGTTAACCAACTCGGGTACATCGATGGAGCGCCGCCCGTCCTACTTCCTCATGCAAGAGGAAGCAGAACACGGCGCGGCCGGGAGCCCTAGCCCACGCAGCGCTCCCTACCCGCTACTCGACTCGTCCGCTGTTCCTAGCGACGGACAAAGGCTCGATTCTCGCGAAGAGATCGCCTTACTACCCAACGTATTCATGAAGGAAACGTTAGGACAAGCCTCACACACACAAAAGTTCGAGGATACCTTTCAGACCCGCTCTGAAGTCAATCATCATGATTCGACAAAGATATCTGAATATCCACGATATTCTACGCAAGGCTACCCGGCCGATCCGAGTGTCAAACACACTCCCAACGTGCTTAAAACAAAGGATACTTTTCAGTACCTCAACCAAGCCCAGTATATTCCACCTACAGATATAAATCTTAGGCCGGAATATTACACAACGGCTCAGCACCAAACCGATCGAACCCAGCACCCACTAAGCGAGCCCCGTGCTCCACGCGGCTGCTACACGAACTATCCTCAAGTTCCTCCCGCCAAGCAAGCTGACCTTGGCGATTTCGCTCACATTCCTTACAGAAATACCACAGGGACTAACCCGCATAACCAGAATATAAATGTCCCACTTGGTCTACCTACACCAAGTCAAACATATATAAATCCACTACAGGACTTCACCTTCCATAGTATTTTATCTTATGATTTATGTTACGGAGAACATAATTGTGTCCAATTCATGACTCAACCAATTCACGGAATTCACGTTGTTTCATCTTGTTAGCAGGGTTCTACTGATGATTTTTTCGCCTACACTGACGACGCAGCTGTGAACAAACTGGTAAGACAACTGGTTTGGCAAAGGAAGTCCATAGAAATTCAGTGACATTTATGGCGTTAAGGGTACCTGGCAACCCCCCCTCCCTTCCGCCCTATACAGGGAGTCCCGCATAAGGTGGATTCTAGAGCTGGTTTCTGATCAAAAGTTCCTCATAGAGATTTTTTTTTTAAACGCATAGTTTTCGAGTAATTAAAATTTTCAGATTTTTTTCCTTGTTTTCGACCTTAATTCAGTAAACAGCAATATCTACAATAACTGGCCACTGGCCATACCCGTCTTACTAACAAACACCTGCTTAGCGCAGGAGCTCGAAATGTTGTGTGCGGAAGGTGTGGGGGTGATCTGTCCGTCCACCACTTCCTGGAGGACTGTCCATACCTTACAGACCTCCGAGTCCAGAATCGGCCCCCTCAGTGGATTGACGTTTTATCTGGACCAGACAAGGTCCAGTCCCTGTTGTCGTACCTGAGAGGCTGAGCTCTACTACAAACTGTGATATCTGATCTGCGATGTATTTTTGTACAATCTAGTCATAGTTTTATTTCACTTTGGCGGTTATATATAGTAACATATATTTAGTTATTAGCCTATTCTAGATCTAGTCTTAGTTGTATTATTTTATTTGTGGGGTATTTTTTTATCCGCTCTAGGGGCTCAACAGTGGTCATCAATGTACCCCTTATTTTGTCCTCCTCCTCGCACTCCGTTTGGTGGTGGAGGGTAGCATTGCCCCCCTTGGAATCGTGCCAATTGCAGTATCCCTTTGGGCACCTTGTTCAATGACCCTTAATGACCCGCTATGACCCTTATAGTTGACGTGCGGCCTAAACCACTAAATAAAAAAAATAAAAAAAACTACAATAATTAAAACAGAAAGTTTAAATTTGAGGATACCGTTGGAAAGAGCTTCAATTTCCTTTCTACCTAATGCCAAATCAAACTTTTTTAGTAGGTTTCATTTGGTGAAAAAACTGCCTGAACATGGAATTTCCACGAGTATGAGAAATTCCAATTGTTTAAACCGGCCGTGAGTGTCTTATTTCTGTACTGTTTTTCGCGTGGGTACCTAATCTGTAAAACCTGGTCCAAGATCTAAGCTTTCTAGCGGTATAATCAATTTTTATTTTACTTTTCTAATTAGTGGAGAAAAGTATGTTTGAATGTTGAAAAACAAGGTTTTTTCTACGAAATCGAGGGGTTTTGTGAAAAATGACCTTTCAAAAAAAATCGAGTTTGGGGCCCGGTTTCTCACGAAATTTTAGTTTATTTGCTTAGTTTTATGTGTTTTTAAGGGAAAAACTAGTTAGTGTAAAACTATATCTGCAAGTGTTACCATTTGATTCAATGGAATAAAAATTCAAACATAATTTCCTCCTCTAATTAGAAAAGTAAAATAGAAATTGATTATACCGCTAGAGAGCTGAGATCTTGGAACAGGTTTTAGAGATTAGGTACGCGAAAAACAGTACAGAAATAAGGCACTTACTGTTGAAGAAAGTTAATTTCATATTTGAGCGGATTCCTATCCCGCTATTGTTAGCCTGAATGTGATTGGTCGCCGCTTCCAGGCCCTCAGCCAATCAAGTGCATTGGTCTTGTAATTTTGTGTTTTGCAGTTTTATAATGTTCTGCGTTCTGCTAGTTGTAAAGTCGTGCTCCCTGTTTGAACAATAAAATAATATTTTTTTCATTTACATGAGTGGATTTACTTCATAAAATCCCACAGGTTATGGGCCCAGCACGCTTCAACTGCGTTGGAATAAGCGTTTTTCCGAATTTCTTACTAAAAGTGGATTAAGAGCCCTAAACAATGAACCCTGCATTTTCAAGAATGCTGACTCAACACTGTTCTTGGCTATTCATGTAGATGATGGTATCCTTGCCTCAGAATTTCCCTGAATTTCGTACCAGTTTGACCGCAATATTCGTAGCCACAAGAATATTTTATTTTATAAACCCCACTTTTATCCTGAACATTGATTTTTTCCTTAACGGATCCTAGTAATGCTTTAAGCTTTAAGACTATTTTTAGTTTTAAAACCTACTTTGTAACCTCGGTAGGCTTTTGCCGATTTTATCAGAAATTTTCCCATAATAAGGTATACATTGCTTTTCTTCTAAATTTCCATCTTCCGTAGCCAGATTGGACACTTTTTCCCTACTCTTTTTCCTAAGAACCTTATCCCGTATGGTATCAACGAGATCTCCTCCACCGTTACCAGCCGCTATACTTTTGATAACGGACTTTTTGGTTTCAGAATTAAGGACATTCAGATGCCTCCAAATGCTAAACTCGCATCTTTTGACGTGGTTAGTCTGCGCCAATATCGATGTAGCTAGGTGCAAATATGTGGTGTGCAGGCTGATACACGCCTCTAAACTTGATATTTTCGAAAAAGAAGAATTGTATAATTTGATGTCTGTTTGTATGGGTCAAAATTACTTTTTTAAGGGGGAAATGTTATACACGACCAGGGGTTGCTGTGGGTTCTCCCTTATCTCCTCTGCTTGCAGATATTTACATGGATTATCTTGAGCAACAAATATTTACAACTTGTAACACAAATAATCTTCTCTATTGGTATAGATATGCCGATTATATTATCATTGTATGAAAGGGCACAGAAAGACAACTAAATTCTTTTCACGAAAAAATCAATAAATTAGATCCCTTTATCAAATTTACCCTAGAATTCAGCGGGAATAAAATAAATTTCCTTGATCTATCCATCTTAGGTAAACGAGAAGCATGATTTTTCAATTTATAGAATAGATACATACAGCGATATAACGATCCTTAGTACTTCAAATCACCCTTTAACCCATAAGCATGCAGTTTTCTATAGTATGATCAACCGAGCACTATCTATTCCTATGAGTGAACGAAATTTAACGAAAGAAAAATCCATTATCAAAAGCATAGCGGCTAGTAATGGCTACGGAGGAGATCTCGTTGATACCATATGGGATAAGGTTCTTAGGAAAAAGAGTAGAGATAAAGTTTCCAATCTGGTTAGGGAAGATGTAACTTTGGAAGAAAAACAATGGATAAGTATACCTTATTAGTGTGTGAGGCCCCTTGTAAGCAGTTCAGTACCTATCAACTACAGCCTCATCAAGTGTATTTTGGTTTATTATTTCCAATAATAAGCCTATGTGATCGTATAGCAAACAATTTTTATAACACCCCCTCAAACTTTGTCACTTTACGTTTCAAGGTGCGTAGAATCCAAATTTAAAATGTCCGTCCGCCGTTCGCCGTCCGGGCCATAAAAGGCCTAAGAATTTACTTGAAAAACCCGTTCTTTCGCACATAGACTCCATTTGGGGTCTAGTTGGTCCTAACGTTTAACCATCCCGATCGCTTTACTCGCATAGATGCTATGGGCCAAAAACGGGCGAAAAAGTGTCTTTTAGGACGTTTTAGACGCACGCCTGGCACGCTTGGCAGGGGGTCACGGTGGTTGGTGAGGGGGGTGAGCGGGGGGTGGAGTGAGAGGAGGCGCCGCGGCACCATGAGGTGGGTACAGCGTTCCTTCGAGGCATGAATATAATGTTTTTTTCTAGGTCATATTTGTGTGTTAATACGTATATTTGCTTTTCCTACATATATTTAATAACATATCCTCTCGACTTTTCGTACATACTTAGATAATGATATTATTAAGGCAATAACTATTTGAATAGATAGGAGCTCAAATCGAGAAATATAAACATGCGTATATAATTATAGAAGTATAGGTTGTGGCAACTCGAAATAGGACACGCCGAGGAGTCTGGACGGGCCTTATGACGTACGCAAGCCAACTAAAACTACTTACGATCAAACTCAATTGAAAAAATAATAAACCTTCGTGATATAATTTGCAGCATTTTTTATCAATACCAACGAACCATCATCAATAACAGTATTTCGTAGTCTCTAACAGTCTCCAAAGAAGTATAACAAGAAATGCGTTGTAGATTGCCAGCCTTAGGTTGAGGTTAGTCCTTCTCAATAGAAGCGGAACTAGCAGCCTTATCCAATATCCACTCAGTCTCTGCTCAACGTCGTCCAGAATCATTGCCTTTTCAATTGAAGCTCTCATTTTCAAACATCTCTGCAAAAATGCAAATTAAATTATTATATACATTCAACCCCCCCCCCCCCCCCCATTTTTCTAATTTTTTTCTTCTATTTTATTTTTTCTGAATTCTAATGGAATATGGCAATATCCAATTGCCCCTAGTACTTTAATCAGCAATATGCTTTAAGAGTTTACAGCAGCAACAACTAATTGCAATTTTATTCTTTCAGGAATGTTTGTCGCTGCTGAGCACGTTTTCTATTCACTCAAGGCTACGATGATGTTGCGTATTGGTTCTCCCTCCACTAAAGTGTTGAAACTGTTGACACATGTTGTCCATAAAGATGATATGACTCCGAGCGAAAGAGCTGCTCTTCTGTTCTTCAAAGCAATTACTATTAAACATTGGTTTCTTGATGATGTACAATGCGTGACCGTGGCTATGAATATACTAAAGGATGCGATCCTTTTGGTTCCTGACAATTTGAAGTATCTGCTTAGTTTCATAAGCTATTCAGGTAAGAAAAGGCGTTTGTTAAATTGGCAGCGCGTTAATTGTTCAGAAATAAAATACCTCATCAAAGTCATTGATTCTGTTCTTCTGCTAGACGTCGGGCCCAGAATGAAAGCGAAGTATCAATTCCAAAAATTGCAAGCCCTGGATGATATATGTATGCGGAGAAATGCTGTTAAAATGTCAGTACATGAGTCCCAAATGATAAAACATACTCTTTATGAGCTGACTGAAACTATTGTGAGTACTGCTGATGATCCTACAACTCTATCATACTGTGCCCTCATATTGTCAAGAAGGGATATCCCCAGAGCTATTACGTTGATTGAAAAGGCTTTGGAACCTGATCCAGATTCCCCTTACGTTAATGCCAAAGCGAGCAATGTATACAAAAAAACGGGTAACCTCGCTAAGGCTTTAGGATGTGCTGAAAAGGCTGCTACCAAAGCTATAGGTCCTAATTGGCAAGTTTTTGATTTGAAAAGAGCTTTACGAGAAGAATTTGATTACGAAGAGTTTATTTGTAATATCATTAGGAATTTTCCGCTTAATGAGCAGACCAAGGCCACACATCGAAATGCTGCTTTATTCTTCATGATTGAAGGCGATTACTATCACGCACTCATCCACTTTAAAGCTTTGTTGGATACATATGATCCTGATGATGAAGTGTACGGTGAAACGTGGTCTAGGTTCAACCATAAGTATGTTCACCTTGTTGAAGCGGTATATAATGTACTTTCAAATGTATTGAACTCAACATGTGCTATCGACGATAATGTAAGAGCAAGTTTACTAGGTTTGTGTAACACAATAAAGGAGGCAATAGAGGAGAATTTCGATTTAGACGATTTCAAGCATGCCGGGCGTTTTAATCCAGAACAATACATCGAATGGTTGCAGCCTGAAAAACCACCATATAGGTCGAGGCAAGCTGAAGGCAGAATGCCGAGTATCCGCAATAATGATTCCATGAGTAGCGGCGAATCATCAAACTCCCAGCATCATTTCAGAAATAACTGGCGTGTTGATGGTCAGAGTCGAAAAGATTTTGGAAATCGCAGTGAGCCCCCAAACAGAACGGCCAGCCTTGATAATCCACATGGACTAGCACGATCGTCTGAGCTCAGCAGCAGGGGTGGTTCTAGTAGAGCCCAAAATATCGCAAACTACTTTGGAATCTCAGTTAACACTGAAGATACCAGAACCTCTCAGCCTCAATCAGCAGACACTTATTACGATTGGAGTAATTACAAATCACGGTATGGCGGCAGACCTACAAATCCCCCGGCCAGTAATAGTAATTGGAGGGATCGTGGCAATAACAAATGAACATATATTGTCAGTCAGAGTTGAACTTATCCCCTGCTGGAAACGTTCTTATTTTCAGATTGTATTGTTAAAGTTGAAACCAGTAATTTTTTGGAAATATTCAGACCAAACGTGGTGAGTTCTGGTTTTGTTACTGAACTATTTTTACTTAACTATTTTTACTTGTTACCTGTCATGTACCTAGATATCCATAAGAATAAGTAAGGCCATATTTTCATTTCAATGTACTTTTGTTATAACTATGTATGAGCAGCAATGCCTTCGAGATGATTTTTTAATAAATAAAATTGATACAAGAAAGTCTATACTGGTTAATAAACTATTACATTGTAATATCTAATATCATCAATGGAGAATGACAAGATAGATTCAGAGGTCAGTGGCTTGTTGGAGGTTGGACTGGGCAATTTTCATGTACATCAAAAGTCCTAAAATGGTTTAGATTTTTTAATTCTTTTCCCTTATACCCATGCAAGAAAGTGTTTGTAAGGTTAGAAGTTCCTTATTGCTGGAATTAAAGCGTGTAGAAAAATCGAACGATTTGAAAAACTCCATTCCATGGAAATAGTTCAGGAAGGGGCGTCTAACGTGCTATGTTTTGCAAGAAATCTGTTTGGCCTTCTGCATCTTTCCATGTTTTAGGGTGGGTATCTAGAAAGAGAACTAACCCTAGGGGCTGCAAACCCACGAGATATGCTCGAGTCAAGGGTTATCTACAAAGCGTAACTGAATCACGTTTCAGGATTAGAACAGCTGGCCCTGGGGATATACCAGCTAATATGGCCGTTGTTGGTATAATATCCGACGCGTTCATAACCAATGGTAGAAAATGCAACGTATTCAGTTCATTGGTGCATTGAATGGTTGCAAAAATGCGTTGAAGGCGAAAGCTGAGTTTCCACAATAATGATTCCATGAGTTGGGAGTCATCAAATTACCAGCGTCATTTCAGAAATAACTGGCGTGGTGATGGTCAGAGTCGAAAACATTTTGGAAATAGTTGTGAGCCCCACTCACTCACTCTCTGCTCGGGGTTTCCATTGGAGAAGAGTTTCAGGCACCATAATCGGCATATACTCTCCCTTTAATTTAAAAGAGGATTCCCCTGGTTACCCCGAGTTGGAGTCGTCACAAGCAAATCTTTTACTTAAATCAGCAAACTTTTTGATTCTTTTGAACTCAATATCTCTGAGGGAAGCACTTTCAATCCGGATCTCCAGGACCGGTCGCATCTGCGAAGAAAGTGCTCTGCGGAATCCTCCTTGAGTCCACAAGGGCACATAGGTGAGATGTTGTTACCTATAATATTTAGCATCCTGCGGAAATCATAATGTCCGGTAAGGATTCCAATCATAGTTCTAATTGAATTTCTACTTTTACTCAGAACCCAATATGCTCGTTTGGGATCGGGAGACGTAACAAGCATTCTGGTTTGTCTATATTTAGCTGTTTCTCCGCTCCAGAGAATGTTGAGGTCCTGTGTGACCCATGATTTAATTTTACTTTTACAGGCATTTTTGGAAACGCAGATGGCAGGAGAAGGGCCCAGAAACTGTTGTCCTGAGCCTGCTTGCGCGAAACCGTCCGCATTAACATTGCCTCAGCAATTCTCATGACCAGGAATCCATTTTATGGGTATTTTGTTGTTAAGAAATAAATTATTCAGGTATTTATTTTTTTCCCAGACCAATTTAGAGGTCGTGAGTGCTTAAATGCTGGCCTGAATATCGGTGAAAAGGTGAATATTTTTGTTATAAGTGTTGTGGTTTGGTAAGGTTCTATCTATCTTAGAACCATCAGTGTAGCAGTTGATGGTGTCTATAGTGTCAACAGGGGTTTGTTGATTGTTCCACTCATTTCTATCTTTTATTTCAAAGGTGGAGTTTGGGGAAGGTAGATTAGTTGGATCTGAGCGGTGGATCAGCTGTTTCTGTGTGCCTCAACTCACTCTAGTAGGAATTAGGGGAAGATAGATCAGCTGAGTGTCTAACTCACTGTAGTAGGAGTTTGGTTAAGGTAGATTATAGCCCAGTCAAACTAGAGAAAACAGGAGAAAAAATTCATAGTAAAGAAATTTCTTCACCAACCACTTCCTTCACACGTGGTAAATCTTATCTCAAAAGTCCCCTAGTATGGGGGGGTGAGCTCGACGAGGGAGGGGGGTTTTTCTCCCTTTTTTTCGGTTTTTTGCCTATCACTCGAAAAGTAAGCGTTCTAGCGACTTGTTTACTATTACCAGAATTAAAGTGCATAAAATTTCCTACAATTTGCACTCCTGACTTCATTCTCTACGATTAGGCGTTCCGCCGCTAGAGCGCGTTGAAAAATAGGTGTAATTTAAAAAAACCAGCAAAAAGGCCTTTATGCTCTTTTTGCGCAGAAATCATTCGTATGAAGCTTCTGGATGACTTAGAATAAATCATGACTTGTTTTCCGAACGTCAGTGATGCTCGGACAGTGGCTTGAGCAGGTTTCATGTATGTACTTTTTTCTGTTCTTCGCTTACATCCTGGAAACTGCGATAACCGTAACATATTTTCAGCACCCTTACCAACTCACTGTGAATTATCGGTTAATATATATGTATATAAAACACAGTGGCTCTAAAAAAGAAAAGAAAAAAAGGAACTTCACTCACTGTGAAGGAAAGAAAGAAATTGAGCTGTGTTTCACCAAAAAATGTTTAATGTGGAGGTACTGTATAACCCATGTTAAAGTAATATTCACAAAAGAAGTGGGAGTTGGAAGGGGTCATCAATCTTCACAGGTGTCTGCTTTTCATCCATTGAGAATCACCATCCACAGTCAAACTGAAAATTCAAAATCGGATTACAGTGAGGTGCATATAATCTTAAATTGATAGTAGTAGTAAAGTAGACAACCATTCCAGGTTGGGGGTTTCCGTCCAATTGCCTCGGGCGTAGCGGACGTCATCAGGTCCTCCAAATGGAGGATCAGATTCGTTAAAGATGATTTCGCTTAAAGCTACTCATTGCCTCGCCCCCTTGAGTGGAGAGGGGTTCGCCGTACAGAAGCGTGAAAATTACTTAGACGTCTGACCCTTACCTGGGCGGTCACCCATCCAAGTACTCACCACGCTCGACGTTGCTTAACTTCGCTAATCGCATGAGAAACAGTTCATTGCAACGCCTAACCCGTACGGCTTTTATATCCATTGATGAAGTTCATGCAGATGATTAGGATGAAGCTTACATAGCGATGGCATATGTTTTGAGTGGGTAGTATTATGGTTCCATGTCTGTTTCATCATTTTCTGTAGATGAACCGTCGTCAACAAGTGTTGGGTTGTTTGTGCAGGAACCGTTGGAGCAGAGTGTTGAGCAGCGGATGCCAGTGAATTGGGGCTTGAGTAGGGAAGACGATGGCTTCCTCAAACCAATCCCAACTTTGGATCTACCAGCAACACCTGAAATTCTGCAGAATATATTTTGCAGCTGCACCAAAAGCTGCGGTAGTGGTCGATGTGGATGCCACAGAGCTGGCATCCACTGCTCAACACTCTGCTCCAACTGTTCAGGTTCCTGCACAAACAACCCACCACTTGCTGACGACGGTTCATCTACAGAAGATGATGAAACAGACATGGAACCATAAGACTACCCACTCAAAACATATGCCATCGCTATGTAAGTTTCATCCTAATCATCTGCATGAACTTCATCTATTTATCAATATAAGAGCCGTACGGGTTAAGCGTTGCAATGAACCGTTTCTCATGCGATTAGCGAAGTTAAGCATTGACAATGTATATTTGGAAGTTATAAAATACAAAAATAAAGGCAAGTACTTCAGAATATATCAAAATAAAAGCGCACTTGGGTCTAGTCCACAGGTCCGGCTTCCACACCGAACTGGTGTATGAAGTCTCCAAGAAGACTCATAGGGGAACAGGATTGCCCTTCCTGGTGATCCAGTACGGAGATCCCGTTCCAAGGATTTTGTCTTCCTGCTTTCACCACTCCAGGTTCGTTCTGCCATCGTCTTTCGTCCATATTGGTCGTTAATTGACTTTCCGTTTCCTCCTTCAGTATTTTTTTCTTTTTAATTAGTCTTGGTTTATCCCGTGTTGCTCCTCATGAACATGCTCCAGATAAGCCCTCCTCCAAGTAATACTCTCTCAGAGGCCCAGCCGAGCACATACTCTGGCAATCCCAGGTTCCTCAGTCTAGCTGCTGATTCTCGAAACCAGATACCTCTCCATGTTATTATCACAGGAATAACTGTTATGTTGCCTTCCGCTGTGTTGGTTAGCATTGAAACAGCGTGTAAAATACTTGGTCGGGAGTATTTCTCTTTTTTAGCCTCGTACATTTCTTCCAAGGATCTCACCCCAGATCCAGATACAATTTCCACATCTATAATGGCAACTGAGCCCGTGCTGCAGCAGACAATTAAATCAGGTCGCCATCCCCTCCCATCAAGATTGAAGTAAACGTTAAGCAACGTCGAGTTAAGCAACGTTGAGCGTGGTGAGTACTTGGATGGGTGACCGCCCAGGTAAGGGTCAGACGTCCAAGTAATTTTCGCGCTTCTGTACGGTGAACCCCTCTCCACTCAAGGGGGCGAGGCAATGAGTAGCTTTAAGCGAAATCATCAGAACGAATCTGATCCTCCATTTGGAGGACAACTGATGACGTCCGCGACGCCCGAGGACAGTTGAACGAAAAGCCCCAACCTGGAATGGTTGTCTGCTTTACTACTACTATCAATATAAGATTATATGCATCTCACTGTAATCCGATTTTGAATTTTCACTTTGGCTGTGGATGGTGATTCTCAATGGATGAAGAGCAGATACCTGTGAAGATTGATGACCCCTTCCCCCTCCCACTCCTTTTGTGAATATTACTTCAACATGGGTTATACTGTACCTGCACATTAATCATTTTTTGGTGAAACACAGCTCATTTTCTTTAGTTCCTTTTTTTTCTTTTCTTTTTTAGAGCCACTGTGTTTTATATACATATATATTCACTGATAATTCACAGTGAGTTGGTAAGGGTGCTGAAAATATGTTATGGTTATCACAGTTTCCAGGATGTAAGCGAAGAACAGAAAAAAATACATACATGAAACCTGCTCAAGCCACTGTCCGAGCATCACTGACGTTCGGAAAACAAGTCATGATGTATTCTAAGTCACCCAGAAGCTTCATACGAATGATTTCTGCGTAAAAAGAGCATAAAGGCCTTTTTGCTGATTTTTTGAAATTATACCTACTTTTCAACGCGCTCTAGCGGCGGAATGCCTAATCGTAGAGAATGAAATCGGGAGTGCAAATTGTAGGAAATTTTATGCACTATAATTCGGGTAATAGCAAACAAGTTGCTAGAACGCTTATTTTTCGAGTTACAGGTAAAAAACCGAAAAAAAGTCGGAAAAAAGGAGAAAAACACCCCCCCCCCCCCCCTCGTAGAGCTCACCCCCCATACTAGGGGACTTTTGAGATTTGATTTACTAGGTGTGAAGGAAGAGCCTGGTGAAGAAATTTCTTTACTATGAATTTTTTCTCCTATTTGCCTCTTTTTGGTCCAATTTGACTGGGCTAATACTGCTTAGTGACAGGTTTCAAACTGTAGCCATCCCCGAGTTTTGCCCCTTTATCATCCTGTGTGACGCCATTTTTACTGCAAATTCTCATGAGTGTTACCTCTCAGGAGTGTGACCAAGGATGGGTAAAAAGTATGTAAAATACAACATCAATGAAAAACTCACTGTTCATCTATAGAACACAAATCTGCAATTTACAATGAGTAGTATTTGCCGATCTAACCTCATTTTCGAGCACTTTCATATTTCACGTCTTTGAGGTTCTCAAACGACCCAAAGCGGCAAATGAAATGAGAATGACCCTTCTCGCTTCGCTCGCAAACGGTGGATCTCTAAGGGTAGGTTTAACTTCTGTGGGGGATGCTGCTCGCTTCGCTCGCTTGAGGAAGTTATACTGCCCACCCAACTTGGCAGACGTTAATTAAAATAGAAATTAAAAATTTTGTCTAAAAAATAAAAAAAATTTAGGGGTGGACTACCCCTAACATTTAGGGGGATGAAAAATAGATGTTGGCCAATTCTCATAGATACCGGATAAGCACAAAAAATTTCATCAAAATCGGTCAAGCCGTTTCGGAGGAGTATGGCAACGAAAACTGTGACACGAGAATTTTATATATCAGATTGATTTGGGATATTTTTTATTTTTGAGATGCGAGCATCTAGACCACCAAACTATAAAAATCAATTTTAACTATTACGTAGGCCTGTTTCATTAAACGGAGGCCGGTTTATAAGAAGGCCGATTTATTATACGGAGGCTGGTGGTGGGGGGTATGATGGTGCTCTTGAATACCAATTCTTACCGCTGGGTTATGAAAAATTTCGTTAACCAGGGGGAAAAAAATTGGAACGCGATACCAATAAACAAATTCAGTACCTATACAGCTACAATGTAGCAGCACTCTTCGGTTTCTGTGTGGAACATTTTTAACTTGAGGCACAAAACGCATATTTCACATGGGTAAAAATAAGACATATCCATGTACCGATGTATGTGCATGTAGTGTAGATACTCATCATCAGTTTACTGACGTTTTCTAAGTAGAAACACTGGAATTTGAAAGAATTACATTAATGTTGAATATACATTTAAACGAGAGAGAGTACTTGAACCACTTGGTACTTCTTTTTTCAATCGAAAAATCAATGTCACGGAGAGATTCTCCAGGAAAAATACTGTAAGAAAAGTATTTTGGGTCAGCGAATAGCAGTGTTGGGCATAATCTTATTGTCGAATACGAATACGATTGTAATCGCGATAATTATTCGTTGATTCTGAGTCAACTGCGATTATATTCGTATTCGTGTAATCGTATTCGTCTGTCGGCGATTACACGAATACAACCCATAAAACGCTGCAAATTATTTCACAAAGGTTTATTATTTTTTCAATTGAGTTTGATCGTAGTTTTAGTTGGCTTGCGTACGTCATGAGGCCCGTCCAGACTCCTCGGCGTGTCCTATTTCGAGTTGCCACAACCTATACTTCTATAATTATATACGCATGTTTATATTTCTCGATTTGAGCTCCTATCTATTCAAATAGTCATTGCCTTAATAATATCATTATCTAAGTACGTACGAAAAGTCGAGAGGATATGTTATTAAATATGTGTAGGAAAAGCATTGGTGTTAACACACAAATATGACCTAGAAAAAACATATATTCATACCTCGAAGGAACGCAGTAAAAATTCAATTCCAAAACTCTGAAATATCTCTTAAAATGAGCGAATTACAATCTGATCAAATAATCCAACATACCACTCCAGTACCTCCTAGTGGAGGTTTGGAGAAGGTGGATCAGATGTTTGTTTGTTTTCCTTTTTTTTTTTCATTTGTTTACAGTTTATTTTACTCACTTTTGATTATTCAAGTTTTGTTATTACTATGATTCTATCTAGTTTTTGTTTTCAGTCATGCTTGCTCATTGATTTTTTTAAAAATATTTTTATCTATTTTGTTTTTTATTCCTTCTCTCGGCTTATTGCAAAATTCGGAAAGTGAAAAGAGTGTAGTTCGCCAAGAGGAGCACTCTGAAAAAAAAATAAATTTGACATATTTGACAAAAAAAAAAAAAAAAAAAAAAAAACCTCATGGTGCCGCGGTGTATTATATGGGTATAACACGTAAAAGTAATAAATATCCATTCTCCTACACCCCTGGTCACTCCAGCCACCACAAGGTGCCGCGGCGCCTCCTCTCACTCCACCCCCCGCTCACCCACCTCACCACCCACCGTGACCCCCTGCCAAGCGTGCCAGGCGTGCGTCTAACACGTCTAACACTCAAAGCCTCGAAAAAGACACTTTTTTGCCCGTTTTTGGCCCATAGCATCTATGCGAGTAAAGCGATCGGGATGGTTAAACGTTAGGACCAACTAGACCCCAAATGGAGTCTATGTGCGAAAGAACGGGTTTTTTAAGTAAATTCTTGGGCCTTTATGACCTGGAAGGCGAACGGCGAACGGACATTTCAAATTTGGATTCTACGCACCTTGAAACGTAAAGTGACAAAGTTTGAGGGGGTTTATAAAAATTTTTTGCTACACGATCACATTGGCTTATTATCGGAAATAAAAAACCAAAACGCGTCACGGTCATCAATTTCAATAGGGCGTCCCTCCTATAATATGCGAAGCCTTGCTAATATTACCTAGCTTCAGAGGGACGTCCTATTGAAATAGATTTGAGACAAATAGGCTGGGCTCCAATCGTTGAATTCGCTTTAAGGACGTCCCTCTGAAGCTAGGTAATATTAGCAAGGCTTCGCATATTATAGGAGGGACGCCCTATTGAAATTGATGACTGTGACGCATTTTTATGGGTTGTATTCGTGTAATCGCCGACAGACGAATACGATTACACGAATATAATCGCAGTTGACTCAGAATCAACGAATAATTATCGCGATTACAATCGTATTCGTATTCGACAATAAGATTATGCCCAACACTGGCCCCAGCCTTGGGCCAGTGCCGATGCGAGGCAAATTCACTCGGCCGGCATAGGCCATTGTATAGAGGGGACTTTAGATGGAATTATATAGAAGATTTTTAAAGCTCCAAAATGTTAATTGGAGATTATAAATGAAGGTAATGAATCGAAAAGTATTATTGTAATTTAGACGGATGATTTCAAAAGTATTTACAAGTCAATTACTCAAATTCAAATTATTCCTCTCTCTAAAGTAGACGTCTTATCCTCTACTTACTGCTATTCCTCAATCAATGCAACAAATAACTATTTTACACTGTTTTATCGAATTTTCAAAGAAAAAATGAGCTATATCGATGGCTTCTACACTTTAATTCATTTAATTGTATCTTTAACCATATTTTTGGAATCAGCGTTGAAATTTTCTATAAGCTTGGTGCACTTTGATTCAGGAATCTGAAGAACTAAGGAACATTGCAAACCCATATCGGGGGTTTTCGGATTGGGAGGTTTCTTCATTTCCGCAAACTTTCTGATAGCACTGGGGTAGTTTTGTCGATTTCGGAAGCTACAATGGGCTCCTTAGGAAAGCACTTTCGTTCCTAAAGATTTCGTACTTTTTTCCGTAGGTTTCGAAATTACACCATCAGGGCTAGCAGAGTCCTCACCTATATCTCTACATAGTCTCCATACGACCTGGGAAGTGAGAGTCCGGCGTGAGTGCTAGAGTGTCTCTAGGTGTTGTGGTGCATTTCCCATTCAGCTCGCCATGAAACTCTTCGTGTAATAACCAGTTGCTCCTTGTGTGAGGCCACTCGTAAGCAGTTCAGTAGGTACCTATCAACTATAGCCTCATCAAGTACATTAGGAGTATGGTACGAACTAAATCACTCGCGACGAAGTTGAGGAAACCCATTTAAAAACGGAAGTTAGTGAAAAACGTTGTTTATTTCCACGAAAAATAAAGAGTTACACTGTTAAATCGATTTCGACGGTTAGGCCATCATCAGTAACAAACAATAACAATAAGTTAACAATAAGTTATTGTTTGTTACTGATGATGGCCTAACCGTCGAAATCGATTTAACAGTGTAACTCTTTATTTTTCGTGGAAATAAACAACGTTTTTCACTAACTTCTGTTTTTGGAGCATAGTGATAATTCTTTTAATCAACACCAACGAACCATCATCAATAACAGTATTACGTAGTCTATAACAGTCTCCAAAGAAGTAGAACAAGAAATACGTTGTTAATTGATAGCCTTGGTTGAGGTTAGGCCTTCTCAGTAGAGGCCGAACTAGCAGGCCTTATCCAAAATCCACTCAGTCTCTGCTCTACGTCGTTAAAATTATTATATACATTCAATCCCCCCCATTTTTTCTAATTATTTTCTAAATTCTTTTCTTCTATTTTATTTTTTCTAAATTCTAATGGAATATGGCAATATCCAATTTCCACAAGTACTTTAATCAGCAATATGCTTTAAGAGTTTACAGCAGCAACAACTAATTGCAATTTTATTCTTTCAGGAATGTTTGTCGCTGCTGAGCATGTTTTCTATTCACTCAAGGCTACGATGTTGTTACGTATTGGTTCATTCTCTACTGAAGTGATAAAACTGTTGACACATGTTGTCCATACAGATGATATGACTCCTAGTGAAAGAGCTGCTCTTCTGTTCTTCAAAGCAATTACTATTAAACATTGGTGTCCTAGTGATGTAAAATGCGTGACCATGGCTATGAATATACTAAAGGATGCGATCCTTTTGGTTCCTGACAATTTGAAGTATCTGCTTAGTTTCATAAGCTATTCAGGTGAGAGAAGGCCTTTGTTTAAGTGGCAGATCTTTGATTGTTCCGAAATAAAATACCTCATCAAAGTCATTGATTCTGTTCTTCTCCTAGACATCGGGCCCAGAATGAGAGCGAAGTATCGATTCCAAAAATTACAAGCCCTGGATGATATGTGGATGTGGAGAACTGCTGATCAAATGTCAGTACATGAGTCCCAAATGATAAAACGTACTATTTATGAGCTGACTGAAACTATTGTGAGTACTGCTGATGATCCTACAACTCTATCATACTGTGCCCTCATATTGTCAAGAAGGGATATCCCAAGAGCTATTACGTTGATTGAAAAGGCTTTGGAACCTGATCCAGATTCCCCTTACGTTAATGCCAAAGCGAGCAATGTATACAAAAAAACGGGTAACCTCGCTAAGGCTTTAGAATTTGCTGAAAAGGCTGCTACCAAATCTGTACGTTCTTGTTGGCAAGTTTTTGATTTGAAAAGAGCTTTACAAGAAGAATTTGATTACGAAGAGTTTTTTTTGTAATATCATTAGGAACTATCCACTTGATGAGCAGACCAAGTTCACACATCGAAATGCTGCTTTATTCTTCATAGTTGAAAGCGATTACTATCACGCACTCATCCACTTTAAAGCTTTGTTGGATACATATGATCCTGATGATGGAGTGTACGGTGAAAGGTGGTCTAGGTTCAACCATAAGAATGTTCACCTTGTTGAAGCGGTATATAATGTAGTTTCAAATGTATTGAACTCAACATACGCAATCGACGATAACGTAAGAGCAAGTTTCCTAGCTTTGTGTAACTCAATAAAGGAGGCAATAGAGGAGAATTTCGATTTAGACGATTTCAAGAATGCTGGGCGTTTCAATTCAGAACAATACATCCAATGGTTGCAGCCTGAAAAACCACGATATAGGTCGAGGCAAGCTGAAGGCAGAATGCCGAATATCCGCAATAATGATTCCTTGAGTAGCGAGTCATCAAACTCCCAGCATCATTTCAGAAATAGCTGGTGTGTTGATGGTCAGAGTCCAAAAGATTTAGGAAATCGCAGTGAGCCCCCAAACAGAACTACCAGCCTTGATAATCCACATGGACTAGCACGATCGTCTGAGCTCAGCAGCAGGGGTGGTTCTAGTAGAGCCCAAAATATCGCAAACTACTTCGGAATCTCAGTTAACACTGAAGATACCAGAACCTCTCAGCCACAATCAGCAGACACTTATTACAATTGGAGTAATTACAAATCACGGTATGGCGGCAGACCTACAAATCCCCCGGCCAGTAATAGTAATTGGAGGGATCGTGGCAATAACAAATGAACATATATTGTCAGTTAAAGTTGAACTTATCCCCTGCTGGAAACGTTCTTATTTTCAGATTGTATTGTTAAAGTTGAAACCAGTAATTTTTTGGAAATATCCAGACCAAACGTGGTGAGTTCTGGTTTTGTTATTGAACTATTTTTACTTGTTACCTGTCATGATATCCATAAGAATAAGTAAGGCCATATTTTCATTTCAATGTACTTTTGTTATAACTATGTATGACCAGCAATGCCTTCGAGATGATTTTTTAAATAAATAAAATTGATACTAAGAAAGTCTATACTGGTTAATAAACTATTACATTGTAATATCTAATGTCATCAATGGAGAATGAGAAGATGGATGCAGAGTTGAGTGGCTTGATGGAGGTTGGAGTGGGAAATTTTCATGTACGTCAAAAGTCCTAAAGTGGTTTAGATTTTTTAATTCTTTTCCCTTATACCCATGCCATGGAATTAAAGCGTGTAAAAAAATTGAACAATTTGAAAAACTCCATTCCATGGAAATAGTTCAGAAAGGGGCCACTAACGTGCTGTTTTGCAAGAAATCCGTTTGGCCTTCTGCATTTTTCCATGTTTTAGGCTTGGTATCTAGGAACAGAACTAACCCTGGGGGCAGCCAACCCACGAAATATGCTCTGATCAAGGGTTATCTACAAGGCGACACTGAATCCCGTTTCAGGATTAGAACAGCTGGTCCTGGGCTGGGGATATACCAGCTAATATGATGTCCGTTGTTGGTATACTATACAAGTTCATAACCAATGGTATAAAATATATAAAATATATAAAATGCAACGTATTTAGTTCATTGGTGCACCGAATGGTTGCAAAAATGCGTTGAAGGCGAAACGCTGAGTTTCCACAATAATGATTCCATGAGTAGCGAGTCATCAAATTGCCAGCGTCATTTCAGAAATAATTGGCGTGGTGATGGTCAGAGTCGAAAACATTTAGGAAATAGATGTGAGCCCCACTCACTCACTCTCTGCTCGGGGTTTCCATTGGAAAAGTTTCAGGCACTATTATTGGTTATACTTTCTCTCAAATAGAGTCCCCTTTAATTTAAAAGAGGATTCGCCTGGTTACCCATCCACAGTCGATCGTCCTACAGTGAAGCCATATAGCCTTGGCAACAACCCTCTGCCACTGCATCTAGGGTTTTACATGTCAGCATCTTCTCATAGAGCTTTCCAGATGTGTCCAGTATAAATAGTGGCCTATGGGTAGGTGCTGTACTGTGGCCGACTTTCCCTTTCCAATAACAACAACTCTTGCCTCTTCCACTGTTCTGGGAATATGTCCTCTCTTAGGCATGCATTATACATGTCTAACAACACCTCCGGTTGTAATTGTGCCACTATCTACAGAATTTCCACTAGGATCCCATCTGGACTGGGAGCCTGTATGTTCTGCATGGATCGCACAGCCAGTAGCAGCTCGTCCCTGGTAAACAAGGGTATCTAATCCTCAGGAACCTCAATAGCGTCATAATCTGTGGGTGGGTGGGTAGGGAAGAGTTTGTCCACTATCCTTTCCTTGACCTCTGTAGGCATATCCATGGTTACCATTCCCTTGAGTTTTTTTTAGCACATTCTTATAGCCCAAACCCCAGGGGTCGCTCTCAATGTCTTCTCACAGGTCTGTTCATTTCTTGGCTTTGCTTTTCACTATCGCAGTTTTTAGGGTCCATCTTGCCTGCCTGTGCTGTTCTGTCTTCATCTGGAATTCTGCAGAGCCTCACCTGGAACGCTGAGCTAGCCTTCTATACAGGAAATAGCCCTTTCTCAGATCATCTATTTCCTGGTTTTCTTAAGCATAGATGCCTCCCATGCTCTGGTTAGTAGCTCTATTGTCCCTATTACCAACATCACAGCAATGGTTCCTCCTGTTGCTCTCCATTAGATTCTTTGTAGAGCCCCTTTTCCCATGTGAATCATGGTGTTGAAAAGGTCCCTGTCCAATCCCTCTACATTCCAGCGTAATGAGGGCTTCTTGGCATTGGCTGGGTGGATTACCCCCAATATTATACAGAATATATTGGTGGTGGCTGGCTGAGTAGTCTTCCAATACTCGCCAGCCCACTAAATGTAGCCAGGCTCGGACTAGTTGTTGTCAATTAGGGAAATGTCCAACATCATAGAAGCCATGGTGATGTCTGGGATTGTACCTGTGCATCCAGATCTTCTGAAAGTTGGGACATTTCCCTGATTCACAACAACTAGTCTGAGCCTGGCTACCATCTCCATAATTCTGTGGACTCTACCATCTGGGTGAGGCATTCCCCATTCAATCGCTTTGGTGTTAAAATCCCCGGCCACTAATACCTCGCCCCTTACATTTTGAATCTCATCCTCCATTCCATTCAGTTTCTCCTCAAAGACTGTGATAGGTTCATTTGGCGTCAAGTAGCAGCAAAAGTAGGTGATGCCACTGCTCCTTATCCAGGTGTACCCACATCCAGTTCCACTAGCTTCGATAGGTACCTTTGAGGGATTGACTGTGTATAACTGTGGCAGCTTTACTCGTTTTATTGTATGAATGAAAGGATCGATTAGGTAGTTTGTCGAAGTAAACAAGGTAGATTGTTGCTCTGCAAACAAATTTCAACTGCTCATCAACAAATTTGTCGAATATCGAATCAGGAAATGTGCAATGTGAATTGTAAACCAGCTGTAAGAGAAAAAACTTTGAAATTCATTCTTCTGAAGGTTAGACTTCATAAAGACTGGCGTTGAAAGACGGGCATTATCAGTGCAGTTATTACGCGAGTTTTGCAGTTACCCAAATTTGTGGGACTAAAAAAGTTTATTAAGTAGGTACCTACCTAATATTCCCCTCTGGCAGGGCTCTCATGGCACGTCCTTTCACATTACCACTTTCAAAGGACTCTGAAGATTTTTTAGTTTCCTCATTGATTCAAAGAACGGTTCTGAAAACTGAATAATCCACAACATTTTCGTGGCTGATGATTGGAACTTCTAACACTTGTTTGTCAACTTCCCAACATAAATTTCATTGGGATCTCAACTGCACAAACTAATCTTGCATTCATTACGTTTTAGGTTATTTCCGGATTACAGCTACCTGGCTTAATAAAATATTCTGAACAAGGAACTAGGTAAATACTGAACCTTAAGAAAGTAGGTGGTGACTCCTAATGGCGCTTTTTCGTATAGTTTACTCGTAACCATGACAACAACATGAAATAACGTCGAAATTTAGGTTTTTAGCCTTGCCTGGATGTAAGGGTGCGCTAGTGTCGAAGTCTCGAGAATATGATATTCTCTAGACTTGGACACTAGCGCATCCTTACATTGAGGCAAGGCGCAGTCGAAGTTATTTTACCTTGTTGTCATGGTGACGAGTAAATTATGCGAAAATGCGCCATTTGTAGCCACAGCTGGACAACTGTATATCTCTGACCTAGTTCCCAGTCAATATTTTCATAATTTGTAATATGCAAGGTGATAAATTGTATGCAAATCACATCGTTATTCCATTACATGCATATTCCCTGATTTGATATTTGACAAACTTGCTAATCAGCGGTTGTATTCGTCGGCAAAGCAACGACCCACCTACTTTGTTTAGGCATTTTAAACCAACAGCAAATCTGGTAGGACGTACGTACCTACCTAAGTAGTTTCGTTTCTTGGTGTAGCAAAAACCTGCCCCCTGCCTTGTTTACTTTGACAAACTATCAAATCTCTCCTTTTATTCATTCAATATAACAAGTAAAGCTTCCTCAGTTAAGCATAGTACTACGAACTTATAATAAAACGCTGATGAAGCTACCTGAGCAATGGCTAGGTACCTACACAGCAGTACAGACACCTGAGGAATTTTCAATCATCTTTTCTCTACTATTTTTCAGGTTAATAGTTATTCTCAAAGCCTAAACGAATGAAGTTTGTTAGTTTTCTGACACTGATTAACTACAATAGTTAGTACCAAGTCCAAATAAAAACTCGTTCACGTTAGATTGGTATCGTTGACAGCAATCTACAATCAATTATTGCGCTGGCAGGCACGATTATTATAACATTTAGTCGAATTGAAACTTTGTATTGCTACAATATTATACTTTTTAAAAACAAAAATGTTGAAAAATGGCCTTATAACCACGAATTATGTTGGTGTGAGACGGCAAACTTCTTGTGAGAAATAGGTTGGTTGAGTAGCGATTCATTGACGTAGGGCAGTCATGGCCGACTGGCTGAAACGCGAACCTACTCCGCTTGACGTCACGAGAATATGGGCCTACTTCGACACTAGCGCACCCTTACATCCAGGCAAGGCTAAAAATTATTCAGAGTGTGTTAGTAAGGATGGTTTTGTTGTGAGTGGATTTTCAGATTTCGTAGAACTCCATTTTAGTGGTAGTGAAGAAAGAACTGAAGTAATTTCTTTATTTCTTCTACCGAATAATTTTGATTCTTTCATGATCTTTCATCATGATTATGATCATCAAGATAATATTGAGAGATTGGTGTGCCAGCTTGAATCTTGGAATCGGAATCCAGGCAACACTGCGATGTGAATCCCCATCTTCCATTTCTGTGAATCACCCAGATAAACTATGAACAGAGTCAAGTGTTCTGTTACTCTGTGGTCATCACTCATGTTGCAATTGCAGATTCGTGGGTATGTAATCTTTTAAGCCAGATCTTGTATGAGATACCCTTGATATCATCAACTGGTTTCAGTGAGTGTAAGTATAGATACCTAAGTAGTTGATAATACAGTATATCAACTATTACAAGAACTTAATAATTTGTGATCCAATTTATATGAAAACTTCAAGCGGAGTGGGGACACAAACACTTTCTATAAACAGCCATTGTATACGTCTGATTCGTCTCAGTATTTTTCTAGGGTCTAATTTATAGTTGTGCTGATTATAATATTACCGGAGTGAAGTTAGCAATAGATTCCAGCAACAGAAATATTTGCTTAGCTAACTATAGAAATAAGCTGGAATCTATTGCTAACTCCACTCCAGTTATAATATTGATCACTCTAACATTGCCCATCGAGATTTTTGTGGAATAAATGCTTTAGCTTAGTTGGTGGAAATCGCCAAAGTTTACCTCAAAAGTAAGGTGACCAGATTTCAAGAGATTTTTTTCCGTGGATCTCAAATATGACATTTTTGCGCATGTGCAAAAGGTGCGTAGTCCGCACTTACTGTTATTTTAAATAAGGAACCCCCATTTTTGATTACTGATTCGAATTGTACGTGAAATTTCATGAATAAAATGATCATTCGCTCGATTTTTTTAGAGCGCAAAAACGTGCGCGACTCTGCTCTTAAGTTCAAAAATTGTGAAATAGTGCAGCTAATGAATTTTTGAAGACACCTATTGAATTACCCCTTGTGATACACAATTTTGGGTTATTTTTCACGCTGAATCACGTTATGATGTTAATTATTTATTGATATTTGCAACACCGACTTGATATAGATTGCAACACCGATATTGAAGGCACCAAAAAAACAAACTTGTAGAAGGTACCTACGGTCTCTGCTGTGTAGAAATGAGTGAGGACAAGTGCAATTCAGGCGAGTTTTTCGTCGATGATTATCGAAAATATCAATAAATGAACATCATTATATAGGTGCGTGATTTAGTGGGAAAAAAATGTCCCAAAATCATGAACCTATCACATGCAGGTACGTAGTAAATTAATATCTTCAAAAATTAATTATTTGACAATTTTGCAGTTTTTGAGAGGATTGCGCAGTTTTAGAGCGGAATTAGGTACGCCCGTTTTTGCACACTCTAAAAATCGAGTGATGTGTCATTTCTTCGTGAAATCTCTCGTAGAATTCGAATCAGCAATAAAAAATTAGGGTTCCTATTTAAAACGACAAAATTTTTTTCGCACTCCGCACGTTTTGAGCCCGGTGAAGTTAGCAACGGTTTTCAGCAACGGTCCATAATTCCGTTAATATTGGTCGAATTGAGTCCAAATTTCGCACATACACTCAGTACCCAGACTCGCACCCTCGAATGAGGTCGGGCACGGCGTACCTACCTCGGGGGCGGCTGTGGAGGCGGCTGGGGGCGGTATTACGCACTTCCCGTGGATGTGCCGCTAAAATAACTATCAGAATCGGATTCAGCACCCTAAAAAACCCCTATGGCACTATTTTCGTATTTACTCGCAGTTTGGGAGAAGGGGAAATTTTGGCATATTAGACTGGAGGGGCACGAACAAGCGGACTAATAGCATGATAGCGTCATACCTTAAATATTGGTCGAATTGAGTCCAAATTTCACACATACACTCAGCACCCAGACTCGCACCTCCGAATGAGATCGGGCACAGCGTACCTACCTCGGGGGCGGCTGTGGAGGCGGCTGGGGGCGGTGAAACGCACTTCCCGTGGATGTGCCGCTAAAATAACTATCAGAATCGGATTCAGCACCCCAAAAAACCCATATGGCACTATTTTCGCATTTACTCGCAGTTTGGGAGAAGGGGAAATTTTGGCATATTAGACTGGAGGGGCACGAACAAGCGGACTAATAGCATGACAGCGTCATACTTACAGCAACGGTCCATAATTCCGTTAATATTGGTCGAATTGAGTCCAAATTTCGCACATACACTCAGTACCCAGACTCGCAACATCGAATGAGGTCTGGCACGGCGTACCTACCTCGGGGGGCGGCTGTGGAGGCGGCTGGGGGCGGTATTACGCACTTCCCGTGGATGTGCCGCTAAAATAACTATCAGAATCGGATTCAGCACCCTAAAAAACCCCTATGGCACTATTTTCGTATTTACTCGCAGTTTGGGAGAAGGGGAAATTTTGGCGTATTAGACTGGAGGGGCACGAACAAGCTGACTAATAGCATGACAGCGTCATACTTCCAGCAACGGTCCATAATTCCGTTAATATTGGTCGAATTGAGTCCAAATTTCGCACATACACTCAGTACCCAGACTCGCACCCTCGAATGAGGTCGGGCACGGCGTACCTACCTCGGGGGGCGGCTGTGGAGGCGGCTGGGGGCGGTATTACGCACTTCCCGTGGATGTGCTGCTAAAATAACTATCAGAATCGGATTCAGCACCCTAAAAAACCCCTATGGCACTATTTTCGTATTTACTCGCAGTTTGGGAGAAGGGGAAATTTTGGCGTATTAGACTGGAGGGGCACGAACAAGCTGACTAATAGCATGACAGCGTCATACCTCCAGCAACGGTCCATAATTCCGTTAATATTGGTCGAATTGAGTCCAAATTTCGCACATACACTCAGTACCCAGACTCGCACCCTCGAATGAGGTCGGGCACGGCGTACCTACCTCGGGGGCGGCTGTGGAGGCGGCTGGGGGCGGTATTACGCACTTCCCGTGGATGTGCCGCTAAAATAACTATCAGAATCGGATTCAGCACCCTAAAAAACCCCTATGGCACTATTTTCGTATTTACTCGCAGTTCGGGAGAGTTGGAAAAGGGGGGCTCGAATGGGGGCGGCTGGGGGCGGTTATGAGGACTTCCTATGAACATGACGCAATACCAACCGTCAGAAATCTACCTAAATACATATATATCTATAATCTGTGTTGATTCTGTTCACTTAGATGAAGGCGTACATTTTGCGAATTTATTGCAGGGGCACGAACAAGCTGACTAATAGCATGACAGCGTCATACCTCCAGCAACGGTCCATAATTCCGTTAATATTGGTCGAATTGAGTCCAAATTTCGGACATACACTCAGTACCCAGACTCGCACCCTCGAATGAGGTCGGGCACGGCGTACCTACCTCGGGGGCGGCTGTGGAGGCGGCTGGGGGCGGTATTACGCACTTCCCGTGGATGTGCCGCTAAAATAACTATCAGAATCGGATTCAGCACCCTAAAAAACCCCTATGGCACTATTTTCGTATTTACTCGCAGTTTGGGAGGAGGGGAAATTTTGGCGTATTAGACTGGAGGGGCACGAACAAGCTGACTAATAGCATGACAGCGTCATACCTCCAGCAACGGTCCATAATTCCGTTAATATTGGTCGAATTGAGTCCAAATTTCGCACATACACTCAGTACCCAGACTCGCACCCTCGAATGAGGTCGGGCACGGCGTACCTACCTCGGGGGCGGCTGTGGAGGCGGCTGGGGGCGGTATTACGCACTTCCCGTGGATGTGCCGCTAAAATAACTATCAGAATCGGATTCAGCACCCTAAAAAACCCCTATGGCACTATTTTCGTATTTACTCGCAGTTTGGGAGAAGGGGAAATTTTGGCATATTAGACTGGAGGGGCACGAACAAGCGGACTAATAGCATGATAGCGTCATACCTTAAATATTGGTCGAATTGAGTCCAAATTTCACACATACACTCAGCACCCAGACTCGCACCTCCGAATGAGATCGGGCACAGCGTACCTACCTCGGGGGCGGCTGTGGAGGCGGCTGGGGGCGGTGAAACGCACTTCCCGTGGATGTGCCGCTAAAATAACTATCAGAATCGGATTCAGCACCCCAAAAAACCCATATGGCACTATTTTCGCATTTACTCGCAGTTTGGGAGAAGGGGAAATTTTGGCATATTAGACTGGAGGGGCACGAACAAGCGGACTAATAGCATGACAGCGTCATACTTACAGCAACGGTCCATAATTCCGTTAATATTGGTCGAATTGAGTCCAAATTTCGCACATACACTCAGTACCCAGACTCGCACCCTCGAATGAGGTCGGGCACGGCGTACCTACCTCGGGGGGCGGCTGTGGAGGCGGCTGGGGGCGGTATTACGCACTTCCCGTGGATGTGCCGCTAAAATAACTATCAGAATCGGATTCAGCACCCTAAAAAACCCCTATGGCACTATTTTCGTATTTACTCGCAGTTTGGGAGAAGGGGAAATTTTGGCGTATTAGACTGGAGGGGCACGAACAAGCTGACTAATAGCATGACAGCGTCATACTTCCAGCAACGGTCCATAATTCCGTTAATATTGGTCGAATTGAGTCCAAATTTCGCACATACACTCAGTACCCAGACTCGCACCCTCGAATGAGGTCGGGCACGGCGTACCTACCTCGGGGGGCGGCTGTGGAGGCGGCTGGGGGCGGTATTACGCACTTCCCGTGGATGTGCCGCTAAAATAACTATCAGAATCGGATTCAGCACCCTAAAAAACCCCTATGGCACTATTTTCGTATTTACTCGCAGTTTGGGAGAAGGGGAAATTTTGGCGTATTAGACTGGAGGGGCACGAACAAGCTGACTAATAGCATGACAGCGTCATACCTCCAGCAACGGTCCATAATTCCGTTAATATTGGTCGAATTGAGTCCAAATTTCGCACATACACTCAGTACCCAGACTCGCACCCTCGAATGAGGTCGGGCACGGCGTACCTACCTCGGGGGCGGCTGTGGAGGCGGCTGGGGGCGGTATTACGCACTTCCCGTGGATGTGCCGCTAAAATAACTATCAGAATCGGATTTAGCACCCTAAAAAACCCCTATGGCACTATTTTCGTATTTACTCGCAGTTCAGGAGAGTTGGAAAAGGGGGGCTCGAATGGGGGCGGCTGGGGGCGGTTATGAGGACTTCCTATGAACATGACGCAATACCAACCGTCAGAAATCTACCTAAATACATATATATCTATAATCTGTGTTGATTCTGTTCACTTAGATGAAGGCGTACATTTTGCGAATTTATTGCAGGGGCACGAACAAGCTGACTAATAGCATGACAGCGTCATACCTCCAGCAACGGTCCATAATTCCGTTAATATTGGTCGAATTGAGTCCAAATTTCGCACATACACTCAGTACCCAGACTCGCACCCTCGAATGAGGTCGGGCACGGCGTACCTACCTCGGGGGCGGCTGTGGAGGCGGCTGGGGGCGGTATTACGCACTTCCCGTGGATGTGCCGCTAAAATAACTATCAGAATCGGATTCAGCACCCTAAAAAACCCCTATGGCACTATTTTCGTATTTACTCGCAGTTCGGGAGAGTTGGAAAAGGGGGGCTCGAATGGGGGCGGCTGGGGGCGGTTATGAGGACTTCCTATGAACATGACGCAATACCAACCGTCAGAAATCTACCTAAATACATATATATCTATAATCTGTGTTGATTCTGTTCACTTAGATGAAGGCGTACATTTTGCGAATTTATTGCAGGGGCACGAACAAGCTGACTAATAGCATGACAGCGTCATACCTCCAGCAACGGTCCATAATTCCGTTAATATTGGTCGAATTGAGTCCAAATTTTGGACATACACTCAGTACCCAGACTCGCACCCTCGAATGAGGTCGGGCACGGCGTACCTACCTCGGGGGCGGCTGTGGAGGCGGCTGGGGGCGGTATTACGCACTTCCCGTGGATGTGCCGCTAAAATAACTATCAGAATCGGATTCAGCACCCTAAAAAACCCCTATGGCACTATTTTCGTATTTACTCGCAGTTCGGGAGAGTGGGAAAACGGGGGGTCGAGTGGGGGCGGTTATGAGGACTTCCTATGATCATGACGCAATACCAACCGTCAGAAATCTACCCATATATATATATCTATAATCTGTGTTGATTCTGTTCACTTAGATGAAGGCGTAAATTTTTCGAATTTTGCAGGGGCATGAACAAGCTGACTAATAGCTGACTAATAATGTGTCCTGGTTTATTGGACACATTTACGATGAATAATTAATTATTTATTATATTATTAATTTATGTACTTAATTTTATTTGTAATTGTTGTTAAATTTTTAATAATGATATTTAATAATAATTAATAATTAATATTTATAATAAAAATGATATTATAATATTTATGATAAAAATATTATAATAATATTATAATATTAATATTAAAATAATATTATTATAATAATATCATAATGAATTAATTATAATATTATAATATTAGTAATATTAATATTAAAATATTATAAATATTAATATTATATTAATATTATATTAATATTATTTATAATATTAGTTATTTATTATTAATTCTTTATTATTAATGTTATAATATTAATAATATTATTATTATAATATTAATAATATTATTATAATAATATTAATAATATTACTATTATTATATTAAAATATTATAATATTTATAATAAATAATAATATTTATAATAAAAATAACAATTAATGTTTAATAAATTTTTAATTCTTCTCATTTACCTTCATAGAGCACATTTTTATGAATTTTAATGAATATCCAGGGGCTGTAGAAGGGGCTCAAACAAAATGGCCGGGTTCTTTTTTAAACTATTCCGAAGCACCTACAAGAGCTGGGGATCCCAAATTTGGTATGTAGCCTTCAAATATTCTGTAGAAATGGTGTAAACAATTGTTTTTCGAATTTTCATGAAATTGTGGAATCTAGCAAACGCCGCCTCTGAGAGCAAAATGGACTTCAAATTCGGATTCAGCGCATCAAAAAATGTAAGGATACCAATTTTGGTGAATTTTAGACAATTTCCAGGGGCATTTTGGGGAGATTTTCATGAAATTCATGAAATTTTGAATATCCGGTGAACGAAGCGTCGTAGCGCAAAACGGATTTCAAAATCGGATTCAGCGACTCAAAATACTTACTGGAACACGTTTTCGTCAAATTTCCTGTGAGTTTTAAGGGAGAAATTGCGAATTTAAGAAAAAAAATGAAATTTCAAAACAGAAAGTTTTTCCAGAATGAAGCCCAGGTGGGTTCAGTAAGTGTTCGCTCGGCTTTTTTGGCAATTTCAGTTTCGCAAATTTTTTTTTTAATCTTCATCTTTTAGGTAGGTTATCCGTATATATTATTGAATATTTATAGTGGGTTTTCACCACCATACAGGTGTGAATCAGTGGGTGGGGGGTGGGGGTAGGTCTGAAATGTTTGATATTTTTAGTTGTTGCTTATGGAGCACCTACTTGTGATGAGGATATGAAATTTAGGTTTTCCCTTTCAAATCACCCAAAAAAAACATAATTTGAAGGAATTTTTGAGATTTTCATGAAATTGTGGATTTTGCCATTTGCCGGTGAATGGATCGTCGTAGAAGGAAACGGATTTCAAATTCGGATTCAGCGCCTCAATTTACCTACTAGAACACATTCTGATGAATTTTGAACAATTTCATGGGGCATTTTAGGGAGATTTTCATGAAATTCATGAAATTTTGGAAATCCGGTAAAATGAGCGTCCTAGCGCAAAACGGATTTCAAACTCGGATTCAGCGCATAATAAAATACAAGGATACTAATTTTGGTGAATTTTAGAACCTTTCCAAGGGCATTTTAGGGAGATTTTCATGAAATTCATGAAATTTGAGATATCCGGTGAACGAAGCGTCCTAGCAAAAAACGGATTTCAAATTCGGATTCAGCGCCTCAATTTACCTACTAGAACACATTTTGATGAATTTTAATCAAATTCCAGGGCGTGGTGGGGGCAGAAAACGTATACCCCTCTTGCATATAATGTGTCCTAGAAGATGGGACATGGCGGGAGCTTAAGTTTTTTGTAAATTTAGACATGACTACCACAAAGAGCAAACGATTTACCATAACAATTGGCTACTTTACTTATTTTTTTGGGCACAATAACGGTTGAGCAATTAAAACAAAAGTTAGTGTTTGGCGCACACCCCTAAACGTCAACCAGTTGAAGAGAAAAGGCTGGGCGAAGAAGGGGTCTGAAAATTTGGCTCCTACCTTGTATTACCAGTGGGTACAGCATACTAAAAAATCCGGACTTTTAAAAAATATCGAAAAAAAAAAGTTTGGCCGTTTGCGTGAAATGACCTATATATTAAATTTAGATATTACTATTTCCAAGTTTCCCTTAATTTAGGATTTAAAATGTACAATATTTCTGAGTTCGAAATAATATTTAGATACCTACCTATCAAAAATCATTTAACTATTTCTAAATTAAACAAATATAAAAACGATTTAAACTTGAAAATTCTGAATATTATTAATTATAATTAATTTCATTTATTAATAATAATTAAGAAGAAACCATCAACATCCTGACTCCATGACTAGTACCACTAAAATGCATTCCACTTGCTGTGACACCTGAATCGATCGCAGCACTTACCGTGGTAGCTTTTCTCCTCAGTAACTCATAGAGTACCTTCGTCAGATACTGTTTCCCTTTCATCCATGTTTCAGTTCATTAATAAGTTTTTGGTTTTGGCGGGAACCCGTTTTCGCGTTCTCCATCTTCTTTTTTGTTAGGAATTCCAATTTCTCTCACTAGCTTTGTTCCAACAGCGCTTTGAGAGCGACCCCCGTGGCTGTGTTCTAGTAGGTAAATTGAGGCGCTGAATCCGAATTTGAAATCCGTTTTTTGCTAGGACGCTTCGTTCACCGGATATCTCAAATTTCATGAATTTCATGAAAATCTCCCTAAAATGCCCTTGGAAAGGTTCTAAAATTCACCAAAATTAGTATCCTTGTATTTTATTATGCGCTGAATCCGAGTTTGAAATCCGTTTTGCGCTAGGACGCTCATTTTACCGGATTTCCAAAATTTCATGAATTTCATGAAAATCTCCCTAAAATGCCCCATGAAATTGTTCAAAATTCATCAGAATGTGTTCTAGTAGGTAAATTGAGGCGCTGAATCCGAATTTGAAATCCGTTTCCTTCTACGACGATCCATTCACCGGCAAATGGCAAAATCCACAATTTCATGAAAATCTCAAAAATTCCTTCAAATTATGTTTTTTTTGGGTGATTTGAAAGGGAAAACCTAAATTTCATATCCTCATCACAAGTAGGTGCTCCATAAGCAACAACTAAAAATATCAAACATTTCAGACCTACCCCCACCCCCCACCCACTGATTCACACCTGTATGGTGGTGAAAACCCACTATAAATATTCAATAATATATACGGATAACCTACCTAAAAGATGAAGATTAAAAAAAAAATTTGCGAAACTGAAATTGCCAAAAAAGCCGAGCGAACACTTACTGAACCCACCTGGGCTTCATTCTGGAAAAACTTTCTGTTTTGAAATTTCATTTTTTTTCTTAAATTCGCAATTTCTCCCTTAAAACCCACAGGAAATTTGACGAAAACGTGTTCCAGTAAGTATTTTGAGTCGCTGAATCCGATTTTGAAATCCGTTTTGCGCTACGACGCTTCGTTCACCGGATATTCAAAATTTCATGAATTTCATGAAAATCTCCCCAAAATGCCCCTGGAAATTGTCTAAAATTCACCAAAATTGGTATCCTTACATTTTTTGATGCGCTGAATCCGAATTTGAAGTCCATTTTGCTCTCAGAGGCGGCGTTTGCTAGATTCCACAATTTCATGAAAATTCGAAAAACAATTGTTTACACCATTTCTACAGAATATTTGAAGGCTACATACCAAATTTGGGATCCCCAGCTCTTGTAGGTGCTTCGGAATAGTTTAAAAAAGAACCCGGCCATTTTGTTTGAGCCCCTTCTACAGCCCCTGGATATTCATTAAAATTCATAAAAATGTGCTCTATGAAGGTAAATGAGAAGAATTAAAAATTTATTAAACATTAATTGTTATTTTTATTATAAATATTATTATTTATTATAAATATTATAATATTTTAATATAATAATAGTAATATTATTAATATTATTATAATAATATTATTAATATTATAATAATAATATTATTAATATTATAACATTAATAATAAAGAATTAATAATAAATAACTAATATTATAAATAATATTAATATAATATTAATATAATATTAATATTTATAATATTTTAATATTAATATTACTAATATTATAATATTATAATTAATTAATTATGATATTATTATAATAATATTATTTTAATATTAATATCATAATATTATTATAATATTTTTATCATAAATATTATAATATCATTTTTATTATAAATATTAATTATTAATTATTATTAAATATCATTATTAAAAATTTAACAACAATTACAAATAAAATTAAGTAAATAAATTAATAATATAATAAATAATTAATTATTCATCGTAAATGTGTCCAATAAACCAGGACACATTATTAGTCAGCTATTAGTCAGCTTGTTCATGCCCCTGCAAAATTCGAAAAATTTACGCCTTCATCTAAGTGAACAGAATCAACACAGATTATAGATATATATATGTGGGTAGATTTCTGACGGTTGGTATTGCGTCATGATCATAGGAAGTCCTCATAACCTCCCCCACTCGACCCCCGTTTTCCCACTCTCCCGAACTGCGAGTAAATACAAAAATAGTGCCATAGGGGTTTTAAAGGGTGCTGAATCCGATTCTGATAGTTATTTTAGCGGCACATCCACGGGAAGTGCGTAATACCGCCCCCAGCCGCCTCTACAGCCGCCCCCGAGGTAGGTACGCCGTGCCCGACCTCATTCGCAGGTGCGAGTCTGGGTGCTGAGTGTATGTGCGAAATTTGGACTCAATTCGACCAATATTAACGGAATTATGGACCGTTGCTGGAGGTATGACGCTGTCATGCTATTAGTCAGCTTGTTCATGCCCCTGCAAAATTCGAAAAATTTACGCCTTCATCTAAGTGAACAGAATCAACACAGATTATAGATATATATATGTAGGTAGATTTCTGACGGTTGGTATTGCGTCATGATCATAGGAAGTCCTCATAACCGCCCCCAGCCGCCCCCACTCGACCCCCCGTTTTCCCACTCTCCCGAACTGCGAGTAAATACAAAAATAGTGACATAGGGGTTTTTAAGGGTGCTGAATCCGATTCTGATAGTTATTTTAGCGGCACATCCACGGGAAGTGCGTAATACCGCCCCCAGCCGCCTCCACAGCCGCCCCCGATGTAGGTACGCCGTGCCCGACCTCATTCGTAGGTGCGAGTCTGGGTGCTGAGTGTATGTGCGAAATTTGGACTCAATTCGACCAATATTAACGGAATTATGGACCGTTGCTGGAAGTATGACGCTGTCATGCTATTAGTCAGCTTGTTCATGCCCCTGCAAAATTCGAAAAATTTACGCCTTCATCTAAGTGAACAGAATCAACACAGATTATAGATATATATATGTAGGTAGATTTCTGACGGTTGGTATTGCGTCATGATCATAGGAAGTCCTCATAACCGCCCCCAGCCGCCCCCACTCGACCCCCCGTTTTACCCTTCTCCCGAACTGCGAGTAAATACGAAAATAGTGCCATAGGGGTTTTTTAGGGTGCTGAATCCGATTCTGATAGTTATTTTAGCGGCACATCCACGGGAAGTGCGTAATACCGCCCCCAGCCGTCTCCACAGCCGCCCCCGAGGTAGGTACGCCGTGCCCGACCTCATTCGAGGGTGCGAGTCTGGGTACTGAGTGTATGTGCGAAATTTGGACTCAATTCGACCAATATTAACGGAATTATGGACCGTTGCTGGAGGTATGACGCTGTCATGCTATTAGTCAGCTTGTTCGTGCCCCTCCAGTCTAATACACCAAAATTTCCCCTTCTCCCAAACTGCGAGTAAATACGAAAATAGTGCCATAGGGGTTTTTTAGGGTGCTGAATCCGATTCTGATAGTTATTTTAGCGGCACATCCACGGGAAGTGCGTAATACCGCCCCCAGCCGCCTCCACAGCCGCCCCCGAGGTAGGTACGCCGTGCCCGACCTCATTCGAGGGTGCGAGTCTGGGTACTGAGTGTATGTCCGAAATTTGGACTCAATTCGACCAATATTAACGGAATTATGGACCGTTGCTGGAGGTATGACGCTGTCATGCTATTAGTCAGCTTGTTCGTGCCCCTCCAGTCTAATACGGCAAAATTTCCCCTTCTCCCAAACTGCGAGTAAATACGAAAATAGTGCCATAGGGGTTTTTTAGGGTGCTGAATCCGATTCTGATAGTTATTTTAGCGGCACATCCACGGGAAGTGCGTAATACCGCCCCCAGCCGCCTCCACAGCCGCCCCCGAGGTAGGTACGCCGTGCCCGACCTCATTCGAGGGTGCGAGTCTGGGTACTGAGTGTATGTCCGAAATTTGGACTCAATTCGACCAATATTAACGGAATTATGGACCGTTGCTGGAGGTATGACGCTGTCATGCTATTAGTCAGCTTGTTCGTGCCCCTCCAGTCTAATACGCCAAAATTTCCCCTTCTCCCAAACTGCGAGTAAATACGAAAATAGTGCCATAGGGGTTTTTTAGGGTGCTGAATCCGATTCTGATAGTTATTTTAGCGGCACATCCACGGGAAGTGCGTAATACCGCCCCCAGCCGCCTCCACAGCCGCCCCCGAGGTAGGTACGCCGTGCCCGACCTCATTCGAGGGTGCGAGTCTGGGTACTGAGTGTATGTCCGAAATTTGGACTCAATTCGACCAATATTAACGGAATTATGGACCGTTGCTGGAGGTATGACGCTGTCATGCTATTAGTCAGCTTGTTCGTGCCCCTGCAATTAATTCGCAAAATGTACGCCTTCATCTAAGTGAACAGAATCAACACAGATTATAGATATATATGTATTTAGGTAGATTTCTGACGGTTGGTATTGCGTCATGTTCATAGGAAGTCCTCATAACCGCCCCCAGCCGCCCCCATTCGAGCCCCCCTTTTCCAACTCTCCCGAACTGCGAGTAAATACGAAAATAGTGCCATAGGGGTTTTTTAGGGTGCTGAATCCGATTCTGATAGTTATTTTAGCGGCACATCCACGGGAAGTGCGTAATACCGCCCCCAGCCGCCTCCACAGCCGCCCCCGAGGTAGGTACGCCGTGCCCGACCTCATTCGAGGGTGCGAGTCTGGGTACTGAGTGTATGTCCGAAATTTGGACTCAATTCGACCAATATTAACGGAATTATGGACCGTTGCTGGAGGTATGACGCTGTCATGCTATTAGTCAGCTTGTTCGTGCCCCTGCAATAAATTCGCAAAATGTACGCCTTCATCTAAGTGAACAGAATCAACACAGATTATAGATATATATGTATTTAGGTAGATTTCTGACGGTTGGTATTGCGTCATGTTCATAGGAAGTCCTCATAACCGCCCCCAGCCGCCCCCATTCGAGCCCCCCTTTTCCAACTCTCCCGAACTGCGAGTAAATACGAAAATAGTGCCATAGGGGTTTTTTAGGGTGCTGAATCCGATTCTGATAGTTATTTTAGCGGCACATCCACGGGAAGTGCGTAATACCGCCCCCAGCCGCCTCCACAGCCGCCCCCGAGGTAGGTACGCCGTGCCCGACCTCATTCGAGGGTGCGAGTCTGGGTACTGAGTGTATGTGCGAAATTTGGACTCAATTCGACCAATATTAACGGAATTATGGACCGTTGCTGGAGGTATGACGCTGTCATGCTATTAGTCAGCTTGTTCGTGCCCCTCCAGTCTAATACGCCAAAATTTCCCCTTCTCCCAAACTGCGAGTAAATACGAAAATAGTGCCATAGGGGTTTTTTAGGGTGCTGAATCCGATTCTGATAGTTATTTTAGCGGCACATCCACGGGAAGTGCGTAATACCGCCCCCAGCCGCCTCCACAGCCGCCCCCCGAGGTAGGTACGCCGTGCCCGACCTCATTCGAGGGTGCGAGTCTGGGTACTGAGTGTATGTGCGAAATTTGGACTCAATTCGACCAATATTAACGGAATTATGGACCGTTGCTGGAAGTATGACGCTGTCATGCTATTAGTCCGCTTGTTCGTGCCCCTCCAGTCTAATATGCCAAAATTTCCCCTTCTCCCAAACTGCGAGTAAATGCGAAAATAGTGCCATATGGGTTTTTTGGGGTGCTGAATCCGATTCTGATAGTTATTTTAGCGGCACATCCACGGGAAGTGCGTTTCACCGCCCCCAGCCGCCTCCACAGCCGCCCCCGAGGTAGGTACGCTGTGCCCGATCTCATTCGGAGGTGCGAGTCTGGGTGCTGAGTGTATGTGTGAAATTTGGACTCAATTCGACCAATATTTAAGGTATGACGCTATCATGCTATTAGTCCGCTTGTTCGTGCCCCTCCAGTCTAATATGCCAAAATTTCCCCTTCTCCCAAACTGCGAGTAAATACGAAAATAGTGCCATATGGGTTTTTTGGGGTGCTGAATCCGATTCTGATAGTTATTTTAGCGGCACATCCACGGGAAGTGCGTTTCACCGCCCCCAGCCGCCTCCACAGCCGCCCCCGAGGTAGGTACGCTGTGCCCGATCTCATTCGGAGGTGCGAGTCTGGGTGCTGAGTGTATGTGTGAAATTTGGACTCAATTCGACCAATATTTAAGGTATGACGCTATCATGCTATTAGTCCGCTTGTTCGTGCCCCTCCAGTCTAATATGCCAAAATTTCCCCTTCTCCCAAACTGCGAGTAAATACGAAAATAGTGCCATAGGGGTTTTTTAGGGTGCTGAATCCGATTCTGATAGTTATTTTAGCGGCACATCCACGGGAAGTGCGTAATACCGCCCCCAGCCGCCTCCACAGCCGCCCCCGAGGTAGGTACGCCGTGCCCGACCTCATTCGAGGGTGCGAGTCTGGGTACTGAGTGTATGTGCGAAATTTGGACTCAATTCGACCAATATTAACGGAATTATGGACCGTTGCTGAAAACCGTTGCTAACTTCACCGGGCTCACGTTTTGTGAATGCGCACGTACGCAACCATGACCTAGATGGGACACACTGCATACAGCATGAGTGAATTATGAATTGATATACAGGGTGTCTAAAATTTAATGAACGAGCAATTTTTTTATTTCATCTATTTATTTATTTTATTTTATTTTTTCCTATTAAAAAAAAACTAAACGGTAACTAACTACCCTTTATTTTTAAAAAGAGTTCCAGTAATGCTGCAAGATCGTAGGAGCAAACTTTCTCAAATTACACCTATCGTATTATAATATTATATCACAGTGCATCGAAATTTTATTACGGTGAAATTGTTGAAAACCAATTTTACGGCAACAAATACACCTAAATAAAATTCGGCTATTCAGAAAAGATTTTGGAATTTTAGAGTTTTTCTGCAGTTATTGTAGATTTTTCAACAAATTTTAATAACATTATGTACATTGTTCAGCATAATTTTGTGCCTAAATGTTTTAATGTCATAGTTTACTGTTGATTTTTTTTTTACTGAAATTCTGCTAAAAATTATAATTTTAACAATTTTTGGCTGTTTTAATTATTTTTGGTGATTTTTTAACACTTTTTGATATTTGACAAATTGTGCTCAACAAAAATGCTGGCCAACAAACTCATCCTTCCATTCGGAAAGCTTGATTTTTTGGCCCAAGAACGGTATTTTTATCTCAATCCTAAGGAGAGTTATCGTTTGGTATGACACAAACACACACACATACATGTATATATATATATATATATACACACACATATATATAGGTACAAACAGATCTACGATTGTTACTTCGAGTAAGGAGGTCTATCGAATATGAGGGCCTTACACAAGAGGAAAGATACTTGATGATACCAAATTCACCTCGGATATCCGTGTTTTACTTACTGCCTAAGATACACAAGCCATATCATCTCCCAGACACTCTTCCTCCAGGCCGACCAATCGTTTCAAGCTACGACTCCTTAACAGAACGTTTATCAGCATATGTTGATTTCTATTTGCAACCATTAGTAGCCAAACCATCTTTCTTGAAAGATACCAATCATTTCCTTGAAATCCTGCACACCACTCCTCTACTTCGTTATGGGTCTGGTCCTTTACTGCTTGTAACGATAGATGTCACGTCGCTGTACACGTCGATCAGACACTCCAATGGTTTGAATGCTCTTCGGCACTATCTTGATCTACGGCCGACATTGATACCATCCACTGAATTCCTAGTGTCCATCGCAGAGTACATATTGACTCATAATTATTTTGTTTTTGATGGTGTTTTCTACCTCCAGCAGTGTGGCACTGCGATGGGAACGAAATTTGCACCATCATACGCAAATTTATATATGGCTCAGGTGGAGCAGGAATTCCTTTTGTCACAGCCATTGCAACCATTAGTCTGGCGAAGGTTTTTGGATGACATATTTATGGTCTGGCAGCATGGGCAGGAAGCATTGGAGGTTTTCATACAGAACCTTAACGCATCATCGCCTCTAATGTTCACTCATGAGATTTCAGAAACAACCATCACTTTCCTGGATGTAGATGTTACTATTGAAGACCGAAGATTTTCCACTAAGGTCCATGTAAAACCTACCAATGCCCAAATGTATCTCCAATATGAGAGTTGCCACGCCCCCCACATAAAAGATGCAATTCCTCGATCACTCTCCATCCGCGGTCATCGCATCTGCAGCAACAGGGCCGACCTTGAAAAATATCTTTCGACTTTAACAAATCGGCTGAGTCAAAGGGGCTACCCACAAAATTTACTTAGGAGAAAGATCGTTCCAGCACATGTATCGTACGGGCTCCCAACCAACAACGAGATCGAAAAGGACCTTTCCTCGTCACTACATTTTTCCCTGGGATTCAACAGATCAACACTATTTTAAAAGAACTGCACCCGATCCTGCTCAATAGTGAACTAACTCGAGAGATTTTTCCTGAAGTGTTGTCTCTGTCCTACAAAAGACCACCTAACTTGGGCAATATGCTCACACACAAGGCGCACTTATCTTCAAATGAGCCATCCCTTGGATTACAAAAATGCGATCATCCTCGGTGCCTGATGTGTGACATAATACATCCAGGAGTGGAAATCTCTTCTCCTAATACCCCATTAACTTACAAAGTGGAGGGAACGGCACACTGTCAAAGCAGGATGTGCGTATATGAATTGCTTTGCAAGCAGTGTGACGCATTCTACATTGGTAAAGCTACCCAGTTAAACGAGAGAATAAACAATCATCGTTCTACGACTGATAGACGGGGGAACCAGCCAGTTAACCGTCATGCAGCAGTACATCAACTAAATTTTAATGACTGCTATGGAGTTCGAGTACTCAAGAGGCTGCGAGAGGAGAATCCACTGCTTCTTCACTATGCGGAACAAGCTCGGATTTGGGTTCTGGGTGCCCTCAAGCCGCCGGGCCTGAACTCTTATGGCTGATTCCCCCGAGGAAAAACAATTTTTTTAAATTTGGAAAAATTCTTTGACCTGAAAATTGTTTTCGCCAAAAATTATTGTTGACTCAAAATTGAACTCCAACACAACCCACAATACTTATCAGGTGATCAAGACTGCCTAAACACCAACCACATAAAAACATCTTCATTAATCTTGATAACGCAAAATAGCGAAACGTTGATTATTTCTACTCATATATCTGTGTTTGTATTTGTACCAATTATTCGATAAATTTATATATATATATATATATATATATATATATATATATATATATATATATATGTGGTATTGATGGTTGGAAAATATAGGAAACACAATCGAATATTCGCTAAAAGCACCTAGGTATTCAATGGTGAAATCGGATTTTTATTATCACTCACTGTAGTGACTCCTAACTCGAGTTTTCAAAAGATTTTTTTTTTTTTTTTAAGCAGATTCCAAATCTTCATAAAATATCAAGGAAAAATTACCCGTCAGTCGAGTTTTTGAGAGCGCGAAACGGGCGCAATTACGAGCAGAAAGTATATCGAGTTTTTGAAGACATTAAACTGTGACAATATGATTTTGGGGTATTTTTTCGCGCTGAATCACGTCGTGGTGTTCTTTTGTTGATATTCGCAATGCCAACTTGGAAAAACTCGGAAAAATATAAATTTTAGTACACTTTGCGCTTTGAAAGAACAAGTGGGGAAATGTGAATTTCTGGCTTTTTTCCCCTCCTTTTTCATTTTCATGTTTTTTGAAGTCGGTGTTGTGAATATCAATAAAAGGACATCACCACGTAATTCAGCGTGAAAAACCACCATAAAATCATGTCTGGTTATTAAATATCTTCAAAAACTGATGATTCACAATTGGCGCACTTCCTGCATGTAATTGCTCCCGTTTTGCGCACTCTAAAATTCGACTGATGGGCCATTTTAGCGAATTTTCTTAGAAAATAAAGCTATTGCAATGGCTCCAAAAATTTTAAAATAAAAATTTTCAAACATTTTCTTCATCGCATTCTGAAATGATTCCTGGATTTTAACGCTTATATATATATATATATATATATATATATATATATACATATATATATATATATATATATATATATATATATATATATATATACCTGTCCTCACACTTTCTACTCGTGATCACGGCACAAATAGCCGAAATATTGAGGTACCATATATTTATTTTCCCTTTTACAGAAGTTTTTGTGTGTCTAAATCTGTCTTCTTTCTCTCATATCCAAATTTATATATATATATATATATATATATATATATATATATATATATATATATATATATATATATATATATATATATATATATATGTCATTCCAGACGATAACTCTCGATAGAATTGAGATAAAAACTTCGTTCTTTCGCCGAAAAATCAAGCATTTCAACAGAAAGGAGGAGTTTGTTGGACAACACTTTTTGAGTACATTAATTTGGTCAAATTTCAAAAAATGTACTAAAAAAAATCACAAAAAATGACAAAAAAAGGCTAAACATCGGTGTTTTTATTTATTTATTTATTTTTTTTTTTTTTAGCAGAATATCACTCAAATAAAGTTTATCAACTATGAAGTTTTTAATTTGAAAATTAAAGCTCAATTTAACATGTATATGTACATATGTGATTATATATTTGTGTCATTCTAGACGATGACTTTCTTTAGGATTGAGATAAAAATTCCGTTCTTGCGCCAAAAAATCAAGCTTTCCAAACGGAAGGATGAGTTTGTAGGCCAGCAATTTTTGAGCACATTAAATTGGTCAAATTCCAATAAATTTTTTTAATTTTCAAATAAATCACTAAAAATGGCTAAAAACGGCTAAAAGTCGTCAAATTTATAATTTGCTGCAGATTTTTAGTCAAAACCAAATCATCAACGATTCACTAGGATATTAAAAAATTCATGCACACAATTATGTTGAAATACGTACTTTCATTATTTGCTGAAAAATGTATAAAAAGTCCAGTCATGCAGCGTGACCCCATGAGCGAATTTTTGAAGAAATCTTCGACATTTCAGTCGCTATTGATCGTGTTGAGAAATTTTAGTTTATGATTTTGATATGCAAACATGGAATCAAATTATTAACACATGCACAGAGTAAACTCATCAGTTGTGATTACATTTTTTTTTTTTTTTTTTTTTTTTTTTTTAAGCACCTATTACCTACGTTTTAAACAGCATGGTTCTAGGATTGGTTATACAGGGATACTTCCATAAGAGTAGTTCAATCTGAATTTGGACAATGTTTCATGCAAATATTACCGATTTTTACAACTAGCGAACGGCATTATTTCGATTTTTGACTGATTTTTCAACTTTGAAATTTTTGAAAACTTGATACATATTCTTATAGGAAATTTTACGCTGATTCCGAATATACCACATGTTAGTATGCTGAAAAAATTATTTCGCACAACAAATCGCAAAAAACAGGCTATTTTGAAATTTTTGACTACATTTTTGAAAATTTCAACCCGAAGATGTAATCCGATCATGCTGGCCAACGAACTTGAACTTTCGTTTTGTGTCCTTAACATTTTAAAATTTGTTTGAAGTCTCTAGCACAATTCTACGGACAGTTATCGTCTGGAATGACACATACATATATACATATATACATATATACATACATACATAAAAAAATGCGTTAAACTTCAGAATATGATTCAGAATAGCCTGAAACGGATTTCTGCATAAAATTTTTTCAAAAATTCACATTCTACAAATTTTGAGGCGAGAGCAATAGCTTAATTTTCTTCAAAAATTCGCTAAAAACCCCTAAAAATCCAAAATCTTTTTTGAATCACCGAACTTTATTTACTATGATTTTTGTGTGCCATAGAATTGGTTTTTAGCAACTTAATTGTACTAAAGTCGCTCAAATTTCAATACAATTTAACATATTGTAGTACGATCGGTAATTTAAGAAAATTCGCTCATACGATCATGGTGCATGGCTGGAACTTTTTTTCCATGAAATTTTATGTAGATTTTGAATGTGGAATTAAAAAAAAATTGGGGATAGTCGAAATTTGATTTCTCCATTGAAAACCATTCACAAAATAAGAGGGGGTAACAAAAATCTGAATGGCTGCTTCATTAAGGTTTAGCCCCCCTATATAGTACAAAGAGTCATAGATTACAAAGATCCCCCCCCCCCTCAACAATCTTCCTTAATCAATGTTTTATCACATTTTAATTGAATCGGAGTATGTACTTAATTTTTGAGTCCAAACTTCTGACTGTTTTATTCCGTAACTCTGAGTAAAATAGTATGCTAAAAATTACACATGTTCAACGTTTTTAACTGTTGTGTGCCACTTTTAGTACCGTTCTACATGTTAGCGATTTTTTGAAGAAAATTAAGCTATTGCTCTCGCCTCAAAATTTGTAGAATGTGAATTTTAGAAAAAAATTTATGCAGAAATCCGTTTCAGGCTATTCTGAAGTTTAACTAATTTTTTAATGTATGTATGTTTGTATATATGTAAGTATGTATGTATGTATGTGTCATTCCAGACGATAACTGTCCGTAGAATTGTGCTAGAAACTTCAAACAAATTTTAAAATGTTAAGGACACAAAACGAAAGTTCAAGTTCGTTGGCCAGCATGATCGGATTACATCTTCGGGTTGAAATTTTCAAAAATGTAGTAAAAAATGTCAAAATAGCCTGTTTTTCGCGATTTGTTGTGCGAAATAATTTTTTCAGCATACTAACATGTGGTATATTCGGAATCAGCGTAAAATTTCCTATAAGAATATGTATCAAGTTTTCAAAAATTTCAAAGTTGAAAAATCAGTCAAAAATCGAAATAATGCCGTTCGCTAGTTGTAAAAATCGGTAATATTTGCATGAAACATTGTCCAAATTCAGATTGAACTACTCTTATGGAAGTATCCCTGTATAACCAATCCTAGAACCATGCTGTTTAAAACGTAGGTAGTAGGAGCTTTAAAAAAAAAAAAAAAAAAAAAAAAAAAAAAAAAAAAAAAAAAAAATGTAATCACAACTGATGAGTTTACTCTGTGCATGTGTTAATAATTTGATTCCATGTTTGTCTATGAAAATCATAAACTAAAATTTCTCAACACGATCAATAGCGACTGAAATGTCGAAGATTTCTTCAAAAATTCGCTCATGGGGTCATGCTGCATGACTGGACTTTTTCATTTGATTTTGATGAAATTTTCTTGTTAATTATTTTAAATAATACAGTGATTTTTAAATCCATGGATACGAGGAAAGTAGATAACCATCTACAGTCATTGGATATGATGAGAGAATGATTAATGAAAACTCGTGCATATTCCACAATTCAAAAACTCCGCTCTTAATTTTTCTGTATCTAAATAACTCACGACCACTAATTAGATGTAGTAGGAACTCCAATGAGTGGTAGGTAGCTTACAATAGAGCTATGTGCCACTCCCAGCTTGGCAGACGTATTTTTATTTCAAAAAGTATAAATTACCTATCTTTAATGATATTAAATACGTGTTGTATCCATTTGATACATGTTGAGTCTGCACTATCGTCTCAGAAGTTACAAAAAGTATTTTTGAATTGCAAACTGTATTATTTTTTAAAATGTTGGTTAGGTTTCTACCAAAAAATATTGGTAATAAATGGATATCTTCTCCTTAGTTGTGCTGCATTGAGCTGATATGGAAAATATCAACGACAATTTGGAAAAGGTCCTAAGGGACTGCGACTGCCACTTTACATGGGACCTGGAGACCTATGAGAATCCTTTGCATGCCACATCAGGTGGATTAGAAGAAGAAATCACAATGTACAACTCTCTGGCCTTCAACTATAACGCCACAAGAAGGTGAGATCATTCAGAATACTATTTCTCAAGTATTTACAGGGTCTTCAATTAAATTAGGGAGTAAAATTAGGAAGCTTGACCATTTGTTAAGAAGCTTTCCTACAAAACTTTTCTAATTTGCATCCGTGCTCCCACCTCTAATTACCCACTCTTAATTTTAATTTAATCTGCTCAATTATCTGCAGAATTTAATTGCTTTCAATTATGTGGTCCAATTCGAGCAAGATGGCAATTTGAGTACCTACCTTCCCCATTTGTACCATTTCCTTCGCGATCGTGTAATTACTAGCTGCAGAGTATATTTGTACCTCAAAAATCCTCGTAACAAGCACGAAGTCTACTAATTCGTCTGATTTCCATGAAATTTTCAATGATCTATACATTCATGTGTCGGAAGCTAAGTGCCTCAGCCAACTTGATATACAGGGTGTCCCATCTAAACGGGCCCTTCGGGAAATTACAGCCTTACGGTGCGAGCTATTGAAAAATTGAACTGGACCTTTTTAGCGAATTTTTGAAGAAAATTAAGCTATTGCTCTCGCCTCAAAATTTGTAGAATGTGAATTTTTGAAAAAAATTTATGCAGAAATCCGTTTCAGGCTATTCTGAATCATATTCTGAAGTTTAACGCATTTTTTTTATGTATGTATGTATGTATGTATGTATGTATATATGTATGTACGTATATATGTATGTATGTATGTGTCATTCCAGACGATAACTGTTCGTAGAATTGTGCTAGAAACTTCAAACAAATTTTAAAATGTTAAGGACACAAAACGAAAGTTCAAGTTCGTTGGCCAGCATGATCGGATTACATCTTCGGGTTGAAATTTCCAAAAATGTAGTCAAAAATTTCAAAATAGCCTGTTTTTTGCGATTTGTTGTGCGAAATAATTTTTTCAGCATACTAACATGTGGTATATTCGGAATCAGCGTAAATTTTCCTATAAGAATATGTATCAAGTTTTCAAAAATTTCAAAGTTGAAAAATCAGTCAAAAATCGAAATAATGCCGTTCGCTAGTTGTAAAAATCGGTAATATTTGCATGAAACATTGTCCAAATTCAGATTGAACTACTCTTATGGAAGTATCCCTGTATAACTAATTCTAGAACCATGCTGTTTAAAACGTAGGTAGTAGGTGCTTTAGAAAAAAAAAAAGAAAAAAAGTAATCTCAACTGATGAGTTTACTCTGTGCATGTGTTAATAATTTGATTCCATGTTTGTCTATCAAAATCATAAAATAAAATTTCTCAACACGATCTATAGCGACTGAAATGTCGGAGATTTCTTCAAAAATTCGCTCATGGGGTCATGCTGCATGACTGGACTTTTTTATAGTATTTCAACTCAGCTTCACGATGCGGAAGTCCAATTTTTATTTTTCCTTGTTTTAGAGTCTCAAATCATTGATTGAAACTCACGGTTACCTCTTGACCCCCCTTTTTTATTGCTCTTTTCGATTGTAGGTTGAATTCAGAACAGAAAATGCCTCAATGAAATTTTCTTTTTGGGGCTTCGTTTCTGAGTTATTCCACTTTTTGCGAAATACAGAAAATCGCCGATTCCTTTCAGACATTACCAACACGTTCTTACTATTTTTATCTTCAATTTTTAAGATGTTCACCCCACTTATGAAATCAGCATTAAACTATTTGTCATCAGACCCCAGCGTCCATAATCAGCAATCACATTCAGGGGGATGACATTACACTTGAACCGCTTACGATTTAAAAAAGTTTTCCAAATCGTTGTTTGAAAAAAAAAAAAAAAAAAAAAAAAACTCTCAAACTGTTCAGTACTATTACTCATTTATTAGAAGAACGTATGAGACGCCGTCTTATGGACTAATGTACGGTTCTTTAAATAATGAAGAACATAGTGCAGACTGAACAATAAGTATCAAGAAGCTGTTGTTTTCTTGACCCTTGAATACAGTTTAAAAATGAGATAGTGGACATTATTTTGATTTTGGGGAAGTGTAATGGAAAAATGGAAATTTCCGTCAAGCTGCATCAGCCTATGCTCAGACTTATCCAGGAAGAAGGCACCCATCAAGAAAGGTAATTCCTAGAATTCTAGAAAACCTAAGACATGGCCGGTTCACTGCTAAAGGCAAGAGACGTCCTTCAGTTGCGACCAGGGATGTTATGGGTGTTATTCAAGATAATCCTCATGCTTCGCTCAGGCGCCTACCTCGTACAACAGGTGTCCCGAAGTCAACGATACAGCGATATTTTAAGATTTCAAAATTTCACCCTTACCACGTAAGCCTTCATCAAGCAGTGAGTGTTCAAGACAAAGCCCGTCGACGGATATTTAGTAGGTGGGGAATTCGCCAACTCCGAAGTGATCCTCAGTTTTTCAACCGAGTCCTTTTTTCCGACGAAGCCACATTTTGTAGCGATGGTTCATTGAACCGGCACAACAGCCACTACTGGTCTGGTGTTAATCCACATTGGGTGAGAGAGGTCGATCATCAACACCGGTGGTCCATGGACGTATGGTGTCATTATTGGTCCCCACTTTTTCGAGGATACATGAAATGGACAAGTGTAAGCTGATTTCATACGGGAGAGGCTTCCTGAGCTGCTGGAAGACTTACCACTCGATCTGAGATGCAACATGTGGTACCAGCAAGATGGTTGCCCCGCTCATTATTCTCTAGCTGCTGGGAGAGAAGTGAACAACCAATTTAGCAATCGATGGATTGGCAGGCAAGGCCCCGTCAATTGGCCTGCGAGATCTCTCGATCTCACCCCATTATATTTTAGCGAATTTTTGAAGAAAATTAAGCTATTGCTCTCGCCTCACAATTGTAGAATGTGAATTTTTGAAAAAAAATTATGCAGAAATCCGTTTCAGGCTATTCTGAATCATATTCTGAAGTTTAACGCATTTTTTTATGTATGTATATATGTATGTATGTATATATGTATGTATGTATGTGTCATTCCAGACGATAACTGTCCGTAGAATTGTGCTAGAAACTTCAAACAAATTTTAAAATGTTAAGGGCACAAAACGAAAGTTCAAGTTCGTTGGCCAGCTTGATCGGATTACATCTTCGGGTTGAAATTTTCAAAAATGTAGTAAAAAATTTCAAAATAGCCTGTTTTTTGCGATTTGTCGTGCGAAATAATTTTTTCAGCATACTAACATGTGGTATATTCGGAATCAGCGTAAAATTTCCTATAAGAATATGTATCAAGTTTTCAAAAATTTCAAAGTTGAAAAATCAGTTAAAAATCGAAATAATGCGGTTCGCTGGTTGTAAAAATCGGTAATATTCTTCAAAAATTCGCTCATGGGGTCATGCTGCATGACTGGACTTTTTTTTTAGCGAATTTATGAAGAAAATTAAGCTAGCGCTCTCGCCTCGAAATTTGTAGAATGTGAATTTTTGAGAAAAGTTTATGCAGAAATCCGTTTCAGGCTATTTTTCTTTGGGGTTATCTCAAAGATAAAATCTACGCTCCAGTCAACCCACTACACCGCAAGTATTGAAAGGTGATCTGATACAAGTATTAAGTATTCCACCAGATGTGATCCGAAGAGCAACTTCTTCAGTGGGAGATCGTCTGGCAATGTGCTTACAAAAGCAAGGGGGGCTATTCGAAACATGATGGGAAGGTATAATTTTTGTAATAAAATGTGGCAATTAAAGCTGTCTACCTAATCAAAATTCATAGTGTACTTACTACCTACCTACCCTCCACTTGATGCAAGAACTGTTATGTCATCCCCCTGATGGTGATTGTTGATTATGGACGCTGGGGTCTGATGACAAATAGTTTAATGCTGATTTCATAAGTGGGGTGAACATCTTAAAAATTGAAGATAAAAATAGTAAGAACGTGTTGGTAATGTCTGAAAGGAATCGGCGATTTTCTGTATTTCGCAAAAAGTGGAATAACTCAGAAACGAAGCCTCAAAAAGAAAATTTCAATGAGGCATTTTCTGTTCCAAATTCAACCTAAAATCGAAAAAAGCAATAAAAAGAGGGGGTCAAGAGGAAACCGTAAGTTTCAATCAATGATTTGAGACCCTAAAACATGGAAAAATAAAAATCGGACTTCCGCATCGTGAAGCTGAGTTAAAATACTATAAAAAAATTCCAGTCGTGCAGCATGACCCCATGAGCGAATTTTTGAAGAAATCTTCGACATTTCAGTCGCTATTGATCGTGTAGAGAAATTTTAGTTTAAAATTTTGATAGACAAACATGGAATCAAATTATTAAAAATAATTAGGAGGTACTCATACTTTATTATTATTAAACTAATCTCGTAGATTTAAAGACAATCTGAATTTGGACAATGTTTCATGCAAATATTACCAATTTTTACAACTAATGAACGGCATTATTTCGATTTTTGACTGATTTTTCAACTTTGAAATTTTTGAAAACTTGATACATATTCTTATAGGAAATTTTACGCTGATTCCGAATATACCACATGTTAGTATACTGAAAAAATTATTTCGCACGACAAATCGCAAAAAACAGGCTATTTTGAAATTTTTTACTACATTTTTGAAAATTTCAACCCGAAGATGTAATCCGATCAAGCTGGCCAACGAACTTGAACTTTCGTTTTGTGCCCTTAACATTTTAAAATTTGTTTGAAGTTTCTAGCACAATTCTACGGACAGTTATCGTCTGGAATGACACATACATACATACATACATACATACATACATACATACATACATATATACATACATACATATATATACATACATACATACATACATAAAAAAATGCGTTAAACTTCAGAATATGATTCAGAATAGCCTGAAACGGATTTCTGCATAAAAGTTTTTCAAAAATTCACATTCTACAAATTTTGAGGCGAGAGCAATAGCTTAATTTTCTTCAAAAATTCGCTAAAAGAAAATTTCAATGAGGCATTTTCTGTTCCAAATTCAACCTAGAATCGAAAAAAGCAATAAAAAAAGGGGGGTCAAGAGGAAACCGTAAGTTTCAATCAATGATTTGAGACCCTAAAACATGGAAAAATAAAAATCGGACTTCCGCATCGTGAAGCTGAGTTAAAATACTATAAAAAAGGTCCAGTTCAATTTTTCGATAGCTCGCACCGTAAGGCTGTAATTTCCCGATGGGCCCGTTTAGATGGGACACCCTGTATACATTTTTCTTTTTCTTCGTTTCTGCTCAAGTAAGCAAGTTAAACGGTTTTAAGTCATATTTTCTTATCCAAGTGGAAATTTCTTGTGATTGAGTGTATACAGAAGTAATGTGACTGAATTCCTTGATTCAATGACTCATTGGCAAGTAACAACAGTTAAGAGATGCGTGCTGAGTAACGACGCATTAGGCATTATTACTGTTTTGCAAAAGTGGAGTGAGGCTTTTTTTTTTATCCCTAGAAGTTTATCACTATACCCAACTTTTAGCGCTCTATGTAAACTTTTCTTCACTATGTATTCTGCTGTTTTCATTAGGTTCCGAAATTCCTTGACAATTGCGTACAAAATGTTCCGAAGAGGACAATTTGGGTGGGACAAATTGCTTGAGAATGGCTTCCGCATCATGGAGAACTCCAGAAATCCAGACCACCCTCCAGGGCTTTTCAAGCTGCCATGTATTGGAAGTCCTCTTTACTCGGTGAGTAATCCACTTTAATCTGCTTTCATTTTAGAGTTATCTTGACGATTGTCTAGAACTTTCCCAAGCTCTAGTTCCCTCTCTTCTACTGTTAGTGCTGTCATGATTGTCTAGATTTATCTTATCACCATCGTACTCTCATACTTTATTTGGTCATCACTTTCTCTTAATACCTAAGTAGGTACCTAGTCAAGTTGTCTTATGGGATTTGTTTAGCGACTGCATAAAGATGATTAGAGGTACCTTGAGATGGTTTGGAAATGTCAAACTAATCCAAAATAACAATGATCACTCCCAAAACTACATGCCTAACATTTGTAACTAAAACATCAGTAACATCTAGGATTTGAACTTAGGACTTCTTCACCTTCCATAGTATTTTATCTTATGATTTATGTTACGGAGAGCATAATTGTGTCCAATTCATGACTCAACCAATTCACGGAATTCACGTTGTTTCATCTTGTTAGCAGGGTTCTACTGATGATTTTTTCGCCTACACTGACGACGCAGCTGTGAACAATACTGAAGGTGCAAACGTTCACGGTTCAAATGTTGTAGAAGAAGGCTTCGAAGAAAGATTGGAAGATGAAGAAGGCTCATTCTCTGGTAAGACAACTGGTTTGGCAAAGGAAGTCCATAGAAATTCAGTGACATTTATGGCGTTAAGGGTACCTGGCAACCCCCCCTCCCTTCCGCCCTATACAGGGAGTCCCGCATAAGGTGGATTCTAGAGCTGGTTTCTGATCAAAAGTTCCTCATAGAGATTTTTTTTTAAACGCATAGTTTTCGAGTAATTAAAATTTTCAGATTTTTTTCCTTGTTTTCGACCTTAATTCAGTAAACAGCAATATCTACAATAACTAGCCACTGGCCATACCCGTCTTACTCACAAACACCTGCTTAGCGCAGGAGCTCGAAATGTTGTGTGCAGAAGGTGTGGGGGTGATCTGTCCATCCGCCATTTCCTGGAGGACTGCCCATACCTTATAGACCTCCGAGTCCAGCATCGGCCCCCTCAGTGGATTGACGTTTTATCTGGACCAGACAAGGTCCTTGTAGTGGATTTATATATGTTCTACTTGGTGTAGGTAGACCAAGTGGGAAGTTGTGAAAAGTACCCATATCTTGGTTATGCGGGTTAGTCCCTGTATTATTTCCGAAGGAAATGTGAGCGAAATTGTCAAGGACATTTGGCTGGGTGGTTGAACCTCGTGGTTCGTTCATTGGTAGGCCGCGAGGGGCGCCAGGTTCGGTTCGAGCTGTTTGGAAATGCGTATTCGGATGCTGAACCGTTGTGTAATATTCCGGTCTCAGATTTACATCTGTAGGAGGAACGGAATGTGTTTGATTGAGGTACTGGAAAGTACCTTTTGGTCCGTGCGGTGTATGCAGGATGGGAGTGTGTTTAACACTCGGATCGGCGGTGCGATCGTGAGATGAATATTTAGTATATTCATGGGTAGAACCGTAAGAACTACCTTCTGAGGGATTCTGAAAAGAATCCTCGATCCCTTGCGTGTGCACGGGAGTAGCTAACAAACTTTTTGAGGGTTTATTAGGTAAAGCTGCGATCTCGTCGAGAGGTTCGAGCTTTGGGCGCGGAGCTGGCCCGGGTAGTTTGTCACTACGTTTTGAGTGAGAATCGAGTTTCGGATAAGGAGCTGGAGCAGGGCCGACGCCTGTCCCCTCGCCAAGTTCTTCTCCCTCGAACCCGAGGAAGTAAGAGGGGCTTCGCTCCATCGAGCTATCCGAGTGTGTTTACTCGATAAAAAAATACCTTTCCGTTCGGATGAAGGATTTATGTAGAGGAGGGACTCGCTCGACAAAGCTCTCTCCCAGCTTGATGTCGGGGTCCTCTCCGAGCCTTGATAAAGGCTTCCTTGGACGGTAAATTGGAGCGTATGAGCTGTGCAATTTCCCGGCGTACCCCTCGGGCAATCAAGAGCCGAAGGCTGCGAGATTCGGGTGATACGGCTCAGGTCTCCCTGCGGACGCGACGTTTTAGACGAAGTCTTAAACGTGCCGGGTGGGACCCTTACTGGAGATCTACGTTGGGCAATGAGTAGTGCAATGACTAGACTCGTAGATGCCAAGAAGGTCGAGAGAATCTGTGAGGAGAGGAAGATATGCCTTTCTGAGTCTTGAATGCGTGTAGAAACTTCGTCGAGAGATGAGAAGAGTCGTCAGCGAGAGCAGAAGGTGGAATGAATACGGAGGGCTCCGTGCGGGGTATTTATAGGGAGGTGGCCGCCTCCTGGTTGGTCCGCTTAATTTCATTAGTTCACCATGTGTTTCCTTATTGGCTCGCATAGTGTTTTCTCAGAATCTGTGAATATGATAGCTGAGTTGGTTTGCCAGCCTCGCCCTTGCATTTCGTAGAGGTCGATTGATTATTTGCTTGGGCTGTTGTTTTCAAGACAACTTTTGTGAGTTGTCCTGACGAACCCTTCTCCTGCAGTGGGTGTTTGGCTTGTTGCTTATTTGTGAATATTTCGTTCGTGAGTGAATATTTCGTATATTCTCTCGGGCGAAATATGTTATTTTGCTGAGTTGTAACTCGACGTCTTTTATATGTGATTGTGTCGTGAGTACCTCTTTTTGGTAGCCCTGAAAAGGGTTGTTGCAATACTGTGGTGGAATTCACCACAGGCGCCCCCCCAAGACGTCGTGTTACTAACGATGACGTGCTCGGGGAAGAACTGGCAGGGAAACACGGAATTTTCCGTACGAGACCCTTGCCAGTTGGGGCGGAGGTTGCTGAGTAACCGGCCGTCCTCGCCTTGGAGTGGACCTCCGGCCCCGTCGGTTGCGACGGGCGTCGGGGTTTGGTCACCCCCAATCCGCACCTTGTCGACGGGTACCAGACCCGTGAGGGCTGGCCCCGCGGCCGCGGAGGGCTGGTTGCGGGGGGGGGGGGGGGGTAGGTCGGTGGTGGGCAGTTTGGCAGAGCGTGGTCACCCAACTCTCACCGAATTTGTTGGAGGGGACTCCAGGGGACTCTGGTGGATTTTCGGAGATTTTCCTCCTGCTTTTCTGTATTAATTGAGTTTCGTGCCGCCGGTTCATTGTCATCCAGCGTATAAGCTGGTTTGATTTGCTGTTTGGGAACTTTTTTAAATTGTTCACCAATTTGCACTGTGACAGAGACTTTATCTCGTTTTATCACTTTGAAAGGCCCTGTGTATGGGCATTGCAATGTAGACAATTGAGTCGGCACTCTTATGTAGACGTATGAACATGTATCCAAGTTTTTGGGCATATTCACAGCGTATTTGGTGTTATTATGCTTTATATGGGTGGAGCGGAAAAATATTGGTTCAGAAATATTCGTTGATGTAACGAATATATCCCCTGGAAGGGGTACATCTATCCCGTAGACTTTTTGGAAAGCCGTTGTTTCCGTCGCTGGGTCCACTGCTGTACGCATTGCTAGTAGTACTTTAGGTAATGCGTCGAGCCAATTTTCGTTTTGAGCTTTGATCGCTTCTTTCAGTGATCTGTTTCTACGCTCCACCATGCCGTTTGTCGAAGGTTTGTATGGTAGTGTGTGGGTATGTTTTACCCCTAGACGCTCCATTATTGATTGAAACAGAGCTGATTCGAATTGGGCTCCTTGGTCGCTGGTAATGTATTTGGGAACTCCTTTGGAAGATACCCAAATTTTAATAAATGCGTCAGTTATAGAGGATGTCTCAATATTAGTTAGGGGGACAGCCTCCACCCAACCTGTTGCTCTGTCGACCATCATGAGAAGGTATTGTTTCCGTCCTTTTGCTAATGGTAATGGTCCGGTTATGTCTATGTGGACATGAGAGAATTTCGTGGCCGTTTCGAATTCTGTGTACGGTAGTTTAACAGAGCGAGTGATTTTGGCTCGTTGGCAAGTTTCACATGCTCTTACCCAGTTTGAGACGTCTGTGCGTAGTCCTTGCCAGAAATACCTCTGTTTCACCTTGTATACTGTAGAGTGTATACCTGGGTGACCCAAATTGTGTATTTGGCTGATTATATCGTGTCTCATGTCTTTCGGTATGTAAGGCCTGGGGTGTCCTAAGTCTAGGTTACACCATAGCTCTCCTTGTGGAAACTCAACTTTTGAAAGTTTCCGTGTGTCCTCTGACGTGGGAGGAGATTTCTCTTGTGCTTCTAGTACGTGGAGTAAAAGGTTGCACTCGACTGCGGCCGTTACTTTCGAAATTTCGGCTTCTGCCGGACCTTCGTCTGTCTGAGTTGAAATTGACTTGGTTTGAATTTCAACCGGGTCGAACGGTCTGGAGAGCGCGTCTGCCACGACGTTTTGTTCTCCGGGTATGTGTCGAATATCACTTGTCATCTGTGATATGTATGTTAACCACCTTAGTCTCATTTTAGAAAAATGAGCATTTTTCTTCAACATTGTGCCTAGCAGTGGCTTATGGTCTGAGCATGGGTGGAAAGAGCGTCCGTCCAAGTCGTTATGCCAGTGTATGCAAGCTTGATACGCGGCGAACATCTCTTTGTCGAAAGAGGCTTTATTCTTCCATTGTTCAGGAATTTCTTTGCAAAAGAAACCCAATGGTTGGTATGTCTTTGAGCCATCCTTGTTAGTTATTTCTTGCTCCAGAGCTGCTCCGATGTGAGTGTCGGACGCATCGCACACTATCCTCCATTCTGCTGTAGGGTGAGGATGTGCTATGTTATGCAATGTAGCTTTGATCATTGCTTGTTTTAAGCTATTGAAAGCTTCTTCCCTTGCTGGTGTCCATTCAATCGGAGTTTTGTCATTTTTCTTGTTTGATTGAATGGCGTCGTATAGGGGCTGAGCCATGTGTGCGAATTTACTGGAGCAAGCTCGGTAGAAACCACACATTCCCAAAAATCTACGTAGGCTTCGTACGTCTATTGGTCGTGGGAACTGTTCAATGGCTTCTATTTTGTCTCTTTTAGGGGTTATACCGTGTTTTGAGATAGTAAAACCCAGGAAGTCTACGGTGGGTTGAGCAAAAATGCATTTTTCGAACCCTACTCGGAGCCCGTGTTCTCCTAATTTGTCAAAAATTTTTTTGAGGTGTTCCAAATGTTCCTTGTAGGTTTTGGAAGCAACCAAAATGTCATCCAGGTAGACAAACGCGAATTCGAATTTTCGCATTACGTTGTCCATGTAGCGTTGCCAAGTCTGGGCAGCGCCGGCTAACCCCATGCTCATCTTTTTGAATTCGTACAGGCCAAAAGGGGTGATAATGGCTGTTTTATGAGCGTCATCGGGGTGCATCGGGATGTGATAATATGCCGATTTTAAATCTATAGTCGAGTAGATTTGTGTATTGTGCAAATTGGCTTGGAAAGAGCGTATGTGAGGTGGAGGATAGGCGTCTTTCTTCGTCTTAGCGTTCAAGAAACGATAATCGCCTGTGATCCTCCACGTCCCGTCTTTTTTCGGCACGCAGTGTAGGGGTGAAGCCCATTCGGAGTCAGACGGGGCGATTATGCCGTCTGTGAGCATTTTTTCGAAAGTGCTTTTTACTTGGGATCTTTTTTCACCCGCCATAGGCCTTGCTCGGAAGTGTACAGGTGAGCCTTCGGTAGTTATACGGTGGTAAACCCTGTTGTCCTTCCACTTGCCCTGGAGCTTGTCCATTTGCCGTTTATAAATTTTGATTATTGAGTTAATGTTCTTGTCCTCAATAATTTGTGTGCTATCTGAGCTTGAGCTGTAGTCCCAGTGAGGAATAGCCGCTTCGATTTGTTCGTCGGAGAATTTCTCTTGTATGACAGCTGCTATTGTTTGGTCGGCATAGCTCTTCATTTTTTGTCTATAAATGTATTTATGTTTGACCCTGATCTCGATGTCCCAGGACTCAAGGAAGGGAATACCTAGGATGGCTAGGTCGACTTTTGTGATCATGAAATCGGTGGTCATGTCACCGAGACCGATGTTGATCGTTGTGTTGGCTCGTCCCAATGTTTCGGTTGAGGCGCCGTTTGCAGCTGTGAGCTTGACATTGGTTTTGAGAACCTTCAAACCCAGCTTTTTAGTGATATTTTGGGGCAGCATGTTCACTTCTGCTCCCGTGTCAATGAGGAATTCGGTGCCGTGAAGTTGACACTTGAAAAAGAGCCGTTTAAAATCTTTGGTCTGCCGGCGTATAGGCTCTGCTACACTGGCAGTTACTCGTTTTCCGAGCACTCGTTGTCTGAAGTGGGAATGGTACTTTCGGGTACCGGTTCCGGTGTAGTTTCCTTCGAAACTATTTTATGTTTTGGCTGGCTAATAGCTGCAGCCTTTTTGTTTGACTTCGAGACGGTTGGTTTCCAACCACAGTGCTGCGGATCCGCACACTTACGTGTCTCTGTGCCGAAACGAGTGTGGTTTCGGCAGATGTAGACGTTAGGTTTGTGAGGTTTATACTCAGTTTTTTGTGTAACAGACTTCTTAGGGCTTGAAGTGCTTCTTTTGTTGGTTGACTCGACTCCCCTAATGTTAAGGGAAGGAGTTTCTGATTTATACGCGTGTAGCGTGTCGGCCAGGTCAAGCCGGGCGCTCGTGCTTGCTTGTGCTGCGACGAGACCCCGTGCGTCGTTTGGCAGAGTTTCGATCCACTTTTGTGTGATCAATGCCTCCGAAAAGTACCCAACTGCTTTAGCATACATTTCATGGTACTTAGTGCTGGGTTTTTTGGCGAGAGATGATGGATCCTCTAGTGCGAGGAGTCTGTCTTGCAAAGACAGCCCATATTCTCGTGTTAGGCGTTTCTTAGCCTCGTCGTAAGGTGCGTGGGGTGCCGTGAGATACGCTGAGTCAATAGCTTCTCTCATTTCCTCAGGTACCCACTTGTAAATGGCGGAGAAACACTCGTTTTGTGTTCTCAAATGTTTGCGAATGCAGTACTGATCGAACTCTGCGAGAGCTCGATCAATATTTTTTTTCTGAAAAATAGGTTTTTGATAGTCACCTATTTCCTCCAAAAGTGCTTTAAAGCCACTTTGTGGAGAGGGTTGAAGTGTGAGATGTGGGGCGTAGAGGCCCGGCGGGGTCGCACGCCCGCAGTGGTTCCCTGAAATCCACTAGCTTCATAAGAGGGAACGTATTGCTCCGTGTTTAGCCTGTTCAAAGGCGGGGTCACCATTTGTAGTGGATTTATATATGTTCTACTTGGTGTAGGTAGACCAAGTGGGACGTTGTGAAAAGTACCCATATCTTGGTTATGCGGGTTAGTCCCTGTATTATTTCCGAAGGAAATGTGAGCGAAATTGTCAAGGACATTTGGCTGGGTGGTTGAACCTCGTGGTTCGTTCATTGGTAGGCCGCGAGGGGCGCCAGGTTCGGTTTGAGCTGTTTGGAAATGCGTATTCGGATGCTGAACCGTTGTGTAATATTCCGGTCTCAGATTTACATCTGTAGGAGGAACGGAATGTGTTTGATTGAGGTACTGGAAAGTACCTTTTGGTCCGTGCGGTGTATGCAGGATGGGAGTGTGTTTAACACTCGGATCGGCGGTGCGATCGTGAGATGAATATTTAGTATATTCATGGGTAGAACCGTAAGAACTACCTTCCGAGAGATTCTGAAAAGAATCCTCGATCCCTTGCGTGTGCACGGGAGTAGCTAACAAACTTTTTGAGGGTTTATTAGGTAAAGCTGCGATCTCGTCGAGAGGTTCGAGCTTTGGGCGCGGAGCTGGCCGGGTAGTTTGTCACTACGTTTTGAGTGAGAATCGAGTTTCGGATAAGGAGCTGGAGCAGGGCCGACGCCTGTCCCCTCGCCAAGTTCTTCTCCCTCGAACCCGAGGAAGTAAGAGGGGCTTCGCTCCATCGAGCTATCCGAGTGTGTTTACTCGATAAAAAAATACCTTTCCGTTCGGATGAAGGATTTATGTAGAGGAGGGACTCGCTCGACAAAGCTCTCTCCCAGCTTGATGTCGGGGTCCTCTCCGAGCCTTGATAAAGGCTTCCTTGGACGGTAAATTGGAGCGTATGAGCTGTGCAATTTCCCGGCGTACCCCTCGGGCAATCAAGAGCCGAAGGCTGCGAGATTCGGGTGATACGGCTCAGGTCTCCCTGCGGACGCGACGTTTTAGACGAAGTCTTAAACGTGCCGGGTGGGACCCTTACTGGAGATCTACGTTGGGCAATGAGTAGTGCAATGACTAGACTCGTAGATGCCAAGAAGATCGAGAGAATCTGTGAGGAGAGGAAGATATGCCTTTCTGAGTCTTGAATGCGTGTAGAAACTTCGTCGAGAGATGAGAAGAGTCGTCAGCGAGAGCAGAAGGTGGAATGAATACGGAGGGCTCCGTGCGGGGTATTTATAGGGAGGTGGCCGCCTCCTGGTTGGTCCGCTTAATTTCATTAGTTCACCATGTGTTTCCTTATTGGCTCGCATAGTGTTTTCTCAGAATCTGTGAATATGATAGCTGAGTTGGTTTGCCAGCCTCGCCCTTGCATTTCGTAGAGGTCGATTGATTATTTGCTTGGGCTGTTGTTTTCAAGACAACTTTTGTGAGTTGTCCTGACGAACCCTTCTCCTGCAGTGGGTGTTTGGCTTGTTGCTTATTTGTGAATATTTCGTTCGTGAGTGAATATTTCGTATATTCTCTCGGGCGAAATATGTTATTTTGCTGAGTTGTAACTCGACGTCTTTTATATGTGATTGTGTCGTGAGTACCTCTTTTTGGTAGCCCTGAAAAGGGTTGTTGCAATACTGTGGTGGAATTCACCACAGTCATGTCCCTGTTGTCGTACCTGAGAGGCTGAGCTCTACTACAAACTGTGATATCTGATCTGCGATGTATTTTTGTACAATCTAGTCATAGTTTTATTTCACTTTGGCGGTTATATATAGTAACATATATTTAGTTATTAGCCTATTCTAGATCTAGTCTTAGTTGTATTATTTTATTTGTGGGGTATTTTTTTATCCGCTCTAGGGGCTAAACAGTGGTCATCAATGTACCCCTTATTTTGTCCTCCTCCTTGCCCCCCTTGGAATCGTGCCAATTGCAGTATCCCTTTGGGCACCTTGTTCAATGACCCTTAATGACCCGCTATGACCCTTATGGTTGACGTGCGGCTTAAACCACTAAATAAAAAAAACTACAATAATTAAAACAGAAAGTTTAAATTTGAGGATACCGTTGGAAAGAGCTTTAATTTCCTTTCTACCTAATGCCAAATCAAAATTTTTTAGTAGGTTTCATTTGGTGAAAAAACTGCCTGAACATGGAAACCATCCCGATCGCTTTACTCGCATAGATGCTATGGGCCAAAAACGGGCTTTGAGTGTTAGACGCACGCCTGGCACGCTTTGCAGGGGGTCACGGTGGGTGGTGAGGGCGGTGAGCGGGGGGTGGAGTGAGAGGAGGCGCCGCGGCACCATGAGGTGGGTACAGCGTTCCTTCGAGGCATAAATATATGTTTTTTTCTAGGTCATATTTGTGTGTTAATACCAATGCTTTTCCTACGTATATTTAATAACATATCCTCTCGACTTTTCGTACATACTTAGATAATGATATTATTAAATTAAGGCAATAACTATTTGAATAGATAGGAGCTCAAATCGAGAAATATAAACATGCGTATACAATTATAGAAGTATAGGTTGTGGCAACTCGAAATAGGACACGCCGAGGAGTTTGAACGGGCCTTATGACGTACGCAAGCCAACTAAAACTACTTACGATCAAACTCAATTGAAAAAATAATAAACCTTTGTGATATAATTTGCAGCATTTTTTATCAATACCAACGAACCATCATCAATAACAGTATTTCGTAGTCTCTAACAGTCTCCAAAGAAGTATAACAAGAAATGCGTTGTAGATTGCCAGCCTTAGGTTGAGGTTAGTCCTTCACAATAGAAGCGGAACTAGCAGCCTTATCCAATATCCACTCAGTCTCTGCTCAACGTCGTCCAGATTTTTTCTAAATTCTAATGGAATATGGCAATATCCAATTTCCACAAGTACTTTAATCAGCAATATGCTTTAAGAGTTTACAGCAGCAACCACTAATTGCAATTTTATTCTTTCAGGAATGTTTGTCGCTGCTGAGCACGTTTTCTATTCACTCAAGGCTACGATGATGTTGCGTATTGGTTCTCCCTCCACTAAAGTGTTGAAACTGTTGACACATGTTGTCCATAAAGATGATATGACTCCGAGCGAAAGAGCTGCTCTTCTGTTCTTCAAAGCAATTACTATTAAACATTGGTTTCTTGATGATGTACAATGCGTGACCGTGGCTATGAATATACTAAAGGATGCGATCCTTTTGGTTCCTGACAATTTGAAGTATCTTCTTAGTTTCATAAGCTATTCAGGTAAGAAAAGGCGTTTGTTAAAGGGGCAGCGCGTTAATTGTTCAGAAATAAAATACCTCATCAAAGTCATTGATTCTGTTCTTCTCCTAGACATCGGGCCCAGAATGAGAGCGAAGTATCGATTCCAAAAATTACAAGCCCTGGATGATATATGTATGCGGAGAAATGCTGTTAAAATGTCAGTACATGAGTCCCAAATGATAAAACATACTCTTTATGAGCTGACTGAAACTATTGTGAGTACTGCTGATGATCCTACAACTCTATCATACTGTGCCCTCATATTGTCAAGAAGGGATATCCCAAGAGCTATTACGTTGATTGAAAAGGCTTTGGAACTTGATCCAGATTCCCCTTACGTTAATGCCAAAGCGAGCAATGTATACAAAAACACGGGTAACCTCGCTAAGGCTTTAGAATTGGCTGAAAAGGCTGCTACCGAAGCTATAGGTTCTTGTTGGCAAGTTTTTGATTTGAAAAGAGCTTTACGAGAAGAATTTGATTACGAAGAGTTTATTTGTAATATCATTAGGAATTTTCCGCTTAATGAGCAGACCAAGGCCACACATCGAAATGCTGCTTTATTCTTCATGATTGAAGGCGATTACTATCACGCACTCATCCACTTTAAAGCTTTGTTGGATACATATGATCCTGATGATGAAGTGTACGGTGAAACGTGGTGTCGGTTCAACTGTAAGTATGTTCACCTTGTTGAAGCGGTATATAATGTAGTTTCAAATGTATTGAACTCAACATGTGCTATCGACGATAATGTAAGAGCAAGTTTACTAGGTTTGTGTAACACAATAAAGGAGGCAATAGAGGAGAATTTCGATTTAGACGATTTCAAGCATGCCGGGCGTTTTAATCCAGAACAATACATCGAATGGTTGCAGCCTGAAAAACCACCATATAAGTCGAGGCAAGTTGAAGGCAGAATGCCGAGTATCCGCAATAATGATTCCTTGAGTAGCGAGTCATCAAATTGCCAGCATCATTTAATAAATAACTGGCGTGTTGATGGTCAAAGTCGAAAAGATTTTGGAAATTGCAGTGAGCCCCCAAACAGAACTACCAGCCATGATAATCCACATGGACTAGCACGATCGTCTGAGCTCAGCAGCAGGGGTGGTTCTAGTAGAGCCCAAAATATCGCAAACTACTTTGGAATCTCAGTTAACACTGGAGATACCAGAACCTCTCAGCCTCAATCAGCAGACACTTATTACGATTGGAGTAATTACAAATCACGGTATGGCGGCAGACCTAAAAATCCCCCTGCCAGTAATAGTAATTGGAGGGATCGTGGCAATAACAAATGAACATATATTGTCAGTCAGAGTTGAACTTATCCCCTGCTGGAAACGTTCTTATTTTCAGATTGTATTGTTAAAGTTGAAACCAGTAATTTTTTGGAAATATTCAGACCAAACGTGGTGAGTTCTGGTTTTGTTACTTAACTATTTTTACTTAACTATTTTTACTTGTTACCTGTCATGTAGATATCCATAAGAATAAGTAAGGCCATATTTTCATTTCAATGTACTTTTGTTATAACTATGTATGAGCAGCAATGCCTTCGAGATGATTTTTTAATAAATAAAATTGATACAAGAAAGTCTATACTGGTTAATAAACTATTACATTGTAATATCTAATGTAATCAATGGAGAATGAGAAGATGGATTCAGAGGTGAGTGGCTTGATGGAGGTTGGAGTGGGCAATTTTTATGTACATCAAAAGTGCTAAAGTGGTTTAGATTTTCTAATTCTTTTCCCTTATAGTCTTATACCCATGCAAGAAAGGGTTTGTAAGGTTAGAAGTTCCTTATTGCTGTAATTAAAGCGTGTAGAAAAATCGAACAATTTGAAAAACTCCATTCCATGGAAAAATAAATAAATAAAAAGTTCAGAAAGGGGCCTCTAACGTGCTGTTTTGCAAGAAATCTGTTTGGCCTTCTGCATCTTTCCATGTTTTAGGCTTCGTATCTAGAAAGAGAACTAACCCTAGGGGCTGCAAACCCACGAGATATGCTCGAGTCAAGGGTTATCTACCAAGCGTAACTGAATCACATTTCAGGGTTAGAAAAGCTGGCCCTGGGGATATACCAGCCTATATTATGGCCGTTGTTGGTATAATATACGACACGTTCATAACCAATGGTAGAAAATACAACGTATTCAGTTCATTGGTGCATTGAATGGTTGCAAAAATGCGTTGAAGGCGAAAGCTGAGTTTCCACAATAATGATTCCATGAGTTGGGAGTCATCAAATTGCCAGCGTCATTTCAGAAATAACTGGCGTGGTGATGGTCAGAGTCGAAAACATTTTGGAAATAGTTGTGAGCCCCACTCACTCACTCACTGCTCGGGGTTTCCATTGGAAAAGAGTTTCAGGCACCATAATCGGCTTATACTATTCCTCAAAAAGAGGCCCCTTTAATTTAAAAGAGGATTCGCCTGGTTACCCCGAGTTGGAGTCATCACAAGCAAATCTTTTACTTAAATCAGCAAATTTTTTGATTCTTTTCCACTCAATATATCTGAGGAAAGCAAGTTCAATCCGGATCTCCAGGACCGGTCGCATCTGCGAAGAAAGTGCTCTGCGGAATCCTCCTCGAGTACAGAAGGGCACATAGGTGAGATGTTGTTATCTATAATATATAGCATCCTGCGGAAATCATAATGTCCGGTAAGGATTCCAATCATAGTTCTAATTGAATTTCTACTTTTACTTAGAACCCAATATGCTCGTTTGGGATCGGGAGACGTAACAAGCATTCTGGTTTGTCTATATTTAGCTGTTTCTCCGCTCCAGAGAATGTTGAGGTCCTGTGTGACCCATGATTTAATTTTACTTTTACAGGCATTTTTGGAAATGCAGATGGCAGGAGAAGGGCCCAGAAACTGTTGTCCTGAGCCTGCTTGCGCGAAACCGTCCGCATTAACATTGCCTTAGCAATTCTCACGACCAGGAATCCATTTTATGGGTACTTTGTTGTTTAGAAATAAATTATTCAGGTATTTATTTTTTCCCAGACCAATTTAGAGGTCGTGAGTGCTTAAATGCTGGCCTGAATATCGGTGAAAATGTGAATATTTTTGTTATAAGTGTTGTGGTTTTGTAAGGTGACCAAGCATTTGTTGATAGCATAGATTTCTGATTGAAATACAGTTGCATATTTATCAAGGCTATAAGAGTTTGCCACTTGAAGAAGGCTGGGTATAAACACACCAGCACCAGAGGAAGGTTCAGGTCCCCTATCTATCTTAGAACCATCAGTGTAGCAGTTGATGGTGTCTAGTGTCAACAGGGTTTTGTTGATTGTTCCACTCATTTCTATCTTTTATTTCAAAGGTGGAGTTTGGGGAAGGTAGATTAGTTGGATCTGAGCGGTGGATCAGCTGTTTCTGTGTGCCTCAACTCACTCTAGTAGGAATTAGGGGAAGATAGATCAGCTGAGTGTCTAACTCACTGTAGTAGGAGTTTGGTTAAGGTAGATTATAGCCCAGTCAAACTAGAGAAAACAGGAGAAAAAATTCATAGTAAAGAAATTTCTTCACCAACCACTTCCTTCACACGTGGTAAATCTTATCTCAAAAGTCCCCTAGTATGGGGGTTGAGCTCGACGAGGGAGGGGGGGTTTTCTCCTTTTTTTCGGTTTTTTGCCTATAACTCGAAAAGTAAGCGTTCTAGCGACTTGTTTACTATTACCAGAATTAAAGTGCATCAAATTTCCTACAATTTGCACTCCTGACTTCATTCTCTACGATTAGGCGTTCCGCCGCTAGAGCGCGTTGAAAAGTAGGTATAATTCCAAAAAATCAGCAAAAAGGCCTTTATGCTCTTTTTGCGCAGAAATCATTCGTATGATTCGTATGGAGGACCTGATGACGTCCGCTACGCCGAGGCAATCGGACGAAAAGCCCCAACCTGGAATGGTTGTCTACTTTACTACTCCTATCAATATAAGATTATATGCACCTCACTGGCTCATTTTCTTTAGTTCCTTTTTCTTTTCTTTTTTAGAGCCACTGTGTTTTATATACATATATATTCACCGATAATTCACAGTGAGTTGGTAAGGGTGCTGAAAATATGTTATGGTTATCACAGTTTCCAGGATGTAAGCGAAGAACAGAAAAAAATACATACATGAAACCTGCTCAAGCCACTGTCCGAGCATCACTGACGTTCGGAAAACAAGTCATGATGTATTCTAAGTCACCCAGAAGCTTCATACGAATGATTTCTGCGTAAAAAGAGCATAAAGGCCTTTTTGCTGATTTTTTGAAATGATACCTTCTTTTCAACGCGCTAAAAACACCCCTCCCTCGTCGAGCTCACCCCCCATACTAGGGGACTTTTGAGATATGATTTACTACGTGTGAAGGAAGAGCCTGGTGAAGAAATTTCTCTACTATGAATTATTTCCCCTATTTGCCTCTTTTTGGTCTAATTTGACTGGGCTATTAGTTGGATTTGTATGGTAGATCAGCTGTTTCTGTGTGTCTCAACTCACTCTAGTAGGAATTCGGGGAAGGTAGATCAGCTGTTTTTGTGTGTCTCAACTCACTCTAGTAGGTAGATCAGCCTAGTGTCTCAACTCACTGTGGTAGGAGTTTGGGGAAGGTAGATTAGTTGGAGACCAGATTCTGGCCACGGTCCTCCCCCCCCCCCCCCCCCGTCCCTTTTTTTTGTCGCGCCACTTTTACTAGAGTAGGCTATGATAATTGTTTAAAAAAAAAAAAAACTATTAAAGCTTCTCTAACCAAACAAAAAATCATTTATACTTCCTACCAAGGTTCAGTGTTTGAATAAGAACACTTGAGGGGCTGAACTCTTACTACTTCACTACGTTTTATTCAACCTTTAATCAAAAGTAAAGTGTAACTTAAGATTTTTATATTACCTACTTTAAATACAATTGTTTGTGAATAAAGGGCGTATTCAGAGAAGTTCCAATTTACTCATTCCTCAATTGGACGATTGTGGCAGAAATTATGATTGACTAAATTTCATATAATCATTAATCAACACATACAATTAACTTTATTTTAATGTTATGAACGGATTAAAAAGGAAAGTCTCTGTATACAAGATGGCTGAAGGAATTAATTGAAACAATGATTATGTTTGAAAGAATACATTTATTAATTTTGGAAAAAAATAAAAATCTACACAAATATAACTAAACGTTTTATTACAGTTTATCTACTTGTAATGAAGCTATGCAGTAAAGAATTAGATTTATAACAACAAAAGATACAAGAATTATTTAGTGAAAAACTATCAAAAATATGAATTAGTTTTCTTGAGAAATTTGTTTTGTTGCGTTATAATAGCATTCTGTAATTGTAATTATAATTGTGGAAAACTTTTTAAATATAGAAAACTGTAATAGGCTATAATTTCATGTTTTATAAAATGAAACATTTTAAAACTAATAAAGTGAAGTGAGGAAAAGTGTATTTGCATTTGAAAAATACAAGACAAAACACTTAAAACTTTCGTGCCTTTTTAAGTGAAAATTCTTTAATAACCTTAGAAAAGTCAAGTTTGGATGCTAACTTGTGCTTAATGCTGAGAATGGCAAGGGAATTCAACCTTTCTTGGCCCATGGATGCTCTCTCCCAAGTCTTCAGTGGAGTGCCTACTGGTAAACACGGTAAACGGTAAAGAGTAATATTTTGGGCCATCGTAATCGTTGCAACCGTTTAAGAGAAACAGTCTGGTGTTGTGAATCAAATATAATCTGATCAGGGCCCGTCAAGTGTAATACACTCTGTTTTATGTAGGCCTAAAAATTCTAAAATACTTTATTTACTAAATACAGGACCGGACCGGGCACGCCTGGGCCCGGGACCGGGGCAACAGTTCCCACTAACCCCCCCCCCCCCCCCCATGTGGCGGCCCTGGCTGTGTCTGAAAGTCTCAACTCACTCTAATGAGAGTTTGGGGAAGTAGGATTAGTTGGATCTGTGTGAGTGATAGAACAGCTGTTTCTGAGTGTCAAAACTCATTCTAACAGGAGTTTGGGGAAGGTGAATTAGTGTGAATTAATTAGTTAGTTCTGTGTGGTGTAAGCTCCTACTGGCACCCCAGCCGCCTCCTCCTGCCGCTCGTTCCCCGATGCTTTGGTAGGTCCCGCAGGCCTACAGTGGTATATGAGCTATTTCTGTATGTCAACTCACTCTTGTAGGAATTTGTGGAAGGTAGATCAGCTGAGTGTCTCAACTCACTGTAGTAGGAGTTTGGGGAAGGTAGATTAGTTGGATCTGTATGGTAGATCAGCTGTTTTTGAGCGTCTAAACTGACTCTGGTAGGAGGATAAGAAGGTTGAATTAGTTGGTTCCGAGTGGTAATCAGCTGTTTCTGAGTGTCTCAACACTCTCCAGTTGGAGTTTGGGGAAGGTAAATTAGTTGGTTCTGTGTGGTAGATCAGCTGTTTCTGATTGTCTCATCTCACTCTAGTGGTAGTTTGGGGGAGGTAGATTAGTGGGTCTGTGCGGTAGATCAGCTGTTTTTGAGTATTTCAACTCACTCTTTTACAAGTTTGGGGAAGGTAGACTAGTTGGTTCTGATTGTCCACATTTGGGGGGACGGGGGCACACTCACAGGACCAACAAATCTACCTCCCCCAAACTCCTACTACAGTGAGTTGGTGTCGTTCCATCACTCATTCTCATGCCAGAAAACTGACCCTCAGAATGGGAACACCCCATATATGATTGTGACCACTCGACGGTAGCCCTACACCGGCCCGTGGTTCCTTCCTCCGCCGCTCAGTGGCGCTAGTCTCCTCTTTTATCTGTCTGGGCTTGTATTATCGCTCCGACCTGTAAATCTACGGATTTATCCGTATGCCAAGAAAAAATATATTTATTGGTGAGGAGATTGTGTACCAGTCAATCCCTTAGTAAAAATGCAGATTAGTTGGCATGTAGATCAGAATGATGTGTATAGTTTGGTGGTCTGGATGCTCCCAAGCTCGCATCTCAAGAAGACATAACATCAAGTAGTCAATCCCTTAGTAAAAATACAGATTAGTTGGGCATGTAGATCAGAAGGATGTGTATAGTTTGATGGTCTGGATGCTCGCAAGCTCGCATCTCAAAAAGACATAACATCAAGTAGACAATCCCTTAGTAAAAATTCAAATTAGTTGTACATGCAGGTCAGAATGACGTTTTAGAAGTACATTTCGGGAGTTTTATGAGCAAAAAAAAAAAAAAAAAAAAAAAAAATACACCAGTCAACAGGATTTGAACCCACGACATTTGCCTCACGGGATCATACTCTTACACCTCAGCTTTCGTGTTGGGAGACAATCACAATACTTCACTATTCAGTAGGAGGGAGATAAAAGTGGGAGACTAGCGCCGCTGAGCGGCGGAGGAGGGAACCACGGGCCGGTGTAGGGCTACCGTCGAGTGTTGTGACCTAGTTGAACCTCAGCGCTCACTGCTCATCAGGAAGGTGATTTTGAAAGCCTTTGGCAATGGATTCATTACAGGAAAGAGGTGAAATGACCGATTTTCTCATTCAGCATAAAATCCCAGATTAGTTATTGATAGATAGATAGATAGATAGAACTTATATTTGTATGGAGGCCACTGGGGCCCTTATATATACAATCATTTACATGAGTGGTGGGCAGGAAAATTAAAACTAACAAGTTAAAGTAATACTAAATGTTTTAACAGAAACAAAAGTAAGTGAAAAAAATATATATATTCAAAAATAATAAAATTCAAAGAAAATAATCCTTTTTAAAATAAAATATTTAAAATAACAAGAGGAAAGAAGAAGAAGAGAAGAAAAGAAAGAGAGAGAGAAAAGAAGAAGACAAATGAAACAGAATCTAGTGAGTGCTGTGAAGAAGAATTGAAGAAAGATACAGAGAGGTAAAAGAAGAGAAACAGAAAAATTAAGGGGAGGAGGAAATGAAAAGAGATGAGAGAGAGAAGAAAAGGGGGAGGGGGCAAGCTAGTTGTCGCGCGCAAGAAACGATCCTACAGCACGCCTGAATCGAGCAATGGAAGTCAGGCTACGGACCCCAAGGGGCAATGAATTCCACAGCTTCGCTCCTGCAACACCAAATGAGTAAGCCAGTGCTCGAGATTGATGCTGGATAATTCTCAATGCGTTGGATCTAGCAGAGAGAGCACGAGAGATGAGGCAATTCAAATATTCTGGTGCTAGTCCATTGCATATCTTGAATATGGCGACAAGGTGGCGTAATTTATAATAGATGGTGAGGTCGAGGCCTACCAAAGAGGCTTTGGATGAAGAAATATGTGCTTGAGGTTTCAAGTTGTGGATATATCAGACGCAACTATTGAATGCGACCTCTAGGCGTTGCTTGCATTTGCTATCAAATGAACAACTGAATAGTGTATCGCAGTAAAGGGAGGATTAAAGAAACAACAAGTTGCTTCTTTCTTTAGTGCATGAGGTGTGAAAAATTTTAAGCGCCTAAGTGAATGAAGTGCTCCATACACTCGGCGGCAAATGTGTTTTACATGTACATCCCACGTAAGGTTGGAGTTGAAGCGAACGCCGAGATTCACAATATCAGTGGAATATGGGATAGGAACACCATTTACTAGTATAGGAGGAATGGGGTCAGTGGGAACAACATATTTATATATTATAATGCACTGAGTCTTCTTGGGATTAAGAAAAATACCATTCTCTGAACCCCATCTGGAAATTCTGGTTAGTTCAGTAATTAGAAACTGTACAAAAGAAATCATTCAATTTGCAGTTTGCGTATATCTGGAAGTCGTCAGCAAATAATATGAATGCACAAGTCTGGAGAACAGAAGGGAGGTAATTGATGAATGCAGAAAACAACAATGGACCCAGAACAGTACCCTGGGGGATTCCACAATTCAGACGAGACAATGGTGATGAAACATCAGCTAATTTAATATATTGGTATCGATCACTTAAGTATGAAAAAATTAATTTACAAGCAGAACTAGAAAATTTAAAGTAATGAAATAATTTATGGATCAGGAGGTTATGGTTAACAGAACCAAATGCGTTTTTAAAATCCAGTAAAACAAGAAGCTCACGTTCAATTCCCTGTCTAATGTCATCGGTGATTTTTAATAAGGCAGTCTCACAGCTGTGATTTGAGCGAAAGCCAGATTGGAGTTTGTTCAGCAAATTTTGGGAGGAGATGTGTAAGAGCATTTGTTTATGGACTATAAATTCAAAAGCTTTACTGAGAAGGGGCAAGATGCTTATTGGGCGATAGTCCTCGAAACAAGTAGGATTTACAACCTTTGAAAGGGGAATGACGTGTGCAGTCTTCCATGCCTGTGGGAATGATGATGAAGTGAGAATGTAGTTGAATAGATGAGTGAGATGAGTCAAAATGTAGGGTAAAATAAGAAGCAAAAAAGTACGTGGAATCCCATCAGAGCCCAGTGCATTGGATTTGACGGATAGAACAGCTTCATGAACATCATCCTGGGTAACATTTGAGAACGAGAAAGAGTCAGGGCGATTATCCATGCACGGTATTTCTTCAATTCCTTTACAATAGAAAGAGGGGGTTGAAGTAAAGTGTTCGTTTAGGTCGTTTACGTTAACTGTAGGTACCTCGACCTCTTTTTCTTTAGTCCTCCATGCTATATGTCTGTTTTGAGGGAACTATAATTGTGATATTATTTGAGGCTTATCAGAGGGAGTTAGGTGAGAGAAAATCCCTCATGTCACCTTCAGAGTTAGACTCAGTCCTAGACTGTTCTTCTTGTCTTTCAACTGCTCTAGTCAATACGGTTATAGATTTTTTGTGGTTTCTGGTGTTATTTTAATAATTTCTGAGGTTACTACTGTCTATGAGTACAGTGAAGTCTTTTATCTAACATCAGTCAAGTGACTAATTAATAAGAGATCATGGCTGAAGAGTACAGATTTGTGTAAACTCATTAGGCTGTCGTCACAAGTATGTGACAGGACAGCCTAGTGACATTTGAGAGGTTTTATAAAAGTTTGTGGTCAACAGATCTGTAATGGCTAAAAGTCAGAAGTACATTTGTTTGCCTTCAATATAAGTTATTGTAAAAAGATAAGAACTGAAGGATAATCATACACCAGCACACGAGACGTTCCAGACCCAACGCGAGCACCTCCCTCTCCATCATGTTCCTCCCTACAAGCTACCGCTCAGCGATGCCAACCTTCGTAAATATCCGTAAATGCAGGGAGTTATTGTCAAATGTACAAACAAATAGTGAATCGAACTTGAACGACTGTATTTCAAAACTATTTTTCATCTTTCTGATCGACGTGAGACATTAGGATCATGATTTTAAAAGTCTCAGTCAAGCAGCATGAACTTCCGAGTGATTTCTCATTCATATTCATTTATGAAGTAGGTGGTACTATACCTTAACTCATGACTTTTTCAGCATGCACATTATAAGTTCAAATTTAAATACTTTCATGAAGCTAATCTGCCTGATAATGTTCAAATTTCCAGGGCAGCAAACTCGATTTAATAGTTATTTTAGTCTTACAATACATAAATGTAAATAATAATAAAAAATAAAATAAATAAATAATATGAAAATGAATAATGATGCATGATTAGTTTTTATTAGCTCAATAGACATATCTTAACGAGAGCTTTCCAAAAAGCAGCTATAGGGTGGGTATCCGACCAGTAATACGGCTTTTGTAATTCATTTTCACGATGACGTCACGCCCCTCACCTGCCTGGAGGAACCTTCAGCTCTCTTGCACTACTACGCGCGCGATCTCATCACCCCTTTATTGGCCAGACCAAACGGTATTTTGAGGTGCGAATTGGTAGATGGTTTTCAAGTGTTCTGAATCCGAATCTGGGGTCAAAAGTGAGAAATTCCAACGCATGAAAGTTCCCCATTAAACGATTAAAGAACATTATTTTCAAGAATTGTTTGCCATTTCTCGAGTTCATCAATTTTGAAATTAGAGAAATTTTGTACGTTTACATTTTCAACTATCAAATTTATGGCTTTCTTCAACCTTGTGATTCATTGTATCTGACACATATTTCAAACGGAGTAGGGAAAATGAAATTGTTGCAAAATGACAAAATTATAGAACAATAAAGCTTTTATTTTATTATCGAGGAGGAACAATAAATTATCACCACTTTTTTCACGTGACTTAGAGATTCTTTTGACATTATTTTTCTAACTACTAGGTAGGTACCTATGTATTGCAGATAAACGAGAAAATATTCAGGTAAATTTTCAGACTCACTTTTTGCAGACAGTCTAGTTCAAGCTCACTTTAAATCTCTCTTATGACTAAATTTGAATATTATTCTAAACTTTGAAACGAAGGAACAAACAACAAATTAACTAAGGTACCAAAACTATCGAAGTCCAACGTACATAACCCACAACTCATAGCAGACAACAAGCAAGAAAAAATCTGGTACATTTTCAAGCTCAATTTGCTTACACTAAATCACACTTTACTATGACAGAAATGGGCCATTTTTATAGTTTCATAAAAACTCACGAACGAAAATAAATGAAGGAACAAAAATTTCATCGAATGAAGAATGGAACGGGTTCTTCTCGTGTAATTGAAAAGAAAAAAAAAAAAAGTTCAGTCATGCAGCATGACCCCATGAGCGAATTTTTGAAGATGTTTCATGCAAATGTTTCAGCAAATATTACCGATTTTTACAACTAGCGAACGGCATTATTTCGATTTTTGACTGATTTACCAACTTTGAAATTTTTGAAAACTTGATACATATTCTTATAGGAAATTTTACGCTGATTCCGAATATACCACATGTTAGTATGCTGAAAAAATTATTTCGCACAACAAATCGCAAAAAACGGGCTATTTCGAAATTTTTGACTACATTTTTGAAAATTTCAACCCGAAGATGTAATCCGATCATGCTGGCCAACGAACTTGAACTTTCGTTTTGTGTCCTTAACATTTTAAAATTTGTTTGAAGTTTCTAGCACAATTCTACGGACAGTTATCGTCTGGAATGACACATACATACATACATACATATATACATATATACATACATACATAAAAAAATGCGTTAAACTTCAGAATATGATTCAGAATAGCCTGAAACGGATTTTTGCATAAAATGTTTTCAAAAATTCACATTCTACAAATTTTGAGGCGAGAGCAATAGCTTAATTTTCTTCAAAAATTCGCTAAAATGAACATACTTGTGAATGAACCAAACGTACCTGATACATAATTGCACAAAAGTATGAAACGTTGTTGTAGACAAGCATAAAGAATATAATGATTTAGATAGGTAAGCAAAAAAACATAGGTACCTACATAAATAATAAGAAATCCGTAGCAACGATAATGTTGTTTTCGATAATAATCAGAAACGCTTGCATACGAGTCTGCAACGAATTGGGACATTTTATGTCTTTAGTTGCAGACTCGTATGCAAGCTCCAAGAGCCACTCAGATGATCCGGACCCTGGGCATCGTCAAGTAAATGTCTTAAAGAGGCTACATACGAAATTACAGCTTCCTAGAGTGTAAAGCACAGTAATAAGCTCTAAGAGCCACTCATCTGATCCGGACCCTGGGGATCGTCAAGTAAATGTCCTAAAGAGGCTACATACGAAATTACAGCTTCCTAGAGTGTAAAGCATAGAAATTAGCTTTAAGAGCCACTCATCTGATCCGGACCCTGGACATCAAGTAAATGTCCTAGAGAGGCTACATACGAAATTACAGGTTTCTAGAGTGTAAAGTATAGAAATTACTTATTAAAATGATTTAACCACCGCTTCACAAATCAAACCGTTCTCGCAATATTCGAATCACCTGCTATGAATCATATCATCGAAACACCAGCTCAATGAAATCATCAGAAATTAACAAGCGGTTGCAATCATGTTCACAATATCAATTATTGAGAATGATCACCCGAGTGTACACAATTATTCAAATAACCTTGCTCATAACTCAGCTTCGCAGTAGTTAACAATATGGTTGGATAAATCGAGAGCTTTCGAACGAATGGTCAACGAATTTTGTGGGGTGACAAACGAGGAAGTAGGTACCATTTCCTTAGCTACAACTCGGTTGTAAGCGGAAATCATCAGAAAACCAACCGTAACGCTTTTTGTTAACGCTTTTTTCGACTATGTGCCAAAGTAAAGACATAAAATGTCAAAATTAATAAAACACCAAAAGAGTAAAGCATGGTTGCTAAAACATATAGGTACCTGGGTAATAATACTTGGAACTAAAATTTGAATCACTCACATAAAACGAGTAATAAAACAAGAAATTTTCGTGAACACAGAAAATTCAATGTATGGCATTTGAAGGTACTTTTTCAGATAAAATCCGTGCTGAGATTTCCAGCTGTTTTTGCTTTGAGGGAAGTCCGATTCTATTACTTTTTTTGCTATGTGCAATGGTAGCAAAACATCACGTTGAAATTAAGGAAAAATCATTGAGTAGATAATAATATAATAAAAAAGTTCCAGTCATGCAGCATGATCGTATGAGCGAATTTTCATTAACGGTCGTATTACATTTATGTTAAATTCTGTTGAAATTTGAGCACTTTGGGGACAAATGAAAATTTCATTATACATTTTATAGCAAATTAACTTTTTGTCAGTAATATTCCAATGAACAAACGATTTTGTGGATTTTCACGATTTTTTCAAGTGTTCCTATCAATTTTTAGCTTATTTTAATGAAATTCAAGTACATTTTACAGTACAATTTTTTGCTTAAATGTTTAAATGTTCTAGTTCATGTTCGATTAATTTTTTTCGAGTAGCATTCTGCTAAAAAATAGAAATTTGTTAATTTTTAGCAGTTTTTTGCGCCTTTTTTTAGTGATTTTTCAAGTACATTTTTTGAAATTTGACCAATTTAATGTGCTCAAAAAGTGTTGTCCAACGAACTCATTCTTTCTTTTGAAATGCTTGATTTTTTGGCGAAAGAACGAAGTTTTTATCTCAATTCTATCGAGAGTTATCGTCTGGAATGACACATACATATATATATATATATACATATATATATACATATATATATGTATATATATATACATATAAAAAAGCGTTAAAATCCAGGAATCATTTCAGAATGCCCCAAAACAGATTTTGATGAAGAAAATTTTTGAAAATTTTTATTTTAAAATTTTTGGAGCCATTGCAATAGCTTCATTTTTTAAAGAAAATTCGCTAAAAGTAATACCTACCTACTAAGTAAACACGCAAATCATAACACTTTAATATAATATTTAATAGAACCAAAACAATAAGATAAGTGATAAGAGCTCTCGGGTCAGCTGTCCCGTTGTCACCCAGAGGGGAACAAACGGAGGGGGAAAGACTGTTGGCAGCACCAGCAAAACAGGACACCCTAATGACAAAACTCATTGGGACAAGCATGTTTTTAGTAAACTTTCGCAGAAAATAAAGCTATTGCTACGGCTCGGAAACTTTTAAAATCAAAATTTTCGAAAAATTCCTCCATTGAGGCACCGTGAAACGAATCCTAGAGCTTAACGCTTTTTCACGTTTCATGTGTGTGTCATTCCAGACGATAACTCTCCTTAGGATTGAGATCAAAATTCCGTTCTTGCGCCAAAAAATCACGCTTTCCAAACGAAAGAATGAGTTCGTCGGCCAGCACTTTTTGAGCACATTAAATTGATCAAATTCCAAAAAATGTCCTTAAAAAATCAGAAAAAATGGCTAAAAATAGTTAAATTTATACTTTTTGGCAGAATATTGATCAAATAAAGTTTATTATCTATGAAATAGAACATTCAAAAATTTATTTACAAAAATGTGCTGAAAAAGTACTTACAAATTCATTAAAATTTGAAAAAAAATCGATAAAACCTGGAAAAAAGCTAAAAAGTCAAAACCTCTACTTGAATATGTGATTATTTAGAATACGTTTTTTTGCCATAAAATTAATAGGTAGTTAATTATTTCCTTGCACTCAAAAAGCTCAAATTTCAAAATAATTTAACATTATACAATACGATAATTTACGAAAAGTCGCTCATACTGCATGACTGGAACTTTTTTACTTACCTCCACTACCTGTTGTTAGCTGATGAACTACAACTGACACGTGGGTGGCGTGGATTGTTGGCAAAGAGGTTAGCTTCAATGCTACCAAATATAAAATGAAAATTTCCCATCTGCAATACTTCAGGCGCTAAGTTCAAAAAGGACAGGCTGGTGACCAAAAATCAATGGGACGAACTTTCATTTGAGAAAAATGTACAGGGTGCGGCAGAGAGGACGGATGGGTTTAAAAAAAGTCCAGTCATGCAGCATGACCCCATGAGCGAATTTTTGAAGAAATCTTTGAAATTTCAGTCGCTATTGATCGTGTTGAGAAATTTTAGTTTGATTTTGATAGACAAACATGGAATCAAATTATTAACACATGCACAGAGTAAACTCATCAGTTGTGATTACATTTTTTTTTTTTTTTTAAGCACCTACTACCTACGTTTTAAACAGCATGATTCTAGGATTGGTTGTACAGGGATACTTCCATAAGAGTAGTTCAATCTGAATTTGGACAATGTTTCATGCAAATATTACCGATTTTTACAACTAGCGAACGGCATTATTTCGATTTTGGACTGATTTTTCAACTTTGAAATTTTTGAAAACTTGATACATATTCTTATAGGAAATTTTACGCTGATTCCGAATATACCACATGTTAGTATGCTGAAAAAATAATTTGGCACAACAAATCGCAAAAAACAGGCTATTTTGAAATTTTTGACTACATTTTTGAAAATTTCAACCCGAAGATGTAATCCGATCATGCTGGCCAACGAACTTGAACTTTCGTTTTGTGTCCTTAACATTTTAAAATTTGTTTGAAGTTTCTAGCACAATTCTACGGACAGTTATCGTCTGGAATGACACATACACACATACATAAAAAAATGCGTTAAACTTCCGAATATGATTCAGAATAGCCTGAAACGGATTTCTGCATAAAATGTTTTCAAAAATTCACATTCTACAAATTTTGAGGCGAGAGCAATAGCTTAATTTTCTTCAAAAATTCGCTAAAAGGAACCCATAAAAACAAGTTTTTAATGTAACTCTTTATTTTTCTCATGTTCTCGGTTAATTTTATTGTTGTTTCAATATTTGGTAGTTTCTTGGCAACAGTAAATTGAAACAAAATCACATTGTTTCAAAATCACATTGATAATAACTTAAATTAAATTGACAAGGAAAATCATTTAATATTTTATTGACCCGGGATTCGTTGTCATTTTATGCAGACTTTCAATAGTATTTTTCTTCTCCCTCCTCCTCCTCCTCCTCCCTCACTCCTCCTCCCTACAATACACAACACTTGTAAGGTGTCCCATATTAAATTTCAAATTTTCGAAAATTTATAGTATAACTAACTTTTTCTTCGCGAAAATTTGATAGATTAAAATGTACGCCAGCATGAACTCGTGTGCAAAATTTCAGATCGATTGGATATCGGGAAGTGGGTTAAAAATCGATCTGAAACTTTGTCTCAAGCAAGAAAGCAAGAAAGAAAGAAAGAAGAGAATCGAAGTTAATAGAAAGAGTTAATAAAAAATCATAAAATAGTTAATTTTTACTCAAAAACAAATTTATTGATGCAATCAGGTTCGCAAAGAAATAGCATTTGAGACAGTCAAGTGTGAAAAAAAAGTGGCGTGTGAGTGTGAGGCGTTCTTGGAAGTTTGCGTAGACTCTCTCCAACATAACGCTACGTCGAAATGATCACCAACTTCTTATTCCCTGAATTACGACGGCGACGTGTTCCAACCCGACGTGTGTGGTTCCAGCAGGATGGGGCGACCGCCCACACAGCCAGAGCATCAATGGACGATATTCGCCCTGTCTTCCCTGGTCGCCTTATTTCCAGGTTTAGCGATGTTCATTGGCCTCCTCGGTCCCCAGATTTATCCATATGCGATTTTGACGCAATTCGCGTGGAAGTCGCCCAAGTTGAGAGAGCTATGTTGGAGAGAACGCCTCCAGCACTGCATCAACAATTTCGGCCACCACATGCCTGATGTGATTTTTCACACTTGACTGTCTCAAATGCTATTTCCTTGCGAACCTGATTGCATCAATAAATTTGTTTTTGAGTAAAAATTAACTACCTATTTTATGATTTTTTTAAAACCATCCGTCCTCTCTGCCGCACCCTGTACCTCAAGCAATTTAAATTTTGCTAGAGTTTCATTTGGGTAAATTTGAAGTATATCTCTCTCCGAACCCTTGAAAAAGAAATGAAATGAATTCCATTAGTGAGTCTAAATATGTGTCACGAACTTAGGTCGCCCCCAGAGGTGCAATGGGGCCTAAATCCGCGCTACATAGAGAGAGGGGAGTGTGACATTACCATAAAATATACAACTCGTTCGAGCGTATGAGCTATGTTTGGAGAAGATTGGTTTTCCAGTTCTCGGATCCTCATCAATCGCCAACCACAGCATTTCAAGAACTCGAGCATGACGCGTTCAACCCGCCGCGAGAGCGACGGATAGACGCGCATTCTCTTGGATCTGAAGGTAACTGTCACAATCCACCCCTTAAGACATACTTGATTGAAGAGCAAGTATGTTAACCAGGTGGAACAGTTTACTGGTTGAGAACTGATGCTCACTAATAAATAGCTGCATTGGCGATTGAGGAAAAGAGAAAATAAAAACAGGTTGGATGCCAATTAATGATTGGAAGAATCGGGAATAATATAACTTGCTCAACTTTGGAGACTTACAGTGGAAGGTGCCCACTTTGGGGTCTTATGAAAATGGGAACTTTGCCCTGGGAATAATAACTTGCTCAACTTAAGCTTGCCACTGACGATCTTTCCAAATGGAGTGGCGCGGCGCGAAATCAGGCGATATTGGAATGACGGAAAGAAGAGTTGAATGTGGGGGTCATTCACGATCACTCCACTCCAATCTTCCAGTCTTTTGAACTGGAAGTGGTGTGTGTCTGCGATCAAAATTGCCTATTATAAATAATTTGATTTATTAATAATAGTTTGAAAAGCGTCTTCTCGCAAGATGGACGAAGAAGAATTTCTCCTTTTGGCCACAGTTGTATGCTTGTACGCCAAACAAAGAAGACTCAAACGGAAGTGGGTGAAACAGTGGTTTCTCAACAGAGGACAGTACACACACGTAAATTTACTTCAAGAGCTGCGGTCAGAACCATCTGACTGGAGAAATTACTTGCGAATGAATGAAGAGGCCTACTGTCAATTACTCCGTTTGGTCACTCCGATGATAAAAAGTGCACGGTTTCCCCACTCACGTTCTTTCCGTCGCGCCATCTGTCCGTACTTCCCGGTCGCGTTTCCCCATTCACGAGCAGTTGGAGTGATGATGTTTTGGCGCGGCGCGATGGCTTTTGGACTGGTTGGATTTCCATCACGCCCCGTCACTCCACTCCATACCCGACGAGTTTTGCCATTCACGTCATTCCATTGGCGCGCTAACTCGCCATTTGGCTTGTTGGAACGATCGTCAGTGGCCAGCTTTAGGAGGCTTACAGTGGAAGGTGACCACTTTGGGGACTTATGAAATAAGGAACGATGCCCTGGGTTTGGGAACAATGCCCTTGGAAGAAATTAAGTTTGAAAAATAAAAATAATATGAGGAGAAAAATTGAGAACTTGAAAGTCAAGGACCAATGAAATAATTTATGTATCCTAATGGGTATTGCTTCTGGAAACCGGGGCCATGTTTCTTCTGAAACATTAACGCCCACATAAATAGTGGATAGGATTACTAGGCGTCAGCCGTACATAATCTTAACCACGCTCTGCTACCATGTCACGAACTTAGGTCGCCCCCAGAGGTGCAATGGGGCCTAAATCCACGCTACACAGAGAGAGAGGAGTGTGACATTGCCATAAAAGATACAACTCATACTAATAGTGTAATGTGCTATGTTCGGAGATGGTTTTACAGTTCTCGGATCCTAATCTATCGCCAATTGCAGCATTCCAAGAACTCGAGAATGACACGTTCAACCCGGCGTGAGAGCGACGGATAGACGCGCATTCTCTTGGCTCTGACGGTAACTGTCACATGTGACACCTAGGGTTCCAGACAGGACAGCCTAGTGACATTTAATTCTTTTAATGCCTTTCTAATTTTGAAAAAAATATCAAATTTTAAATTTTCTGGGGTAAAACAAGGTGAGAGGGGTCAAGTAGATGCTTCTCCAAGCATGAATTTTCAAGTAACTCCATTACCCTGCTTAGAATCTGTAGTGGATTTATATACGTTTTACTTGGTGTAGGTAGACCAAGTGGGGTGTTATGAAAAGTACCCATGCCTTGATTATGAGGGTTAAACCCTAGGTGGTTTCCGGACGGGAAATAAGCAGCATTGTCAAGGTCAACAGGGTTGATCGTAGAATTATAAGGCTCGTTCATTTTCGGGCCGCGAGGAGCGCTAGGCTCGGCTCGAACCTCTTGGGGTTGTCGAGCTGGGTATTGTTTTCCCGTGTAATAATCGGGTTTTAGACAGATATTTTTCTGCGGAGCCGAGTTGGCTTGATCAGAGTACTGAAAAGTACCGTTTCGATCGTGTGATTTATGCATGACGGGAGTGTACAATACACTCGTGTCGGCGGAGTAACCGTGTGTTGAATATCGAGGATATTCATGCTCGAAGGTAGAATCATATGGATTACTTTCCGAAAGGGTCTGGAAAGTATCCTCAACCTATTGTACAGGTGAATGTGTAATCACCAAGTCTGTCGCAGAGTTGGTAGGCAACGCGTCGATCCCATCACTGAAACTAGCTGTGGATCGTCGTTGGGATGCGGGTGGATCGCGTGTCTCGGAGCATTTGCCGCCCGCTCCAAGATCCTCCGCCCCGGCTCCTCCGAGGAAAGAGGGGCCTCTCTCCATCGTACGAACGAAATATAAAATTTGTTCGGAAATACCTTTTTGGCTCTGAAAAAGGGTTTTTGAAGAGGAGGGACTCGCTTAACAGATCTCTCTCCCAGATCGATGTTAGGGTCCTCTCCGAGTCCTTAGAAGGACTTCCTTGGACAGTTAATCGGATCGTATGAGAAGTGCGATTAACCGGCGTGTCCCAGCGGGCGACCAAGAGCTTAGGGCTGCGAGGTCCGGGTGGCACGTCTAAGTCACCCCAGCGGGCGTGCAAGGAAGATAGAAATCTTAGCTTGCACCGGGCGATGACCTGACTGAAGAAAGCTTCGTTGGGTAGTGAGTGGAGGAGTCCGCACTCGAAGCTACCAAGAAGTCGATGAGAATGGGAAGGTAGAAAATCTGGCTCGATGCGTGTAGTCACTTCGTCTGTAGAGAGAGATGACATCAGCTTGAGGGTTGAGATTCGAATGAGCACGCTGGGCTCCGTGCGTGATATTTATAGGGGGGTGGCCGCCTCCGATCGGGTGGCCACTTTATGGTTAGTATGCAAATTAGCTTTTCAAATTCTCGGCTCATCCGGGCTGTCTCCTGGTTGGTCCGCTTAATTTCTTTAGCTCAACAGGTGTTTCTTTATTGGCTCGCATAGTTTCTCTCACAATCTGTGCATAAGATTGTCGAGTTGGTTTGTTAGCCTCGCCCTTGAGCTCCGTAGAGGTCAATTGATCGTTTCCTTGGGCTGTTGTTCTCAAGGCAACTTTTTTGTGTTGTCTTGTCGAGCCTCTCTCCCGCAGTGGGTGTTTGGCTTGTTGATTTCGTGCGGATATTTCGTCCGTGAGAGAGTTTTTTGTGAAAACTCTCGGGCGAAATATTTTGTTTCGCGTGGGCGTAACCCGACGTCTTAAGTGTGTAATTCTACCTTGAGAATTTAAATTTGGTAGCCCTGAAAAGGGCTGGTGAAAGTTGGTGGTTAATTCACCACAGAATCGTTGATGGACAAGTGTGCACTTTTCAGGAGAATCAACCAAAGAAAGGTCCTCAACAGCGTTCTACTGCGAACAACATAGCAAAGGATGGGGAAAAAAATGAGGCTACCCACTTCAAGCTACCATGCGGAAATGTACGCCATTGAACTTGTTCTCCAACATGTTCACAACCAACATACAAATCCCACTCTGATTCTCACCGACTCAAAATCGGTTCTCGATACGCTTGGGAACATTAAAATTGGTACGATACCCCCAATCCCCTCAGCAACACATGTAGCTCTCATGCAATCCATAATTGAAAACATTACGCAGACTTTGTGCCCATCAAAATTTGGACCTTGTGACAGAGTTCCCGTCAGAATCCCAGAGAATGCGGTGCCATCGCTCCGTTGGAAAACAACGGGCGTCGCACGCCTCTTCTCATGTTCTTGAGAGGCTGAGTTTGGCGTTGGATGGGTGATCCAGGTCCTGGAAATCAAATCTACTCCGAACATAGCTCATTAATGCTATTAGTAGGAGTGGTATCTCTCTGACGGGATACTGTCATCCTCCTCTACCTCTTTTTCGAGGATTTAGGACCCCATTGCACCTCTGGGGGGCTACCTAGATCCTTGATAAGCTTCAGCTCTAATTCAACATCCCGAAAATAGCAAGACGCTGCTAATTTGCCTACGACGGACATAAAAATGTTTCAGCATCTCATTTGGTTTGCTTAGTTTTTCTATATTTGAAAATCTCATACAATATATTTCTATAAGCTAACTTTGCATCGTATATCATCCTATATCAGGCAAGCTGCGAAATATATCTATTACTTCTCGCCCCGCATGATTTAGAAATAAAGCTCTTTTTCCGCAGCCACTAAATAAATGTCAAAATCAGCAACCCAGGTCTCCCACTGACGGCAATATTGCCGTCACAATGGGGATCAAAAAACTGACGGTTTAGTGGCAAAATCCGTTTTCTTGAAATAAAAGGTTTCTTAACCGAACATTACTCAGTCTGATAACTACCCGACCTGTTCGACCACCAGCCTGCGATAGTAGTCCTACTGCCTGCGCCAATGTTATGTATTCGACAGAAGACTGAATAATGTAATATCACAATATTACAAAATTAATAATAAATACTAATAGATATTAAGAAATACTACGAAATGCAAAGATAGGTCATTTTAGAAAAGAAATACCTACTACAAAGGATCATTAGGTTATGAAATAATAAAATAGTAGTACCTAGTGTTAATGAGTAAAACAGAATGGGAATCCGAGTAAAATAGTAGTTAGAAAAGAAAAAACTCTGCAAATTATTACAATTATATTTTAATTAATCAGAATCAATAGAAATAAGTGATTATTACAACAAAAAACTCGGAAAAAATTCCAACAAGACTGAGGAATGGAGCATTGGGGCAATACCGCCATGGCGGAATTAGCCCACATTTGGTATGGCGATATTGCCCCAGTAAACTTTTCCGAGATGAAAAATCATTAAAAACTACAGTTTTCGTTAAAAACCCTTAAAAACTTATGAAATTAGCATGAAAAACGTCCGACAGCCAGATATCCTGTTCACCTACTTGGGAGTAAATGGAGTCGTTAATACTTTTCGGATTTTAAAGTAGATTGGTACCTATTCTTCGTAAGCATTCGCAAGTAGGTATATTTCGTACCTACTACAAAGTTGTATCTACCACCATAAAGATTCAGACAACGAGCAGGTTTTTGTTTAAAAGAATAATGACGAAACGCTTGCATACGAGTCTGCAACACATTGGGACATTTTATGTCTTTAGTGGTTGACTCGTATGCAAGCTCTAAGAGCCACTCAGCTGATCCGGACCCTGGGCATCGTCAAGTAAATGTCCTGAAGAGGCTACATACGAAATTACAGCTTCCTAGAGTGTAAAGCATGGAAATTAGCTTCAAGAGCCACTCATCTGATCCGGACCCTGGGCATCGTCAACAGAGCCGGTCCTAGGCGCATGCGAACCATGCGGCCACTTAGGGCGCCAGACAGATGGGGGCGCTGGACAGAAGAATAAATTGGTTTATTTTTGAAGTTATACTTCTTTGCGCCCGTTAGACACTTTGGGATGGGATGTTGGTCGAGAAACCGCGTCACGCTGAAAAGTAAGAACAAATTTTTAAGAACTATCGATTATACGGCACCTCTCGAGTGAAAGTCGAGCGCTCTACCCACTGAGAAGTTATACTTCTTTGCGCCCGTTAGACACTTTGGGATGGGATGTTGGTCGAGAAACCGCGTCACGCTGAAAAGTAAGAACAAATTTTTAAGAACTATCGATTATACGGCACCTCTCGAGTGAAAGTCGAGCGCTCTACCCACTGAGAAGTTATACTTCTTTGCGCCCGTTAGACACTTTGGGATGGGATGTTGGTCGAGAAACCGCGTCACGCTGAAAAGTAAGAACAAATTTTTAAGAACTATCGATTATACGGCACCTCTCGAGTGAAAGTCGAGCGCTCTACCCACTGAGCTATCAAGACTTCTGTGGTCCAAGAATTATGCAGTAGATACTTTCGTTACCGGCACGATCATATATACACAGGTCTGGTAAATAATTAATCGAAGACAATTCTTGGGAATTATGTACTATTTATAGTTAACCGGTGTCAATTGTAGGGTTGTTGGGAATCTTGGTTTTAGTCTCAGCGCTGACTCCAGGGGTGGATTTTCATGTGCTGGCTTGAAGTTTCTTGGGTTATATCTATTATTTATAGTTAACCGGTGTCAATTGTAGGGTTGTTGGGAATCTTGGAATACAGTACGATTTCTAATGACCAACCAGGAAATGAGCAAGATAAAAGAATGATTATAGAAGAAATTACTGATAATGATAATATAGGTGTATAATATAATAATGAAGTCACGTATAATATATTGAAGATAAATATATTGAAAAATATATTGAAAAATGTCTTATATTTCATTTATATATCCTGTCTGTTTGTGTGCGTGAGTGGGTGTATGAGAATGGCCACAGAAGTATAACTTCCACCGTGTGGTCCGACGCACACGATTTTTTTTTTTTTATCATTTAATAACGATTAACAGGACGTTTCCATTTGTTTTGCTCACGCCACGAGCGTCACGTCACGGTGGGGTTTTCTATTGATTTTCACGTACAACCAATAGGGAAGTGTAACTCCCTTAGTTTTCATAGCAGGAAAATCGTTAGCCACTTTTCGGAATGCTCTAATTTTATCACAGCATCTCATAATCCCTAAGCTTCAAGGAAAACTAATTTATTACGCTCAGGTATAAAATAAAATTTCTGAGTAACCATAATGAACTAATAATGTGTAAAATTAATCATTATTAAATGATCTGACTGTAGAACCGTAGGTCTACCGTCCGTTTTTTGTGTTAATTATTGAATGGATTGAATTTATTTACATATCTATATGTTTTCTGGTATTTTTCTGTACCTATACTTTGAAAAAAAAAAAAAAAAAAAAAAAAATCGGTGTGCGTCGGACCACACGGTGGAAGTTATACTTCTGTGGCCATAATTTATAATTAATAAATAAATTATGAATAATAATTTATAAATTATAAATTTATAATTTATAATAATTATAATATTTATAAATTTATAATAATTTATAATAAATTTATAATTATAATATTTATAAATTTATAATAATAATCTATAAATTTATTATAATTTATTAATTATAATTTATATATTATGAATCGATAGTTCTTAAAAATTTGTTCTTAAATTTATAATTATTATAAATTTATAAATTTATAATAATTTATAATAAATTTATAATTATAATATTTATAAATTTATAATAATAATCTATAAATTTATTATAATTTATTAATTATAATTTATATATTATGAATCGATAGTTCTTAAAAATTTGTTCTTACTTTTCTTACTTTTCAGCGTGACGCGGTTTCTCGACCAACATCCCATCCCAAAGGGTCTAACTCCTCCTCCTCCTCCTCCCTCACTCCTCCTCCTCCGCCTCCCTCCTCCTCCTCCTCCTCCCTCCTCCTCCTCCTCGATTAATCGATAGTTCTTAAAAATTTGTTCTTACTTTTCAGCGTGACATCCCATCCGATAGTTCTTAAAATTCAGCGTGACGCGGTTTCTCGACCAACATCCCATCCCAAAGTGTCTAACGGGCGCAAAGAAGTATAACTTCAAAAAAAGGAAGCAAGCTCATTTCACTTGACCACTCTTCGATCACATCGTGTTATTCACTATCTGCTCAACTCATGGGAAACATGTGATCTCAAGGTCATTCAACAATTGAAATACTGGACATTTCCATATGTAATAAATTTGCCCTCTTTTGGCTTCCAATCCAATATTTGGGTGGGGGGGGGCAGCCATTCCTCATGGATAACAAAAATGGCTCGGGCCGGCTCTGATCTTCAAGTAAATGTCCTAACGAGGCTACATACAAAATTACAGCTTCCTAGAGTGTAAAGTATATAATTACTTATTAAAATTATTAATTACTTATTAAAATGATTTAACCACCGCTTCACAAATCAAACCGTTCTCGCAATATTCGAATCACCTGCTATGAATCAAATCATCGAAACACCAGCTCAATGAAATCATCAGAAATTAACAAGCGGTTGCAATCATGTTCACAACATCAATTATTGAGAATGATCACCTGAGTGTACACAATTATTCAAATAACAATGCTCATAACTCAGCTGGTGGGCCACGCACTTCGCAGTAGTTAACATAATATGGTAGGATAAATCGAGAGCTTTCGAACGAATGGTCAACGAATTTTTCGAGATGAAAAACGACGAAGTACCATTTCCCTAGCAACGACTCGGTTGTAAGCGGAAATCAACAGAATATTTTCGTGAGCATTTCCGTGACGTTTTTTTTAAGCGAATATGTAGAATGTGAATTTTTGAAAAATTTTTATGCAGAAATCCGTTTCAGGCTAATCTGAATCATATTCTGAAGTTTAACGCATTTTTTAATGTATGTATGTATATATATATGTATGTATGTGTCATTCCAGACGATAACTGTCGTTGAATTAAGCTAGAAACTTCAAACAAATTTTAAAATGTTAAGGACACAAAACGAAAGTTCAAGTTCGTTGGCCAGCATGATCGGATTACATCTTCGGGTTGAAATTTTCAAAAATGTAGTCAAAAATTTCAAAATAGCCTGTTTTTTGCGATTTGTTGTGCGAAATAATTTTTTCAGCATACTAACATGTGGTATATTCGGAATCAGCGTAAAATTTCCTATAAGAATATGTATCTTCAAAGTTGAAAAATCAGTCAAAAATCGAAAATGATTCCATGTTTGTCTATCAAAATCATTAACTAAAATTTCTCAACAGGATCAATAGCGACTGAAATGTCGAAGATTTCTTCAAAAATTCGCTCATGCTGCATGACTGGACTTTTTTTAATGGCATTTTAAGTCTGCTGATCAGTGTTTTTTGCCCCATACAACCTGGCAACCCTTGTGGAAACGTATTTGTTGCACCAATGAACTAAATTTTATACCATTGGTTATGAACGTGTCGTATATTATACCAACAACGGCCATAATATAGGCTGGTATATCCCCAGGGCCAGCTGTTCTAACCCTGAAATGTGAATCAGTTACGCTTTGTAGATAACCCTTGACTCGAGCATATCTCGTGGGTTTGCAGCCCCTAGGGTTAGCGTAACATTTTCTCTTTCTAGATACCCACCCTAAAACATGGAAAGATGCAGAAGGCCAAACAGATTTCTTGCAAAACAGCACGTTAGAGGCCCCTTTCTGAACCATTTCCATGGAACGGAGTTTTTCAAATTGTTCGATTTTTTTACACGATTTAATTCCAGCAATAAGGAACTTCTAACCTTACAAACCCTTTCTTGCATGGGTATAAGGGGAAACAATTAAAAAATCTAAACCACTTTAGGAATTTTTATGTTCATGAAAATTGCCCACTCCAATCTCCATCAAGCCACTCACCTCTGAATCCATCTTCTCATTCTCCATTGATAACATTAGATATTACAATGTAATAGTTTATTAACCAGTATAGACTTTCTTGTATCAATTTTATTTATTAAACAATCATCTCGAAGGCATTGCTGCTCATACATAGTTATAACAAAAGTACATCGAAACAAAAATATGACCTTACTTATACTTATGGATATCTACATGACAGGTAACAAGTAAAAATAGTTCAGTAGCAAAACCAGATTTCAGCACGTTTGGTCTGAATATTTCCGAAAAATTACTGGTTTCAACTTTAACAATACAATCTGAAAATAAGAACGTTTCCAGCAGGGGATAAGTTCAACTTTAACTGAAAATATATGTTCATTTGTTATTGCCACGATCCCTCCAATTACTATTACTGGCAGGGGGATTGTTAGGTCTGCCACCATACCGTTTTTTGTAATTACTCTGATTGTAAGCTGTTTCTGCTGATCTTGGCTGAGAGGTTCTGGTATCTCCAGTGTTAACTGAGATTCCAAAGTAGTTTGCCATGTTTTGGGCTCCACTAGAACCACCCCTGCTGCTGTGCTCAGACGATCGTGCTAGTCCATGTGGATAATCACGGCTGGCAGTTCTGTTTGGGGGCTCACTGCGATTTCCAAAATCTTTTCGACTCTGACCATCAACACGCCAGTTATTTCTGAAATGATGCTGGGAGTTTGATGATTCACCGCTACTCATGGAATCATTATTGCGGAAACTCGGCATTCTGCCTTCAGCTTGCCTCGACCTATATGGTGGTTTTTCAGGCTGCAACCATTCGATGTATTGTTCTGGATTAAAACGCCCGGCATGCTTGAAATCGTCAAAATCGAAATTATCCTCTATTGCTTCCTTTATTGTGTTACACAAACCTAGTAAACTTCCTCTTACATTATCGTTGATTGCGCATGTTGAGTTCAATACATTTGAAACTACATTATATATTGCTTCAACAAGGTGAACATTCTTATGGTTGAACGAACAAAACGTTTCACCATACACTTCATCATCAAGACCATATTTATCCAACAAAGCTTTAAAGTGTACGAGTGCGTGATAGTAATCGCCTTCAACCATAAAGAATAAAGCAGCATTTCGATGTGTCGCCTTGGTTTGCTCATCAAGAGGATAATTCCTAATGATATTACAAAAAAACTCTTCGTAATCAAATTCTTCTCGTAAAGCTCTTTTCAAATCAAAAACTTGCCAACAAGAACCTATAGCTTCGGTAGCAGCTTTTTCAGCACATTCTAAAGCCTTAGCAAGGTTACCCGCTTTTTTGTATACATTGCTCGCTCTGGCATTAATGTAAGGGGAATCTGGTTCAGGTTCCAAAGCTTTTTCAATCAACGCAATGGCTCGTGAGATAGCCTTGTGTGATAATATTTGGGCACAGTATGATAGGATTCTAGGTTCATCAGCAGTACTCACAATAGTTTCAGTCAGCTCATTAATAGTATAGTGTAACCTTTTAGACTCCTGTATTGAACTTTGATTCAACATGTCTTTCAGGGCTTGCAATTTCTGGAATTGATACTTCACTCTCATCTTGGGCTCAAGTTCTTGCAGAAGAACGGAATCAATGACTTCGATAAGGGTTTTCATTTCTGACATATTAAGGCTCCGTCCCCACAACAAACGCCTTTTCACCCCTGAATAGCGAATGAAAGTGAGCAGGTACCCCAAATTGTCAGGATCCAAAAGAATCGCAGCCTTTAGTACCTTTATAGCTGCACTCATACATTCTTCATTACCTCGAAAACAATGTCTAATAGTAATTGCTTTGAAGAAAAGAACAGCAGCTCTTTCGCTTCGAGTCATATCATCTTTATGGACAACATGAGTCAACAGTTTTATCACTTCAGTAGAGGATGAACCAATACGTAACAACATCGTAGCCTTGAGTGAATAGAAAACGTGCTCAGCAGCAACGAACATTCCTGAAAGAATACAATTTGAATTAGTTTTGGTTTTAGTAAGCTCTAAAGCATATTGCTAATTAAATTACTTGTGGCAATTGGATATTGCCATATTCCTGATCCATCAGAATAATGTGAGACAATCATTATTTATCTGTGGGGATACTGGGAGACATTGAATAGCTCATTTTTAGCGAATTTACGTAGTTTTCATAGCGAAATGTTCGTTATTTTCGTGGCTCCAAAACGTTTAAAATCATTATTTTTGAAAAATGTTTTCATAGAAATCCGTTTTGAATTTATGTCATTCCAGACGATAACTCTCCTTAGGATTTTGATAAAAATCCGTTCTTGCGTCAAAAAATCAAGCTTTCCAAATGAAACGATGAGTTCGTTGGCTAGCACTTTTTGAGCTCATTAAGTTAATCAAATTTCAAAAATGAGCTTTAAAAACAAAAATCACTAAACTTTGCTTAAAACGGCTAAAAATAGTTAAATTTATAATTTTTGTCAAAAAAGTTTATTAACAATGATTTTGCTAACAAATGTACTTAAATGCCATTGATATTTACTGAAAATCGATTAAAACTGCAAAGAAATGTAAAAATTAAATGTCTATTTTGAATCACGAAATATATAATTTAAAACAAGTTTTATGCCATAAAATTGGTAGCTGACAGTTTTTCCTGCAGTCAAAGTGCTCAAATTTCAAACAATGTAGCATTATATATATAGGTTTAAACCGCAGCTCAACAATAAGGGTCATTAGCAGCATTGAACAAACAAGGTGTCCAAAGGGACACTGCAAGTGGCACGATTCCAAGGGGGGCCATGCTACCCTCCACCACCAAACGGAGTGCCATCACGGATTCCACTGACAATCGGAGGAGGATAAAATAAGGGGAACAGTGATGACCACTGTTGAGCACCTAGAGCGGATAAAAAAACCTCAAAAATATAATAATACAATTAAGACTAGATCTAGAATAAATAGGCTCATAACTAAATATATGTTACTATATGGGTGTTTCTTGGTGAAAGGGGCAGAAGTAGTGTCCGGTGCAATTTTGACGTTCCCATTGACACTTTCGAGTTTCTGAAAAAATTTTTTGGTAGTATTTATCTAATTCTAGTCTGGAGAACAGTGACAAGCCGGTCAAGAAATTTTTTCCTATTTAAAAAAATGCTAGAACCATCAAATCGTCAGGGACCTGTCCTGTCCGCGGACGACCTTCCCAACTTCAAGTTGCAGTGGGGGCTCCTAAATCTATTTTACGAAGCTCACCAGTTTACCATCAGTTCGAATAACTCCAGAGATTCAAAAATGAGTGTCCCCATAATTTTCGGAAAATCTCATCTTGATGAATCGTGGAAAATGTCGGTGTCCAGGCAAAATGCGTCAGGAGCCTGTCCCCTTACGGTTTTTCAATTTTAGCGGTCAAGGAAGCACGTTTGACGGTTTTTTTGGCGCCATCGTTTTCCCTTGCTTCTCAGCCATTGGAAACGGCAGCCATCGGCCGAGATCAGTCAAGACTGTTCTCTTGTGGGAGAAGGTTGTAGTGCCGAGTGTGAGCTTGTCAAACAGCATCGTCAGAATCCTGTCCAGTCTCAAGCGGCGAGTTTTCCATGCAACTTTTTTTTCTCTTAATTAATCTGGTAGATCTGAGCGATTAGTTTCCATTTCTATAATCACTTCCGGGAAAATTATTGAAAATAGTCTAGTAAAATTGAAAAAACCCAAGTTCCGTCAGGAGCCAGTCCTCGTAGTTTTTTTCAAGGACAGGCTCCTGACGCAGAGGACAGGCACCTGATCCAACTGCCTATAAATTTGATTCAAAATACTTTAGTATTTCTACCGGATGTTACTATTAAGCAAATAAATTCATCGGAGTAGGTACAATCGTCCAGAGTAACACAAAAATAACACAAGACTAACTTGCATTCAGATTGCTCAAGTTGTGAGAAAGAGTCAACATCAACTTAGTCAATAGAGACGATTCTTTTCCTCGTCGAAGCTATTTAGACGATTTTCCTTTTTTCTCCTAGGTTTCAACTTCTCAATGCAACTTCGTACCTGCCAAATCTCTAAGAAAGGATGTCAGAATAAGGCAGAGTAACTCTTGCATGGACCGCCGCGCCAAGACACTTACAGAAAGGGTCAGAGCTGACCCTCTTTTTATTGATTGAAAAAAATTGAAGAAACTGATGTTCATGTATTCAGAAGGGTTAAAGTTACCCGAACTAATGTTTGGGAGGGGTTGAATTTTAATGAGAAAGTTTATATTCTTGGTGTTGACAATATTAAAAAGTTAAGAAACATTCATCTGGTTTGCTAAAAACCAGCGTCCTCATTAGCTTTAAAGTGAAATCTTCGTGACATCCATTCGTGTAATACCGGTAAATATTTAAGAATGAGGAAATATTACTCGAAAAACGAGACAAGCGTGAAGTGGTTCATTTGCAGTACTTGGTTGAACTATGTTTCTTGTGCGGAAGATCTGTCAGGGGTCAGGGGCCTGTCCACTGCGTCAGGGGCCTGTCCTAGTGCTTTATAATAATTGATTTTATTGCTTAATGAAGCCACCTACTGTTTGGTTGGGCTTGGAGATTCGATCGAGAAGTTGAAGAGATCATCCTAAATTTTTATCCTGCTCATTTTTAAAAGTTCTAAAATTCAGAAAACTCAGATCCGAAAGTGTCCACTTCATCAAGAATCACCCATATATATAATCACCAAAGTGAAATAAAAGTATGACTAGATTGTACAAAAAAATATCACACATCAGATATCACAGTTCGTAGTAGAGCTCAGCGGCTTTCAGGTATTGTTACGCTCCAGGAAAATAACTCTCACAGTCAAAGAGGTTTGATCACCCTGGCCTCATAGCTCTGATCGTTAGAGTGTCGCAACTTCGGGAAATTTCTCGTAGTTGTGACAACGCGAGTTCGAACTCCTGTCGAGGTATCAAATATTTTTGGGCCGTTACAGTATGTAACATAATATAATACGTTATTTTGTGAATATTCGCTCATACAATAGTGAAGCGTGGTTGATACTTTTTATTTCCATAGAGATCTTTGAAAATGAGAATTCCAACGACACAGCACAGACTGGAGGATATTGGATATTGCCTGCTCGATCGTCTCTTGTTTAGAAGGCTTAACTCTTCTCTAGCAAAGGCCAGCTATTCGGAAAACATCCCCTTCTCTGTAGTGGACACAAAACAGCGAACAACAACAAGGAGGGGAGAAAGGGTAAGTCCACCCAAGAAGGATGGATGGGGGGGGGGGGTTTCCTGTGACACGGAATATAAGGTTTGTGATTGTCGCACGAGAGTCTGTACTTTTGTTAAATACAGTGTTTTCCATCTATTCCAACCTGCTTGAGTCGTGACTTTCTTGGTGTTTCTTATACGTTTTCCCTTGAGTTTCCTATTTACTCCTCCTCATCATCGTGTTGTGTTTGTGCACATGTTTGGCGCAGTCAGTAGGATCCAAACTTCAACAAAAAACTCATGAAACTCGAAACTCCACAGATAGTGCCAGAACTCGTCTATTCCGTAAACTAGAGCAGCAAGCTCTAGGTCTGTTGCGTAATAGGAGCATTCTTCTGCCTAACTTGTACAGCATGAAGCATAGGGTGCTCAACTCCCTGTATAACTTGTGAAGACACACCCTGTTCGAGCGAAAATAGGGTTTCGTACAAATAAAATAAGAAAAACAAACCTGTCTCAATTCGAACATAACATTTAGTATTGTAGAGTATAAAGGTAAAAAGTCCAGTCATGCAGCATGACCCCATGAGCGAATTTTTGAAAAATCTTCGATTATATCGATTTTTGACTGATTTTTCAACTTTGAAATTTTTGAAAACTTGATACATATTCTTATAGGAAATTTTAAGCTGATTTCGAATATACCACATGTTAGTATGCTGAAAAAATTATTTCGCACAACAAATCGCAAAAAACGGGCTATTTTTAAATTTTTGACTACATTTTTGAACATTTCAACCCGAAGATGTAATCCGATCATGCTGGCCAACGAACTTGAACTTTCGTTTTGTGTCCTTATCATTTTAAAATTTGTTTGAAGTTTCTAGCACAATTCTACGGACAGTTATCGTCTGGAATGACACATACATACATACATACTTACATATATACAAACATACATACATAAAAAAATGCGTTAAACTTCAGAACATGATTCAGAATAGCCTGAAACGGATTTCTGCATAAAATGTTTTCAAAAATTCACATTCTACAAATTTTGAGGCGAGAGCAATAGCTTTAATTTTCTTCAAAAATTCGCTAAAAGGGGGATAAATTAATTATATTGAATGATCGGTCATGCAAATCTTTCTGGAGGTTTAACAATGGAGGTACTGCTAAGAAGGTACTTAGAATCCAATAAATTTGATGGTGAAATGGGATACTGATGACACTTTGATGTCACTGAGAAAAATGGAGGATGCAGGTAGACTGGAAAACACTGTACTTATGTAACAAAAGTACAGATTCTCATGTGACAATCACAAACCTTACATTCCGTTCACAGGACCCCCCCCCCCCTACTTATCCATTCTTTCTTGGGTGGACTTTCCCTTTCTCACCTTTACCTTTATACTCTACAATACTAAATGTTATGTTCGAAGTATTAAATGTTATGTTCTAATTGAGAGTTAGGTTTGTTTTTCTTGTTTTATTTGTACGAAACCCTATCTTCGCTCGAACAGGGTGTGTCTTCACAAGTTATAGAGGAAGTTGAGCACCCAGTAGCCTATACTTCATGCCGTACAAGCCAGGCAGAAGAATGCTCTTATTGTGCAACAGACCTAGAGCTTGCTGCTCTAGTTTACGGAATAGACGAGTTCTGGCACTATCTGTGGAGTTTCGAGTTTCATGAGTATTTTGTTGAAGTTTAGATCCTACTGACTGCGCCAAACATGTGGGTAAACACAACACGATGATGAAGAGGAGTAAATAGGAAACTCGTATAAAGGAAAACGTATAAGAAACACCAAGAAAGTTACGACTCAAGCAGTTAGAATAATGGAAAACACTGTATTTAACAAAAGTACAGACTCTCGTGCGACAATCACAAACCTTACATTCCGTGTCACAGGACACCCCCCCCCCCCATCATTCTTGGGTGGACTTACCCTTTCTCCCCTCCTTGTTGTTGTTCGCTGTTTTGCGTCCACTACAGAGAAGGGGATGATTTCCGAATAGCTGGCCTTTGCTAGGTTAAGCCTTCTAAACGACAGACGATCGAGCAGGCAATATCTAATATCCACCAGTCTGTGCTGTGTCGTTGGAATCCTCATTTTCAAAGAACCTTATGAAAATAAAAAGTTCCAATCTCGCTTCACTATCGTATGAGCGAATATTCACAAAATAACGTATTATATTATGCTACATTGTTTGAAATTTGAGCACTTTGACTGCACGAAAAACTGTCAGCTACCAATTTTATGGCGAAAAACTTGTTCTAAATGATATATTTCGTGATTTAGGCTAGGAACATTCTAATATAGGCCAGAAGAGAGAAACGGGTATTCCTTGCCGCCTTAAGAGAGCGCAAATCGAATGCCTATAGATAAAAACTACCAAAAGTCAGGCACAAATATGAGCAGATGACCGCAACTTACAAAGGAATGAAGAAAATAAATAAAGAATTTGAAAAAAATATTGGAAATAATGAATTTGAACAATGATAATCTAGCTAAAAAAAAAATTATAAACTTGGTAAATAGCAAACCCTTCGAGTACTTTTGGACATAATATATAATTCCAATAATTTTTAAATAGCAAACCCTATGAGTAATTTTGGACATAATATATAATTCCAATCAGTGTTTTGACACAAAGGAAGGCAAACAGAAACAGAAATAAATGATGCATTAATAATAAAAATAGATGATAATAAAATAAATTTAAAAAGTGTAGGAACAAAAATTGTTAATAATAATATCACAACTCCTTGCTGGGCCACAGTTATTCACTTTCCAGTACGGTCAAGTATTTTATTAACTTGAAGAAACAACATTGCCTGTACTTTAGCAATATTGTACAAATAGGAATTACTACTTTAGTTTGTTAGTTCACTACTAATGCCACTTATGTAATCAATTTGACAATAAACGATTCATTCATTCATTCAAAATAGACTTTTAATTTTTAAATTTCTTTACAGTTTTAATCGATTTTCAGCAAATATTCATGGCATTTAAGTACATTTGTTAGCAAAATCATCGTTAATAAACTTTTTTGACTAAAATTCCGCTAACAATTATAAATTCAACTATTTTTAGCCGTTTTAAGCAAATTTTAGTGATTTTTTGTTTTTAAGCTCATTTTTTGAAATTTGATCAACTTATTGAGCTCAAAAAGTGCTGGCCGACGAACTCATCGTTTCATTTGGAAACATTGATTTTTTGGCGCAAGAACGGATTTTTTATCACAGTAAAATTGCATTTAGAACGGGATAATGATTTGATGATAATATTATAAAAGTTCCAGTCTTCCTCTTCATCATTCAAATCTTTGGTAACAATTTCTCGCAACTCTTCACAAAACATCATCTTCAATTTGACCAGCCTTAATATTTCTGGAATACACATCAAAGTTGTCTTAATCAGAATCGTTACTTTTCAAAAAAGGTCAGGCATATCATTACCAATTTTATTCAGATTGTAAGTTCGATGGTGCAGCAAATGTGTACCAGCATAGGGGATATTATTACTTTGAACTCTGAAACCAATAATCTAAGACGCATATATCTAAGACACACATATCAACACAATACACTTAATCTAAAGCGGCGGTCCATTCATGATCCTGCTGCAGGAAGTGAGTGGGACCAAAAACCTCCCTCTCTTCTTGCATGGGAGGCGTGCAGGACTTGTGTGGAGGCCTTCCTGCTTCAGGTGTCCTGCAAAGCTCGTCGGATGGGTTTCCCATCGGACCATCCTGCAGTCCGGGATCCCCCACCCTATCAACCTGCTAGGTCCGAGCGTGTGTGGTGCTGCCAGAAGACCTTTTGGGTTTTGTTTAAATAAGGAGCCATTGAAGAATGGAGAACGCAGAAGGTAAACACAGAATACCGTATACTGGAGGGAAACCTTCGGTATGAACTGGTAATGACGGATCGTGTATGGAGAACGCACTCTGAAGCAGGAGAGCGAAGAGGGGAACTTCGTTTCACTCCTCACCTCCTGCAGCAGGATCGTGAATGGGCCGCTTAAAATAACATGAGCATTTCAATTAGGTTTCCCCGAACTGCTATGAATAAATGGTCGAACCAGTTGTCTTACCAGCCAATGAGCAGCCATCTTCTTCCAATCTTTCCTCTAAACCTTCTTCTTCAAGATTTGAATCGTGAACATCTTCGGTTTTGTTCTCAGTTACTTCCTCAGTGTAGGCGAAAAAATCCTCAGCTGAACCCTGTGAACGGGATGGAACAACATGAATTATGTTAATCTGTTGAATCATGGAAAGGACACAAGGATCAGGGATTAGGAGTTTGGCCAAACTATACATATTATGACAAGTTAGTGCTGGGGACAACTGTAGACTTATCAATCAGTTCTTAAACAGAAAAAAACGGCACTCAATAACACAATCACGGCACACAATTTACTTGGAACATATACCCATCTACTCCCCGAGTTTGAACGAAATCGGACAAGTAGGTGATAAGAAATCGACGTTATAATGAATTACTGTTTGCGCATGAGCACATATGATTCTGTGACGGCAATGAAACTTATAGGACATCGTCTAGAAGGTATTCTGCACAATCCCTGAAAAATTCATCAAAATCTTTCCACTAGACTCGGAGTTTTTCCTGTGTTAATCGATATTAGTTCCTATCGCTTATCATTTATAGGGCACTTTTCTAAAACAGATACCCAATTATTTACCAAGTTTGAAAGAAATCGGACTAACTGGATGAGAAAACGACGTTATGAGAAATTCAAGTTCGCGCATGAGCAGAGGCTGTTGATTCGACGTCATTGAAAATCATAGGGAACCGTATAGGAGCACAATCCCTTAACATTTCAACGGAATCGGACTGAAACTTGGTATAGTTTTGGGCGTGATAAGGATTTACCACTGACAGACAGACATTTTGATCAGTAAGCTCTGAAACGCAATAAGCTAGTGAAAATTTTGATTTCGGAGGACAGACATTTTGGTTTATTATTTCCAATAATAAGCCTATGTGATTGTGTAGCAAAAAATTTGTATAACCCCCCCTCAAACTTTGTCACTTTACGTTTCAAGGTGCGTAGAATCCAAATTTGAAATGTCCGTCCGCCGTCCGGGCCATAAAAGGCCTAAGAATTGACTTAAAAAACCCGTTCTTTCGCACATAGACTCCATTCGGGGTCTAGTTGGTCCTAACGTTTAACCATCCCGATCGCTTTACTCGCATAGATGCTATGGGCCAAAAACGGGCGAAAAAGTGTCTTTTTCGAGGCTTTGAGTGAGACTTACCTACGCACGTACGCCTAGCACGCTTAGTAGGGGGTCACGGTGGGTGTTGATGGGGGGGGGGGGGGGCGAGGGTGGAGTGAGAGGAGGCGCCGCGGCCCCTTGTGGTGTCTGGGGTGACCAGGGGCGTAGCAGAGGGGTGTAGGAGAATGGATATTTATTACTTTTACGTGTTATACCCATATAGTACACCGCGGCACCATGAGGTGGGTATGGCGTTCCTTCGAGGCATGAATATATGTTTTTTTCTAGTGCATATTTGTGTGTTAATACCAATGCTTTTCCTATGCATATTTAATAACATATCCTCTCAACTTTTCGTACTTACTTAGATAATGATATTATTAATTCAATAACTATTTGAATAGATAGGAGCTCAAATCGAAAAATACAGGGTGCGGCAGTGAGGACGGACGGTTTTAAAAAAATCATAAAATAGTTGATTTTTACTCAAAAACAAATTTATTGATGCAGTCAGGTTCGCAAGGAAATAGCATTTGAGAAAGTCAAGTGTGAAAAATCACATCAGGCATGTGGTGGCCGAAATTGTTGATGCAGTGCTGGAGGCGTTCTTGGAAGTTCGTGTAGACTCTCTCCAACATAACCCTACGTCGTAATGATCACCAACTTCTTTTTCCCTGAATTATGACGGTGACGTGTTCCAACCCGACGTGTGTGGTTCCAGCAGGATGGAGCATCAATGGACGATATTCGCCCTCTCTTCCCTGGTCGCCTTATTTCCAGGTTTGGCGAGGTTCATTGGCCTCCTCGGTCCCCAGATTTATCCATATGCGATTTTTTCTTATGGGGACACCTCAAGGCTTAGAGTATACGAGAACAAGCCCCGAACTCTGGACGAATTGAAGGACGCAATTCGCGTGGAAGTCGCCCAAGTTGAGAGAGTATGTTGGAGATAACGCCCAAGAACACCTCCAGTACTGCATAAACAATTTCGGCCACCACATGCCTGATGTGATTTTTCACACTTGACTGTCTCAAATGCTATTTCCTTGCGAACCTGATTGCATCAATAAATTTGTTTTTGAGTGAAAATTAACTATTTTATGATTTTTTTAAAACCGTCCGTCCTCACTGCCGCACCCTGTATAAACATGCGTATATAATTATAGAAGTATAGGTTGTGGCAACTCGAAATAGGACACGCCGAGGAGTCTGGACGGGCCTTATGACGTACGCAAGCCAACTAAAACTACGATCATACTCAATTGAAAAAATAATAAACCTTTGTGAAATAATTTGCAGCGTTTTTTGACTTCAATCACGAACACGAAGCTTCCCTACCTTCGGTTGTGAGGAAGCAAAATAAGAGATGAACTATGAAAACCGGACATTTGGTGTCCTTTCTGAGAGAACCGGACATTTGGCGTTCAGAGCGACTTTAAATTTTCGTCCGGACAGCTTTGCCGAATGCTAACAGTTAGCGATCTATTCACTGTACCAATAGAAAATTCCTATTCGGAGCTCAAGGAAAACCGAATACGCATGTAAACATCCGTGGCGATAACCTATAATACTATAATCAATTTTAGCGAATTTTTGAAGAAAATTAAGCTATTGCTCTCGCCTCAAAATTTGTAGAATGTGAATTTTTGAAAAAAAAATTATGCAGAAATCCGTTTCAGGCTATTCTGAATCATATTCTGAAGTTTAACGCATTTTTTAATGTATGTATATATGTATGTATGTATGTATGTATGTATGTATATATGTATGTATGTGTCATTCCAGACGATAACTGTCCGTAGAATTGTGCTAGAAACTTCAAACAAATTTTAAAATGTTAAGGGCACAAAACGAAAGTTCAAGTTCGTTGGCCAGCTTGATCGGATTACATCTTCGGGTTGAAATTTTCAAAAATGTAGTCAAAAATTTCAAAATAGCCTGTTTTTTGCGATTTGTCGTGCAAAATAATTTTTTCAGCATACTAACATGTGGTATATTCGGAATCAGCGTAAAATTTCCTATAAGAATATGTATCAAGTTTTCAAAAATTTCAAAGTTGAAAAATCAGACAAAAATCGAAATAATGCCGTTCGCTGGTTGTAAAAATCGGTAATATTCTTCAAAAATTCGCTCATGGGGTCATGCTGCATGACTGGACTTTTTTTTTTTTTTAGTTCCTATTTCAAGGTGGCATGGCATGCGCATTGTAATATTCGTGATTTTCAAAAAAGGTGGCTGGTTTGTAGGATTCATCCTCACTTAAATTATGCAATCAGTCCGATTTCGTTCGAGGGTATTCAGGTACAAGTCTCAGGATGTCATCCTACTAATTTTGTTGAAATAGGTAACCATTGCACCTGCCATACCTGAAATTGGTTGTTACAGACGAAGCTCCGATACTGATGGATCGATTTTGATGAAATGGGTAGGGATTGTGCCACATTACAGAGAAAATAGACACAGACAGAACGGCTGTCTTTGCCATTTGCAGTGTATTAGCAGGTATCCACATCTTCAATAATGAAACGTAATTGGCCAAGGGAAAAAAGTGTAAAATATCGTACATATGTAGGTAATGGGTACAGGGTAATGGGTAGGTATGTACATCTTGATCGTTGATCATGTTGAAGTTCCCTTATGGGTGATATTCTCGAGACTTGGACACTAGCGCATCCTTACATCAAGGCAAGCGAAATCGAAGTTATTTCACCTTGTTGTCATGGTGACGAGTAAACATATGCGAAAATTCCCCATTTGTAGTCACAGCTGGACAACAGCATAACATAGTCTCACCTAGTTCCGAGTCAATATTTTCATTATTTGTAATATGCAAGGTGATAAATTGTACGCAAATTACATCAAGTTATTATCAGGTGTTGACCTCAAACGCTACGAATGCAAGATTTAATCTGTGGGGTAGAGATCCATATGAAATGTGTGTTGGGGAGTTGACATACAAGTGTTCTAGATGATCCAGACATCAGCCACAAAAATGTTGTGGATTACCTATCTAGTTTTAGAACTGTTCTTTGAATCAATTGAAACTAAAAATCTTTAGAGTACTGTGAAAGTGGTCTTGTGAAAGGATGTGTTATGAGAGCTCTGTTAGGCGGGAATAGTAAGTTGTATCACATGTGGAAAGGTAAGTACCTAGAGAGAAGGTATACCTACATACTTTCTGTATATTATTACTTGTTCATGTAGATACTTCATTGATCAAAACGAAAGTAGGTACCTAATTACCTTTTTTGTCCATAAAATTTGCGTAACTGCAAAACTCGCGCAATAACGCACTGCCAATGCCGTCTTTATGAAATCTTACCTTCAGAGGAATGCATTTCAAGGTTTTTTCCTTGCAGCTCGTTTTTAATTCATGTTGCATATTCCCTGATTCGATATTTGACAAACTTGCTAATCAGCGGTTGTATTCGTCGGCAAAGCAACGACCCACCTACTTTGTTTAGGCACTTTAAACTAACAGCAAATCTGGTAGGACCTACGTACCTACCTAAGTAGTTTAGTTTCTTGGTGTAGCAACAACCTGCCTTGTTTATTTTGACAAACTATCAAATCTCTCCTTTTATTCATTCAATATAACAAGTAAAGCTTCCTCAGTTAAGCATAGTACTACGAACTTATAATAAAACGCTGATGAAGCTACCTGAGCAATGGCTAGGTACCTACACAGCAGTACAAACACCTGAGGAATTTTCAATCATCTTTTCTTTACTATTTTTTAGGTTAATTATTCTCAAAGCCTAAACGAATGAAGTTCTTTAGTTTTCTGACACTGATTAACTACTATAGTTAGTAGGCTCCTAGTCCAAATAAAAACTCGTTCACGCTAGATTGGTATCGTTGACAGCAATCTACAATCAATTATTGCGCTGGCAGGCATGATTTTTATGACATTTAGTCGAATTGAAACTTTGGATTGCTACAATATTATACTTTTTCAAAACAAAAGCGTTGAAAAATGGCCTTATAACCACGAATTATGTTGACGTGAGACGGCAAACTTCTTGTGAGAAATAGGTTGGTTGAGTAGCGATTCTTTGACGTAGGGCGGTCTCATGGTCGACTTTGGCTGAAACGCGAACCTACTCCAGGCGTGACGTCACAAGAATATGGGCCATAAGATTCTCCTAACCCAAGGCGAATTTCGATGTTGCCAACTTAACAACTACCTACCCTTCAGAGTTCCATTCCTTCTTCCTCTAAATCTATTTCTAGTGGAAAAATTAAACCACAGATGAAGATGTTGCTAATTTGATACTTCTTTCATTATTAATGAATTCATTACACGTTAGGTAATCCATGAATCGGGCTTAATTATGAAGATCTGGAGTAGTGTAGTCACGTTAGCGTGACTTTTGAATCGTTTCATCCAATCTCACAACGATTCCCTATTCGTACAGTACCACTCAGTGGTTAGCTTCTGGTTTGCTAGCGCTAGAAGAACCTTTTAGCGAATTTTTGAAGAAAATTAAGCTATTGCTCTCGCCTCAAAATTTGTAGAATGTGAATTTTTGAAAAATTTTTATGCAGAAATCCGTTTCAGGCTATTCTGAATCATATTCTGAAGTTTAACGCATTTTTTTATGTATGTATATATGTATATATGTATGTATATATGTATGTATGTATGTATGTGTCATTCCAGACGATAACTGTCCGTAGAATTGTGCTAGAAACTTCAAACAAATTTTAAAATGTTAAGGACACAAAACGAAAGTTCAAGTTCGTTGGCCAGCATGATCGGATTACATCTTCGGGTTGAAATTTTCAAAAATGTAGTCAAAAATTTCAAAATAGCCTGTTTTTTTGCGATTTGTTGTGCGAAATAATTTTTTCAGCATACTAACATGTGGTATATTCGGAATCAGCGTAAAATTTCCTATAAGAATATGTATTAAGTTTTCAAAAATTTCAAAGTTGAAAAATCAGTCAAAATCGAAATAATGCCGTTCGCTAGTTGTAAAAATCGGTAATATTTGCATGAAACATTGTCCAAATTCAGATTGAACTACTCTTATGGAAGTATCCCTGTATAACCAATCCTAGAACCATGCTGTTTAAAACGTAGGTAGTAGGTGCTTGTTTAAAAAAAAAAAGTACCTAATCACAACTGATGAGTTTACTCTGTGAAATATTCCGTCCTCCGATTCTCTCGGTCACTCTCTTTAATGTTATGATAGGATACTGTTAAGATTTCAACTGCCTTCAATACTGACCACATTGGACATCGAAATCAATGAATATTTACCTACATTTGTCTTTAAATCTACAAGATTAGTTTAATAATAATAAAGTATGAGTACCTCCTAATTATTTTTAATAATTTGATTCCATGTTTGTCTATCAAAATCATAAACTAAAATTTCTCTACACGATCAATAGCGACTGAAATGTCGAAGATTTCTTCAAAAATCATGGGGTCATGCTGCATGACTGGACTTTTTAAAAAAAAAAAAAAAAAAAAAAAAAAAAAAGCTGGAGATGTTATAATTATAATTACATTTTTATGATTACAAACAATTTTATCCAAAATTACAATTATATTAAATTACAATTATTCCACATTTTATAATTTATCCCTCCATACTTGATTAAATTTTTTGTGCAATTTTTCAAAAGGCTTAAAGCTTGAAAATTATTTTTTTTAAACCTCCAAAATCGTCGGAGATAATAGTCCAGCTGACACTACCTACTTAGTTAAAGGCAGCATTTATGTCTTTCATCGGACCCAACTATTATGGTGGCAAAATAAATACAATGCATCTTTCTTCACTGCAACAATAAGGACCACTAAACTCATAGACTGAATTTATATTTAACTTGAGTAATGAAAAATATAAGTCAATGCAATGCAGAGTCTTATAGGACGAGGAAACGCCAAAATCTTTGTGTTGTTACACCTAACCTCATCTTGTACATCTCATGACCACTAAAGCTAGTTTCACATGGAGCGGAACGAGCGCAGAAAGCGGAAAGACAGAAGGACCGAACGCAATCTGATTGGCTGTTGGGACAACAGATGAGGATGGTGGCTGCCATGTTGTCGGAATGGGCAGACAGTGAACGGTGGTAGAAATTTTTATACCTTTTCCGCATTCCGTCGAGCTCTGCGCAAGCTCATTGGACGGGAATGTTGATAAAAGCAAGTAGAGGTTTCAGATCAGAGAGGCATTCAGTAGGAAGGTTATGTTCCGTTCACCAAGGTGACTGCTTCATGTGAACAATCTTTCCGACTCCGTCCCAAGTAACAATGAGACAAGTAACAAAAATTCAACTTCCGCACGGGGGGTTGTTCCGCCTTTTGAGACCCGCACTGAATGGTTTAACCTTATCGTTATTTTTATTATTTTCAAATAGAGAACGTTGGATGTATGTAAGTTTGCAGTAGTGACCTTTCACACTGTAGGACTAAGTTTTAACGTAGTAGTAAAAATTCGCCACAACTGTACAAAATCATCAAAGAATTTTTCGAATCCAATTAAAATTAGTTCAACACACACTAACTGTCACGTAGTAGATCAAAGTGCAATACTCACCGAGTAAAGAGGACTTCCGAAGCTTGGCAACTTGAGAAGCCATTGAGGGCCGTCTGGATTTCTCGAGGTCTCCAAGATGCGGAAGCTATTTTCAAGCATTTTCTCCCATCCATCTAGTCCTTTCTGGTACATTTTATACGACATCAGCAAGGAATTTCGGAACCTAACGAAAACAGTAAAATTTATCGTGAAGAAAAGTGTGCTCTTGGTGCGTTAAAAGTAACGATAATGATAAACTTCTGACACTGTATACCTATCTAATTTGCTTAATTGGCCGAAAATTAAGAAAGATAAAAAATAAAATAAATAAATAATATATACAAACGACAAAACTGAAGAAGTAAGTAATGCTTGTTTCAAGGATTTTACATTTGCATTAGAACGGTCATGCTAAAATTGATTTGGGATTATTAAACCACCTTTTCCAGATCACTGTCCTAATTTGTGTGAGTTTAGACAACTAGGCCATGAGAAAATGATGCTTGATGAATTCATCGTTTACATGCACAGAGTCAAATATTGATTTTGAGTTTTAAAACTACTAACATGCAGATTTCCTAAAAATGTCATCGAAATCTGATAAAAACTGTAGAAATTGAGCTTGTAACAAGGATTTGCAGACATACAGATAATGATATGTTTTGGACAACTGTCCTCAAAGACACACCAATGAATCAAAAAAGAAAGAACTAAATAAAAAAAGCCACAGTTCCTTTGAGCCTGACGGCTAAAATTAAAAAACATGAATATGCTTTAGCCGTACACGACTCACTCCTCGTCGATTCTCTGAACCCGACCCCCCATCGTCCTCTGAACTCTGTTTATCATTCTGCCATCAATCCTAAAACATGGAATCATGTTTTAGCTCCTCGCTCTCACTTTATTATAGAAATGATCACGACGATTGAGCTCTTGTGAGACGATGATCTCCTAATAGAAACTCGCGAGTAAACATTCACTTTATTATAGAAATGATCACGACGATTGAGCTCTTGCGAGATGATGATCTCCTAATAGAAACTCGCGAGTAAACATTCACTTTATTATAGAAAGAGGCTACATACGAAATTACAGCTTCCTATAGTGTAAAGTATAGAAATTACCTATTAAAATAATTTAACCACCGCTTCACAAATCTAACCGTTCTCGCAATATTCGGATCACCTGCTATGAATCACATAATCGAAACACCAGCTCAATGAAATCATCAGAAATTAACAAGCGGTTGCAATCATGTTCACAATATCAATAATTGAGAATGATCACCTGTGTGTAAACAATTATTCATATAACCATGCTCATAACTCAGCTTGTTGGCCACGCACTTCGCAGTAGTTAATATAGTATGGTTGGATAAATCGAGAGCTTTCGAACGAATGGTCAACGAATTTTGTGGGATGAAAAACGACGAAGTATCATATCCCTAGCAACGACTCGGTTGTAGGCGGAAATCATCACAATTATTGGCGCTACTTTCGTTGCACTCTCGTGGGACATTTTTCGGTAGTTAGGTCACGGCTAAAGCATATTCATGCTAAAAGTCGCAAAGTTAATTTTATAAGGCGTCTAGTCTAATTTGATTAACGTGTAGCGTTAATTTTCTTGCGCGTAAATTACACAATGGCACCTACGAAGAAATCCAAACGATCGGAAAATACAGAACAGGCACGTTCCAGCTCATCCCATTCAGTTTACCAACACGGCGAGGAGTGTGGAAAACAGGTAAAACTTCGACATGGCGAACCAACCGTTCAAGAAAGTTCAATATCACCACATATTTGTCTCGAGGAAGATGCAGATATTTTTGAAAGCCTTCCCTTACATCCTGCGTGGGAACTGCCCAATAAGAACATAGTTCCCACGAACATGCTTAAAACACTGAAGTCAAATTGGGAATCTGCTCGGAAGTTCTACATGGAAGCGCGGGCCGAAGAACAACAGAAGATCGAGCGCATCAAACTAACTCTTGACGCACATATTTCGCGGCTGAAGAGGCTTACCCAAATGGAATCTCAGGCAAACATGAACATCACTATGTTGGATTCTATTTTCAAGAAATAACTTTTACGAGTAATGTGAACATCAATAATTGTCATTCCAATTCTATTAGTTTCTACGATTTCATTAAACTGTTTTTATTAACAAAACATATATATACACGATTCTAGTACAGAGTTCTGGAAGCTATTTTACACCCATTGACTCTGGATCTATTGACTCGTCAGATGTGGTAATACTCAGTAATGGGCGATGATGAGAAAAATACGAAGTGTAAGCTATCGTTTTTACATTCGATACGTTTCGTGTAAAGATTTCGTCGATGCAAGAAGAATTGCGGGTTGTTGAGACATCCAAGGAATTGTTTAGCACAAAACCAAGCATCAAAATAAGAAAACAGTTGATTGTTCTCTACGTAACACAGTGAGTCTATTTTATTTATTGGTATCGCGTGAGCAAGTTTTTGTGACGATTTTTCAGTTTATGTGCCAAAGCAAAGACATGAAAATGTCAACAAAAAAAAGTAGGGAGGACGCCCAGGTGTACCCAATGCCAGCCCTTGGGATCAAGGAAGTAGCAGATGGAGGAGGAAGGAGTGAGGGATGAAAAGAAGTCCCCTTGTACACATGCAAAACGACAAACAGTTGAGGTAAAAGCCTCTAAGGATGCGGATGGTGATGCCATAGAGCACTCTTGCTGAGAAGTCCAACTCTAGTAATGCCGTGGCACTTTTCCTCACCATGAAACAGTTGCGACCATGGCTTTAATAATATTAGTTGACACTCTTTCGCTTGCCGTAGGTCATTTCTATCATTCTTTGCTAGCCAGCCAGGTCTGCTCACTTGCAATCTGCTTGGCAACTGCATCATGTCCATGGGCACTGGTGCACTGCATGATTGAGACTGTCATTTCTACCCTGAAAGGCACTGCAAAGGATATCTGCTGTCCCACAACTACTTCTAGAACACCTCACTGAGTGGCTAATGTAGCCACCTGGACGGCAAGAAAATGTCCAGTAGTTGTGGGTTCCGATGCCCACTGAAGCCCATTGCATCTACTGGGAAGAAATGGAAAATTCAGGGCACTGCTGGAGTTCTTTACCATCTACCGATCCATGTAGTGTAGTAGGAAATTCAACAGATGAGCTTGGTTTAACATAAGGTTTGTATGTACAGTGAGTCCTGAATGGTTATGAACTGACCACGCCCCTTTTTGGCTGTATGCACAGCGAACGAACGAGTTCGGGATTTTTAGTTTGCTGTTCACAGAGCCAGTGCGGGACTGTCCAGACCACGTTGTATCGGTCCGGGATTTTTTTCGGAACTCCTAGTCCCGCTCATGCATAGTAAACTATTTACGCTCCGCCCCCTACGATTTCCCCTGTGGGCTCACAAGTGGAGTTTTGTTGTTGTTGTTTTCGGCAATACTGTTTGCAACATTACATTGATTTTCGGTAACTGATATTGTGACTTCTGAATTCCATAATGGAATGGGGCGGATTTGTGACGGAATGGTTACGAGTGAAGGTTATCAGTTCCAAATTGGTTCGAGGAGTAATGAACCAGTTCCCATCCCCTCCCTTGTCGGTCCTCCTTCGAACCTAGTTCGATTCTGAACAGGTCCAGGACTCACTGTACATACAAACCTATATGTATATGTTGAACATGCATATACAGGGTGTCCCACGGAAAGGTTACACCCCCCTTCATTTCCCCTGAATTCAGCGTAAAAAAATGGGACCAACGCCTTTCTTTATAATTTTTGTGCGTAGATATCAGGAAAAATACTTTCGGGCGCGCCACCTGCCCTAGATTCGGCGCAAATGACACAAACTGTGTCCAAATGGGGACCCCTATTTTTAACACAGAATGTGTTTTAGCCATGGACTAACTAGCCGAAAATGGAACGCGGGATGGTAACGAAATGTGTGACGGATGATTTTCACGTACAACCGAGTCGTTGCTAGGGATATGGTACTTCGTCGTTTTTCATCCCACAAAATTCGTTGACCATTCGTTCGAAAGCTCTCGATTTATCCAACAATATTATGTTAACTACTGCGAAGTGCGTGTCCAACAAACTGAGTTATGAGCATGGTTATATAAATAATTGTTTACACACAGGTGATCATTCTCAATAATTGATATTGTGAACATGATTGCAACCCCTTGTTAATTTCTGATGATTTCATTGAGCTTGTGTTTCGATGATTTGATTCATAGCAGGTGATCTGAGTATTACGAAAACGGTTTGATTTGTGAAGCGGAGGTTAAATAATTTGAATAGGTAATTTCTATACTTTACACTCTAGGAAGCTGTAATTTCGTTTGTAGCCTCTTTAGGACATTTACTTGACGATGCTCAGGGTCCGGATCAGATGTGTGGCTCTTAAAGCTAATTTCTATGCTTTACACTCTAGGAAGCTGTAATTTCGTATGTAGCCTCTTTAGGACATTTACTTGACGATGCTCAGGGTCCGGATCAGATGTGTTTCTCTTAAAGCTAATTTCTATGCTTTACACTCTAGGAAGCTGTAATTTCGTATGTAGCCTCTTTAGGACATTTACTTGACGATGTCCAGGGTCCGGATCAGATGAGTGGCTTTTAAAGCTAATTTCTATACTTTACACTCTAGGAAGCTGTAACTTCGTATGTAGCCTCTTTAGGACATTTACTTGATAAATCGCTCTTGATTTATCACGAATTTATTTCGTTTTTTTTTTCGTAGTTTCATACTATAACTATATAAATGATGATGAATAGTAAATGTAGTGGATTTATATAGGTTTGACTTGACGTAGGCAGACCAAGTCGGACATTTATATCCCGGTTATGCGGGTTGGTTTCTAGGCCACCCCCGCGAGGAATGCGGGCGGAGCCGCCAAGGTCAACTGATTTCGCGGGCTGGAAGGGTGGATAGTCCGTGTCGCAGCCGCGCGGAGCGCTAGGCTCGTGTACCAAGTGCTGGGTTCGATCAGTTTTGTACTGAGCCGTTTTGTAATATTCCGGCCTTAGATTTACATCTGAAAGGGGAATATATTGAGCTTGGTTGAGGTACTGAAAAGTATCCTCTGCTTTTTGTGTATTTGGAGTGTATTTGACACTCGGATCGACCGCGTGACCCTGCGTCGGATATCGTGGGTAGTCGGACAGCTTGGTCGAATCGTAAAGATCGGCTTCAGAGCGAGTCTGAAAGGTTTGCTCGATCTTTTGTATAGGTGAGTCTTGTTCGAAAGTTTCTCGAACGAACACGTCGGGCGAGAAGGCGATCCGGACGTGAGGGTCGCGCCTTGCGCTGATGTTTGGTTCAGCGGACTCACCGTGTGGCCGGTAGGGCGCACTACGTTGGTCACTCGGCCCGGCCTTGCCGCCTTCCTCCTTCCCTTGCAAGGGGAAGTAAGAAGGCTGACGTTCCATCGAAATGATCGAGTTTTTGCTCGTTTCGATGCCTCTACGTGTGAAAAATAGAGGGTTTTGGAAGTGGACTCGCTTGCCAGAGCGTCTTTCCAATGCTCAGATGGCAGGGTCCTACCTCGCAGTCTTGATAAAGACTTCCGTAGACGGTAAATTAGAGCGGAGGAGCTGAGTAATTTACCGGCGTGCCCCAGCGGTCGACTACGAGCTTAAGGCTATGTAATCCGGGTGACACGGCTCGGAACGTCCCTCGGGCGTACTGTCTAAAGAGAATATCGATAGAAGTACCGGGTGGCGTCCTAACAGATGAACTACGTTGGGCAATGAGCAGGATGAATAATCACTGGACTCGTAGATGCCAATGCGAAATCTGTGTGGAGAGAAGGTCTGGCTTGTAGAAAGCAGTAGGAAGCCGTTCTTGAGATGAACTCGTAATGCAGAAGGTTCGTCAGCGTAGAGCGTGTAGAATTCTTCGTACTTCGGAGGTGTCGTCGTCGAGAGCGGAGAGTGGAATGAATTTCGGAGGGCTCCCAGCGGGGTATTTATAGGGAGGTGGCCGCCTCCTGCCGCCTCCTGGTTGGTCCGCTTAATTTCATAAATTCGACTGTGCAATCTCATTGGTTCGCACAGTGTTTTCTCAGTATCTGTGCATATGATAGCTGAGTTGGTTTTTCGAGGTGGTTTCCCTGCGTCCGTTGCTTTGACGGGGTCCCCGGGGGTGGCTGAACGGCCTTGAGTTTTCCTGTTTGAGGTTTCTCATTCAAGGCGACTTGTTTCGAACTTTTTGTCGCATCTATCTCGCCCAGTAAATGTTTGGGGAGGTCGCCTTGCGTGTTCTCATTCAAGGCGACTTGTCTCGAGATGTTTGTCGTATCTCTCTCGCCCAGTAAATGTTTGGGGAGGTCGCCTTGCGTGTTAATCTTTAATATTTCACTTTTGGGAGAGAATTTAGTATTTTCTCTCTGGTGAAATATTTTGTTTGACGGAGTTGTACCTCGACGTCTTGTAAATATTTTTGTGGTGTGCCTACCTCTTTTTGGTAGCCCTGAAAAGGGCTGTTGAAAAGAGGTGGTGGATTTCACCACAGGGGCCCCCCCAAGACGTCGTGTTATCAACGACGACGCCGATGGGGGAGAACTGGGAGGTCTACTCGGAACTCTCCGTAGGAGAACCTTGCCAGTTGGGGCGGAGGCGGAGGTGCAGGCCTCGCGTCCCGTCCCTGTGGTGCGCCCCGGCCTCGTCGGTTTCGACGAGCGTCGCGGGGCGGCCTTGGCCGGCCCGAGCTCTGCCGACGGGAACCAAACCCGCGAGGGTTTGGCCCGCGGCCGCGGCTGGGCTGTTGCGGAGGAGCCCGGGAGGTGCTGGGCTCTGACCACCCCGCGGTGCTCATCTCCTCCCAGCGAGGAACCGGTACGTCGCCCGAGGAGATCCACTGCCTGGGTACTGCTGGTAGCTGGTGAGCGGGCGGAGGTGTAGGCAGTGGCTGGGTGGGTGGAGCTGGTGGCTGGTAGGGCTGGGGCCTTGTCCAAACCACCTCCGTGGGAGCGTTTGTTGTAGTCCCCGCCTCTCGTTTTGGCGAAGGCGGTAGTGGGCCGAGCGGAGCTGGGAGAGTTTCCTCGGCAAGGAGGAACTCCTCGACTTCGTCTGTTAGCATGTTGTTCGGAGTAGAAGCTGCCATGGTTGAGATTGTTATGGTCTCTGGCTGTGGGGCGTTCCATATTTATACTTCCCACTGCTCCTACCCGAGAAAAATGGGCGTGGCTTGTTTCGAGCGCAGTTACCCACTTTCCGTCAAATTTGGTAGATGGGACGCGCCCTCTGGCGGATTTTCGGGGAGTTTTCTCCTTACTTCCTGTCTGATTTTGTAACAGAGATTGTCCTTGCGATACAGCTTCTTCCGAGTGTAGAGTATAAGCTGGCTTGATTTGCTGTTTGGGAACTTTTTTAGTATGTTCGCCAATTTGCACTGTAACCGAAAACTTATCTCTTTTAACCACTTTGAATGGTCCCGTGTAAGGACATTGCAGAGAGGTGAGCTGTGTGGGCACTCTGATATAGACATGAGTACATGTATCCAAATTTTTGGGCATGTTTACGGCATATTTCGTATTATTATGTTTAATATGCGTAGGCCGGAAGAAAAGAGGTTCCGAAAGGTTCGTAGAAGTTACGAAAATGTCTCCTGGGAGTGGTACGTCAATCCCGTAAACTTTTTGGAAAGGCGTAGTTTCGGTCGCCGGGTCTACTGCCGTACGCATGGCGAGTAGAACTTTGGGAAGTGCGTCGAGCCAATTTTCGTTTTGAGCTTTGAGAGCCTCTTTCAAAGATCTATTTCTGCGTTCTACCATTCCGTTTGTTGATGGTTTGTATGGTAACGTGTGAGTATGTTTTACTCCGAGACGTTCCATAATGGAATTGAACAGATCTGATTCAAATTGAGTGCCTTGATCACTTGTGATGTATTTAGGTACGCCTTTTGAAGCTACCCAAATATTGATAAAGGCATTTGTGATTGTGGTTGTTTCGATGTTGCTAAGAGGGACTGCCTCTAGCCAACCCGTTGCTCTATCAACCATCATCAAAATGTAACGTTTCCCTCCTTTAGCTAAAGGTAAGGGTCCGGTAATATCAACGTGTACGTGTGAAAATTTGTTTGCCGTTTCAAATTCGGAGTAAGGGAGCTTCACGGAGCGCGTGATTTTTGCTCGTTGGCAAGTTTCGCACGCTCGGACCCAGTTTGAGACATCTGCACGGAGTCCGTGCCAAAAATATCGTTGTTTAACTTTATACACTGTAGAGTGTATACCTGGGTGTCCCAAATTGTGAATTTGGCTTATTATTTCTTCCCTTATTTCGTTTGGAATATAAGGTCTAGGGTGTCCTAGGTCTAGGTTACACCAAATTTCTCCTTGAGAGAATTCAACTCGTGTGAGTTTCAATTTGTCCTCCGCGGTAGGGGGAGAACGAATTTGTGAATTTGAAATGTGCAGTAGAAGATTGCATTCTATTGCAGCCGTAATTTTCGAAATTTCGGCTATGGGTGGACCCTCGTCCGTCTGGGTTGAAATCGATTTCGTTTGAATTTCAACCGGATCGAAGGGTCTGGAGAGTGCGTCGGCGACGACGTTGCTCTCTCCGGAAATATGACGAATGTCACTCGTCATTTGAGAGATGTACGTTAGCCATCTTAGTCTCATTTTAGAAAAATGTGCATTCTTCTTAAGCATCGTGCCTAGCAGAGGCTTGTGATCCGAACAAATATGGAAAGATCTGCCGTCCAAGTCGTTGTGCCAGTGAATGCACGCTTGGTAAACGGCGAACATTTCCTTGTCGAACGATGCTTTGTTCTTCCATTGTTCTGGAATTTCTTTACTGAAAAATCCCAATGGTTGGTACGATTTCGAGCCATGTTTGTCTGTAATTTCTTGTTCTAGTGCCGCTCCGATGTGTGTGTCGGACGCGTCACAGACTAATCTCCACTCCGCCGTAGGGTGTGGGTGAGCAATGTTATGCAATGTTGCTTTGATCATTGCTTGCTTTAAGCTGTTGAAAGCTTTTTCTCTCTCTGATGTCCATTCGATAGGTGTTCTGTCATTCTTTTTGTTTGACTGAATGGAGTCATACAGAGGTTGTGCCGTGTGAGCGAATTTGCTTGAGCATGCTCGGTAGAAACCACACATACCTAGGAATCTGCGTAGACTTCGTACGTCCACTGGCCTAGGAAATTGTTCTATGGCTTCTATTTTGTCTCGTTTAGGAATTATTCCTTCCTTCGAGATAGTGAAACCTAGGAAATCGACGGTAGGTTTCGAAAAAAAACGCATTTATCAAAACCTACTCGAAGTCCGTGTTCCCCTAGTTTGTCAAAAATTTGTTGTAGGTGGTTCATGTGTTCGTTATAATTCTTCGAAGCCACCAGGATGTCATCTAGATAGACAAATGCGAAATCAAATTTTCGCATGATGCTGTCCATGTATCTTTGCCATGTTTGAGCCGCTCCGGCCAAACCCATGCTCATTTTCTTAAACTCATAAAGACCGAAAGGTGTAATAATCGCAGTTTTATGAGCGTCATCTGGGTGCATCGGAATATGATAATACGCTGATTTTAAATCTATTGTTGAATAGACTTGCGTATCATGTAAATTCGCTTGGAAAGAGCGAATGTGAGGAGGAGGGTAGGCGTCTTTCTTCGTTTTCGCGTTGAGGAAACGGTAATCGCCGGTGATTCTCCATGACCCGTCTTTTTTTGGCACACAGTGTAACGGAGATGCCCATTCGGAATCCGATGGTGCAATTATGCCTTCTGAGAGCATTTCGTCAAAAGTCTTTTTGACTTGAGTCCGTTTTTCGCCTGCCATGGGTCTTGCTCGGAAGTGTACTGGTGTTCCTTCCGTGGTTATACGGTGGTAAACCCCGTTGTTCTTCCATTTACCATGAATTTTGCTCATTTTATCATTGTATCTGTTAATGATAGAGCGAATGTTTTCGTCCTCCGTGATTTGCACGTCCTCTGGTTGAGGTGTATTGTCACGATGAGGGATAGTAGCTGCAATTTGTTCGTCAGTGAACTTCTTGTTCATGACTGCAGCTATTTTTTTATCGGCATAGCACTTCATTTTATCTTTATAAATGTACTTGTGTTTGACCCGTATTCCGATATCCCAAGATTCGAGAAATGGGATACCTAGGATCGCTAGATCAACTTTCGTGATCATAAACTCGGTGGTCATGTCCCCGAGGCCGATGTTAATTGTTGTGTCAGCTCGCCCTAGTGTGTCTATAGGGGCTCCGTTAGCTGCTGTGAGCTTAACGTTGGACTTGAGAATTTTCAAGCCCAATTTTTTTGTGACATTGTGGGGCAGAATGTTCACTTCTGCTCCCGTGTCAATGAGAAATTCAGTGCCATTTAGTTTGCACTTGAAAAAAAGCCTTTTATACTCAGTAGACTGCCGGCGTATAGGCTCAGATACGCTGGCAGTTATTCGTTTTCCGAACTCTCTGTGTCGGAGGTTGGAATGGTACTTTCTTGTACCGACTGCTGAGTATTTTTGGTAGAAACCCGGGTTTTAGGCTGGCTTATAGTCGCAGCCTTTCTGTTAGTTTTGGAAGCAGTGTTCGTCTTCCAAGTGCAGTGTTCTGGGTCTGCACATTTGCGAGTTTCGTTACCGAAACGTGCGTGGTTTCGACAGACATAGGCCGTCGGTTTGTGAGGCTTACTCTCCACTGGTTGAGGTTTGAACTCAGCTTGTTTCGGGAGGGCCTTTTTGAGACCAGTATTTATGGGTTTCGGAGTAGATTCAACTCCTCGTATGTTCAGAGAAGTATTCTCTGCTCTGTACGCGTGTAGCGTATCAGCTAGGTCGAGCCGGGAGGTCGTGGTAGGCTGCGCTGCGACCATACCTCGTGCTTCGATGGGAAGAGTCTCAATCCACTTTTGAGTGATTAGAGCTTCCGAAAAGTACCCAACAGCTTTCGAGTACATCTCGTGGTACTTGGTGCTGGGTTTTTTGGCGAGAGATGCGGGGTCCTCGAGTGCGAGGAGCCTGTCCTGTAAGGACAACCCATATTCTCGTTGGAGGCGCTGTTTGGCCTCTTCGTAGGGTGCGTGGGGTGCCGTGAGGTAAGCTGAGTCGATAGCTTCCCGCATTTCTTCTGGTACCCACTTGTATATAGCTGAGAAGCATTCGTTTTGCGTTCTCATGTGTTTTCTCACGCAGTATTGATCGAACTCGGCGAGTGCACGATCAATATTCTTCTTTTGGAAGACTGGTTTTTGATAATCTCCCATCTCCTCTAAAAGTGCTTGAAAACCACCTTGTGTAGAGGGATGTTGCGTGAGATGTGGGGCGTAGAGGCCCGGCGGGGGTCGCACGCCCGCAGTGGTTCCCTGAAATCCACTAGCTTCATAAGAGGGAACGAAATGCTCCGTGTTGAGCCTGTTCAAAGGCGGGGTCACCATTTGTAGTGGATTTATATAGGTTTGACTTGACGTAGGCAGACCAAGTCGGACATTTATATCCCGGTTATGCGGGTTGGTTTCTAGGCCACCCCCGCGAGGAATGCGGGCGGAGCCGCCAAGGTCAACTGATTTCGCGGGCTGGAAGGGTGGATAGTCCGTGTCGCAGCCGCGCGGAGCGCTAGGCTCGTGTACCAAGTGCTGGGTTCGATCAGTTTCGTACTGAGCCGTTTTGTAATATTCCGGCCTTAGATTTACATCTGAAAGGGGAATATATTGAGCTTGGTTGAGGTACTGAAAAGTATCCTCTGCTTTTTGTGTATTTGGAGTGTATTTGACACTCGGATCGACCGCGTGACCCTGCGTCGGATATCGTGGGTAGTCGGACAGCTTGGTCGAATCGTAAAGATCGGCTTCAGAGCGAGTCTGAAAGGTTTGCTCGATCTTTTGTATAGGTGAGTCTTGTTCGAAAGTTTCTCGAACGAATACGTCGGGCGAGAAGGCGATCCGGACGTGAGGGTCGCGCCTTGCGCTGATGTTTGGTTCAGCGGACTCACCGTGTGGCCGGTAGGGCGCACTACGTTGGTCACTCGGCCCGGCCTTGCCGCCTTCCTCCTTCCCTTGCAAGGGGAAGTAAGAAGGCTGACGTTCCATCGAAATGATCGAGTTTTTGCTCGTTTCGATGCCTCTACGTGTGAAAAATAGAGGGTTTTGGAAGTGGACTCGCTTGCCAGAGCGTCTTTCCAATGCTCAGATGGCAGGGTCCTACCTCGCAGTCTTGATAAAGACTTCCGTAGACGGTAAATTAGAGCGGAGGAGCTGAGTAATTTACCGGCGTGCCCCAGCGGTCGACTACGAGCTTAAGGCTATGTAATCCGGGTGACACGGCTCGGAACGTCCCTCGGGCGTACTGTCTAAAGAGAATATCGATAGAAGTACCGGGTGGCGTCCTAACAGATGAACTACGTTGGGCAATGAGCAGGATGAATAATCACTGGACTCGTAGATGCCAATGCGAAATCTGTGTGGAGAGAAGGTCTGGCTTGTAGAAAGCAGTAGGAAGCCGTTCTTGAGATGAACTCGTAATGCAGAAGGTTCGTCAGCGTAGAGCGTGTAGAATTCTTCGTACTTCGGAGGTGTCGTCGTCGAGAGCGGAGAGTGGAATGAATTTCGGAGGGCTCCCAGCGGGGTATTTATAGGGAGGTGGCCGCCTCCTGCCGCCTCCTGGTTGGTCCGCTTAATTTCATAAATTCGACTGTGCAATCTCATTGGTTCGCACAGTGTTTTCTCAGTATCTGTGCATATGATAGCTGAGTTGGTTTTTCGAGGTGGTTTCCCTGCGTCCGTTGCTTTGACGGGGTCCCCGGGGGTGGCTGAACGGCCTTGAGTTTTCCTGTTTGAGGTTTCTCATTCAAGGCGACTTGTTTCGAACTTTTTGTCGCATCTATCTCGCCCAGTAAATGTTTGGGGAGGTCGCCTTGCGTGTTCTCATTCAAGGCGACTTGTCTCGAGATGTTTGTCGTATCTCTCTCGCCCAGTAAATGTTTGGGGAGGTCGCCTTGCGTGTTAATCTTTAATATTTCACTTTTGGGAGAGAATTTAGTATTTTCTCTCTGGTGAAATATTTTGTTTGACGGAGTTGTACCTCGACGTCTTGTAAATATTTTTGTGGTGTGCCTACCTCTTTTTGGTAGCCCTGAAAAGGGCTGTTGAAAAGAGGTGGTGGATTTCACCACAGTAAACAATGACGCTTGTTTGGTTGTCACTTGATTGCGCGACAACGCAAACACATTCTGTGTTTCAATAATTTCGTCCGAAGTATGTAAATAGAGGTAACCGGGGGTCCAGGGGGCTTGCCCCCTTGCGAGGTTTTATCATAGATTTTAATTCTAAGGGCCATGAAGAAATGACCCCATCACTCGACCCCTCGCTCGGGCGCAATTCCCCTCTAAAAGTGCAAAAATTGTGAAATACAGTAGAGTCCGCTTATTGTGGGCAAGTAGGGACCCACATTGAGCCCTAGGGGCCCTTTTGTCCACACTACGTGGATGCCCACATTGAAAGAATTAGAAGATGGTTTACATTAGGTGGTATATGGTAGAATAGTAGGTGTTCTTGAGTGATTTTAGGTGGTTTTAGGTCCTGGTAGGTAGTTTTAGGTCGTTTTAGGTGGATTTCCCCACACTAACCGACCTCATGCCCACATTAAGCGAGCTTTTTTTACTGTAATATACAACGGGATCGGGACTAGAGCATTTTGGACAAAATAGACGGCTGCCCACATTAAAAGAATTAGTGATTTACACTAAGTGGTATTAGGTAGAATAGTAGGTGGGTCATTCTCATTTCATTTGCCGCATTGGGTCGTTTGAAAACCTCAGTGACGTGAAATATGAAAGTGCTCGAAAATGAGGTTAGATCGGCAAATACTACTCATTGAACATTACAGATTTGTGTTCCATAGATGAACTGTGAGTTTTTCATTGATGTTGTATTTTATATATTTTTTACCAAAACTCGGGGATGGCTACTGTTTGAAACCTGTCACCAAGCAGTATGGTTCTTGATATCGGATTATTTTGTTTAAGCACTAACAATACTAGTAATTAGTGTAACACTCATGATTGAAAATAAAAATACTCCTCATGTTTTTAGGCTTCTTTCACTGTAAAAACTGCTGCAACTCCAAGCACTCCACTGCAGTCTCACATCTTCAACTGGACAATATAACCTTCACTTCTGACGGTTTCCCGCCATTTTCCATCAGCTTTCTTGGTCGCGAAAATGATAACGCTCCTGAGGTCCCATTGAGAAGAGATATGGGGGACTGACTGAAAAACTAGTTTTTCACGGGTTGGGAAAAATCTTAAAAATGTAAATCCTTACTCTAAATAAAGAGGAACCAACTTACTGCAGCTAGTAACCCTGGCCAGTTCTAGATTGTCATTGTTTCGTAACTATCTAACTTCTACTTACGTGTTAGGTAGGAGGGGACAGTAACACTCATGAGTTTCCAGGATTTCAGGTTTCATTCGTCATCACTGTGTATTGGTTAAAGGGGATTTTGGGCAGTCAAATTATTACTTCGTTGATCTCCCAACTTATACGACCCTTTTTTTTCCCCAAAATCGCTAGTTTTGGTCAAGAATTGTGAGAATTCGTCGTCGGGGACATGAAAGCGGCAAATGAAATGAGAATGACCCAGGTGGTTTTAAGTGATTTTAGGTGGTTTTAAGTCGAAGTAGGTGGTTGTGTTGCCACATGTAATAGATGATTTTGGGTTATTTTTTTCGAGTTGAACCTCGAAATTTTCGTTCCGAACTTTTAATTGTGATTGTTCAACTTTTTCTCTGAACATCAAAAAATGACAGGTTTTCTACAAGCGGATGCGCCGATTCTGGTGATCCACAATTCAAAGTTAACTAGTACATTTCGTAGAGAATTTTGTCTACTTAAGTCGTAAGCGATCTCAACTCACTGTAGTAGGAGTTTGGGGAAGGTAGATCAGCTGATTGTCTAACTCACTGTAGTAGGAGTTTGGGGAAGGTAGATTAGTTGGGTTTTTATGGCAGATCAGCTGTTTCTGTCTCAACTCACTCTAGTAGGAATTCGGGGAAGGTAGATCAGCTGTTTTTGTGTGTCTCAACTCACTCTAGTAGGAATTCGGGGAAGGTAGATCAGCTGTTTCTGAGTGTCTCAACTCACTCTAGTAGGAATTCGGGGAAGGTAGATCAGTTGGATCTGTATGGTAGATCAGCTGTTTCTGTGTGTCTCAACTCACTCTAGTAGGAATTCGGGGAAGGTAGATCAGCTGTTTCTGTGTGTCTCAACTCACTGTAGTAGGAGTTTGGGGAAGGTAGATTAGTTGGATCTGTATTGTAGATCAGCTGCTTCTGTCTCAACTCACTCTAGTAGGAATTTGGGGAAGGTAGATCAGCTATTTCTGAGTGTCTCAACTCACTCTAGTAGGAGTTTGGGGAAGGTAGATTAGTTGGATCTGTATGGCAAATCAGCTGTTTGTGTGTCTCAACTCACTCTAGTAGGAATTCGGGGAAGGTAGATCAGCTGAGTGTCTCAACTCACTCTAGTAGGAATTTGGGGAAGGTAGATCAGCTGTTTCTGTGTGTCTCAACTCACTGTAGTAGTAATTCGGGGAAGGTAGATCAGCTGTTTTTGAGTGTCTCAACTCACTCTAGTAGGAATTCGGGGAAGGTAGATTAGTTGGGTTTTTATGGCAGATCAGCTGTTTCTGTCTCAACTCACTCTAGTAGGAATTCGGGGAAGGTAGATCAGCTGTTTTTGAGTGTCTCAACTCACTTTAGTAGGAATTCGGGGAAGGTAGATCAGCTGTTTCTGTGTGTCTCAACTCACTCTAGTAGGAATTCGGGGAAGGTAGATTAGTTGGATCTGTATGGTAGATCAGCTGTTTCTGTGTCTCAACTCACTCTAGTAGGAATTTGGGGAAGGTAGATCAGCTGAGTGTCTCAACTCACTGTAGTAGGAGTTTGGGGAAGGTAGATTAGTTGGATCTGTATGGTAAATCAGCTGTTTCTGTGTCTCTACTCGCTCTAGTAGGAATTTGGGGAAGGTAGATCAGCTGTTTCTGAGTGTCTCAACTCACTCTAATAAGAGTTTGGGGAAGTAGGATTAGTTGGATCTGTGTGGTAGACCAGCTGTTTCTGAGTGTCTCAACTCATTCTAACAGGAGTTTGGGGAAGGTGAATTAGTGTGAATTAATCAGTTAGGTAGTTCTGTGTGGTGTAAGCTCCTACTGGCACCCCAGCCGCCTCCTCCTGCCGCTCGTTCCCCGATGCCGTGGTAGGTCCCGCAGGCCTACAGTGGTGTATGAGCTATTTCTGTGTGTCAACTCACTCTAGTAGGAATTTGGGGAAGGTAGATCAGCTGAGTGTCTCAACTCACTCTAGTAGGAGTTTGGGGAAGGCATATTAGTTGGATCTGTATGGTAGATCAGCTGTTTCTGGGCCTCTCAACTGACTCTGGTAGGAGGATGGGGAAGTTGAATTATTTGGTTCCGAGTGGTAATCAGCTGTTTCTGAGTGTCTCAACACTCTCCAGTTAGAGTTTGGGGAAGGTAAATTAGTTGGTTCTGTGTGGCAGATCAGCTGTTTCTGATTGTCTCAACTCACTCTAGTGGTAGTTTGGGGGAGGTAGATTAGTGGGTCTGTGCGATAGATCAGCTGTTTTTGAGTATTTTAACTCACTCTTTTACAAGTTTGGGGAAGGTAGACTAGTTGGTTCTGATTGTCCACATTTGGGGGGACGGGGGCACACTCACAGGACCAACAAATCTACCTCCCCCAAACTCCTACTACAGTGAGTTGGTGTCGTTCCATCACTCATTCTCATGCCAGAAAACTGACCCTCAGAATGGGAACACCCCATATATGATTGTGACCACTCGACGGTAGCCCTACACCGGCCCGTAGTTCCTTCCTCCGCCGCTCAGTGGCGCTAGTCTCCTCTTTTATCTGTCTGGGCTTGTATTATCGCTCCGACCTGTAAATCTACGGATTTATCCGTATGCCAAGAAAAAATATATTTATTGGTGAGGAGATTGTGTACCAGTCAATCCCTTAGTAAAAATGCAGATTAGTTGGTCATGTAGATTAGAATGATGTGTATAGTTTGGTGGTCTGGATGCTCCCAAGCTCGCATCTCAAGAAGACATAACATCAAGTAGTCAATCCCTTAGTAAAAATACAGATTAGTTGGGCATGTAGATCAGAAGGATGTGTATAGTTTGATGGTCTGGATGCTCGCAAGCTCGCATCTCAAAAAGACATAACATCAAGTAGACAATCCCTTAGTAAAAATTCAAATTAGTTGTACATGCAGGTTAGAATGACGTTTTAGAAGTACATTTCGGGAGTTTTATGAGCAAAAAAAAAAAAAAAAAATACACCAGTCAACAGGATTTGAACCCACGACATTTGCCTCACAAGATCATACTCTTACCCTCTGAGCTACACATCAGCTTTCGTGTTGGGAGACAATCACAATACTTCACTATTCAGTAGGAGGGAGATAAAAGTGGGAGACTAGCGCCGCTGAGCGGCGGAGGAGGGAACCACGGGCCGGTGTAGGGCTACCGTCGAGTGTTGTGACCTAGTTGAACCTCAGCGCTCACTGCTCATCAGGAAGGTGATTTTGAAAGCCTTTGGCAATGGATTCATTACAGGAAAGAGGTGAAATGAGCGATTTTCTCATTCAGCATAAAATCCCAGATTAGGTATTGATCTCCATGCTATATGTCTGTTTTGAGGGAACTATAATTGTGATATTATTTGAGGCTTATCAGAGGGAGTTAGGTGAGAGAAAATCCCTCATGTCACCTTCAGAGTTAGACTCAGTCCTAGACTGTTCTTCTCGTCTTTCAACTGCTGTAGTCAATACGGTTATAGATTTTTTGTGGTTTCTGGTGTTATTTTTATAATTTCTGAGGTTACTACAGTCTATGAGTACAGTCAAGTCTTTTATCTAACATCGGTCAAGAGACTAATTAATAAGAGATCATGGCTGAAGAGTATAGATTTGTGTAAACTCACTAGGCTGTCGTCGTCACAAGTACGTGACAGGACAGCCTAGTCACATGTGGGAGGTTTTATAAAAGTTAGTGGTCAACAGATCTGTAATGGCTAAAAGTCAGAAGTACATTGGTTTGCCTTCAATACAAGTTATTGTAAAAAGAAAAGAACTGAAGGATAATCATACACCAGCACACGAGACGTTCCAGACCCAACGCGAGCACCTCCCACTCCATCATGTTCCTCCCTACAAGCTACCGCTCAGTAATGCCAACCTTCGTAAATATCCGTAAATGCAGGGAGTTATTGTCAAATGTACAAACAAATAGTGAATCGAACTTGAACGACTGTATTTCAAAACTATTTTTCATCTTTCTGATCGACGTGAGACATTAGGATCATGATTTTAAAAGTCTCAGTCAAGCAGCATGAACTTCTGAGTGAATTCTCACTCATATTAATTTATGAAGTAGGTGGTACTATACCTTAACGCATGACTTTTTCAGCATGCACATTATAAGTTCAAATTTAAATACTTTCATGAAGCTAATCTGCCTGATAATGTTCAAATTTCCAGGGCAGCAAACTCGATTTAATAGTTATTTTAATCTTACAATACATAAATATAAATAATAATAAAAAATAAAATAAATAAATAATATGAAAATGAATAATGATGCATGATTAGTTTTTATAAGCTCAATAGACGTATCTTAACGAGAGCTTTCCAAAAAGCAGCTATAGGGTGGGTATCCGACCAGTAATACGGCTTTTGTAATTCATTTTCACGATGACGTCACGCCCCTCACCTGCCTGGAGGAACCTTCAGCTCTCTTGCACTACTACGCGCGCGATCTCATCACCCCTTTATTGGCCAGACTAAACGGTATTTTGAGCTGCAAATTGGTAGTAGATGGTTTTCAAGTGTTCTGAATCCGAATCTGGGGTCAAAAGTGAGAAATTCCAACGCATGAAAGTTCCCCATTAAACGATTAAAGAACATTATTTTCAAGAATTGTTTGCCATTTCTCGAGTTCATCAATTTTGAAATTAGAGAAATTTTGTACGTTTACATTTTCAACTATCAAATTTATGGCTTTCTTCAACCTTGTGATTCATTGTATCTGACACATATTTCAAACGGAGTAGGGAAAATGAAATTGTTGCAAAATGACAAAATTATAGAACAATAAAGCTTTTATTTTATTATCGAGGAGGAACAATAAATTATCACCACTTTTTTCACGTGACTTAGAGATTCTTTTGACATTATTTTTCTAACTACTAGGTAGGTACCTATGTATTGCAGATAAACTAGAAAATATTTAGGTACATTTTCAGACTCACTTTTTGCAGACAGTCTAGTTCAAGCTCACTTTAAATCTCTCTTATGACTAAATTTGAATATTATTCTAAACTTTGAAACGAAGGAACAAACAACAAATTAACTAAGGTACCAAAACTATCGAAGCAACGTACATAACCCACAACTCATAGCAGACAACAAGCAAAAGAAAAAATCTGGTACATTTTCAAGCTCAATTTGCTTACACTAAATCACACTTTACTATGACAGAAATGGGCCATTTTTATAGTTTCATAAAAACTCACGAACGAAAATAAATGAAGGAACAAAAATTTCATCGAATGAAGAATGGAACGGGTTCTTCTCGTGTAATTGAAAAGAAAAAATGAACATACTTGTGAATAAACCAAACGTACCTGATACATAATTGCACAAAAGTATGAAACGTTGTTGTAGACAAGCATAAAGAATATAATGATTTAGATAGGTAAGCAAAAATTCCTTTGAGCCTGACGGCTAAAATTAAAAAACATGAATATGCTTTAGCCGTACACGACTCACTCCTCGTCGATTCTCTGAACCCGACCCCCCATCGGCCTCTGAACTCTGTTTATCATTCTGCCATCAATCCTAAAACATGGAATCATGTTTTAGCTCCTCGCTCTCACTTTATTATAGAAATGATCACGACCATTGAGCTCTTGTGAGATGATGATCTCCTAATAGAAACTCGCGAGTAAACATTCACTTTATTATAGAAATGATCACGACGATTGAGCTCTTGTGAGATGATGATCTCCTAATAGAAACTCGCGAGTAAACATTCACTTTATTATAGAAAGAGGCTAAAGAGGCTACATACGAAATTACAGCTTCCTATAGTGTAAAGTATAGAAATTACCTATTAAAATAATTTAACCACCGCTTCACAAATCTAACCGTTCTCGCAATATTCGGATCACCTGCTATGAATCACATAATCGAAACACCAGCTCAATGAAATCATCAGAAATTAACAAGCGGTTGCAATCATGTTCACAATATCAATAATTGATAATGATCACCTGTGTGTAAACAATTATTCATATAACCATGCTCATAACTCAGCTTGTTGGCCACGCACTTCGCAGTAGTTAATATAGTATGGTTGGATAAATCGAGAGCTTTCGAACGAATGGTCAACGAATTTTGTGGGATGAAAAACGACGAAGTATCATATCCCTAGCAACGACTCGGTTGTAAGCGGAAATCATCACAATTATTGGCGCTACTTTCGTTGCACTCTCGTGGGACATTTTTCGGTAGTTAGGTCACGGCTAAAGCATATTCATGCTAAAACATAGGTACCTATATAAGTAATAAGAAATTCGTAGCAACGATAATGTTGTTTTCGATAATAATCAGAAACGCTTGCATACGAGTCTGCAACACATTGGGACATTTTATGTCTTTAGTTGCAGACTCGTATGCAAGCTCCAAGAGCCACTCAGATGATCCGGACCCTGGGCATCGTCAAGTAAATGTCTTAAAGAGGCTACATACGAAATTACAGCTTCCTACAGTGTAAAGCACAGTAATCAGCTCTAAGAGCCACTCATCTGATCCGGACCCTGGGGATCGTCAAGTAAATGTCTTAAAGACGCTACATACGAAATTACAGGTTTCTAGAGTGTAAAGTAATAGAAATTACTTATTAAAATGATTTAACCACCGCTTCACAAATCAAACCGTTCTCGCGATATTCGAATCACCTGCTATGAATCAAATCATCAGAACACCAGCTCAATGAAATCATCAGAAATTAACAAGCGGTTGCAATCATGTTCACAATATCAATTATTGAGAATGATCACCCGAGTGTACACAATTATTCAAATAACCATGCTCATAACTCAGCTTGTTGGCCACGCACTTCGCAGTAGTAAACAATATGGTTGGATAAATCGAGAGCTTTCGAACGAATGGTCAACGAATTTTGTGGGGTGAAAAACGAGGAAGTAGGTACAATTTCCCTAGCTACAACTCGGTTGTAAGCGGAAATCATCAGAAAACCAACCGTAACGCTTTTTGTTAACGCTTTTTTCGACTATGTGCCAAAGTAAAGACATAAAATGTCAAAATTAATAAAACACCAAAAGAGTAAAGCATGGTTGCTAAAACATATAGGTACCTGGGTAATAATACTTGGAACTAAAATTTGAATCACTCACATAAAACGAGTAATAAAACAAGAAATTTTCGTGAACACAGAAAATTCAATGTATGGCATTTGAAGGTACTTTTTCAGATAAAATTCGTGCTGAGATTTCCAGCTGTTTTTGCTTTGAGGGAAGTCAGATTCTATTACTTTTTTTGCTATGTGCAATGGTAGCAAAACATCACGTTGAAATTAAGGAAAAATCATTGAGTAGATAATAATATAACAAAAGTAATACCTACCTACTAAGTAAACACGCAAATCATAACACTTTAATATAATATTTAAAACAATAAGATAAGTGATAAGAGGTAAGAGCTCTCGGGTCAGCTGTCCCGTTGTTACCCAGAGGGGAACAAACGGAGGGGGAAAGACTGTTGGCAGCACCAGCAAAACAGGACACCCTAATGACAAAACTTCCAGTCATGTAGCATGATCGTATGAGCGAATTTTCATAAACTATCTATCGTACTATAGTATGTTAAATTGCGTTGAAATTGGAGCAATTTTAGTTGACAGAAATGGTTAAAAACCAATTTTATGGCAAAAAACTTATTCTAAATAAAATTCCACTGATTCAAAAGGGATTTTTGATTTTTAAATTTTTTTTGCAGTTTTTGTAGATATTTTAGCAAATTTTAATGACATTTAAGTACGTTTTTTATCATAATTTTGAGCAAACATTTTTAATGTCCTAGTTAATCGTTGAAAATTTAGTTTTGACTAAAATTCTGCAAAAAATAGAAATTTAACGATTTTTGGCCGTTTTTAGCCATTTTTAGTGATTTTTTGGGTACATTTTTCGAAATTTGACCAATTTAATGTGCTCAAAAATTGTTGTCCAACGAACTCATCCTTTCTTTTGAAATGCTTGATTTTTTGGCGAAAGAACGAAGTTTTTATCTCAATTCTATCGAGAGTTATCGTCTGGAATGACACATACATATATATATACATATATATATATATACATATAAAAAAGCGTTAAAATCCAGGAATCATTTCAGAATGCCTCAAAACAGATTTCGATAAAGAAAATTTTTGAAAATTTTTATTTTAAAATTTTTGGAGCCATTGCAATAGCTTTATTTTCTAAGAAAATTCGCTAAAACTCATTGGGACAAGCATGTTTTTAGCAAATTTTCGCAGAAAATAAAGCTATTGCTACGGCTCGGAAACTTTTAGAATCAAAATTTTCGAAAAATTCCTCCATTGAGGCACTGTGAAACGAATCCTAGAGCTTAACGCTTTTTCGCGTTTCATGTGTGTGTTTCATTCCAGACGATAACTCTCCTTAGGCTTGAGATAAAAATTCTGTTCTTGTGCCGAAAAATCATCGAACTTTCCAAACGAAAGGCTTAGTTCGTTGGCCAGAACTGTTTGAGCACATTAAATTGATCAAATTCCAAAAAAATGTACTTAAAAGAAAAAAAATCGATAAAAACTGGAAAAAAGCTAACAAGTCAAAACCTCTACTTGAATATGTGATTATTATTTAGAATACGTTTTTTTTGCCATAAAATTAATAGGTAGTTAATTATTTCCTTGCACTCAAAAAGCTCAAATTTCAAAATAATATAACATTATACAATACGATAATTTACGAAAATTCGCTCATACTGCATGACTGGAACTTTTTTACTTACCTCCACTACCTGTTGTTAGCTGATGAACTACAACTGACACGTGGGTGGCGTGGATTGTTGGCAAAGAGGTTAGCTTCAATGCTACCAAATATAAAATGAAAATTTCCTATCTGCAATACTTCAGGCGCTAAGTTCAAAAAGGACAGGCTGGTGACCAAAAATCAATGGGACGAACTTTCATTTGAGAAAAATGTACAGGGTGCGGCAGAGAGGACGGATGGGTTTAAAAAAATCATAAAATAGTTAATTTTTACTCAATAACAAATTTATTGATGCAATAAGGTTCGCCAAGAAATAGCATTTGAGACAGTCAAGTGTGAAAAATCACATCTGCCGATATTGTTGATGCAGTGCTGGAGGCGTTCTTGGAAGTTCGCGTAGACTCTCTCCAACATAACGCTACGTCGAAATGATCACCAACTTCTTATTCCCTGAATTACGACGGCGACGTGTTCCAACCCGACGTGTGTGGTTCCAGCAGGATGGGGCGACCGCCCACACAGCCAGAGCATCAATGGACGATATTCGCCCTCTCTTCCCTGGTCGCCTTATTTCCAGGTTTAGCGATGTTCATTGGCCTCCTCGGTCCCCAGATTTATCCATATGCGATTTTGACGCAATTCGCGTGGAAGTCGCCCAAGTTGAGAGAGCTATGTTGGAGAGAACGCCTCCAGCACTGCATCAACAATTTCGGCCACCACATGCCTGATGTGATTTTTCACACTTGACTGTCTCAAATGCTATTTCCTTGCGAACCTGATTGCATCAATAAATTTGTTTTTGAGTAAAAATTAACTACCTACCTATTTTATGATTTTTTTAAAACCATCCGTCCTCTCTGCCGCACCCTGTACCTCAAGCAATTTAAATTTTGCTAGAGTTTCATTTGGGTAAATTTGAAGTATATCTCTCTCCGAACCCTTGAAAAAGAAATGAAATGAATTCCATTAGTGAGTCTAAATATGTGTCACGAACTTAGGTCGCCCCCAGAGGTGCAATGGGGCCTAAATCCGCGCTACATAGAGAGAGGGGAGTGTGACAGCACCATAAAAGCTACAACTCGTTCCAATAGCGTAATGTGCTATGTTCGGAGAAGATGGTTTTCCGGTTCTCGGATCCTCATCTATCGCCAACCACAGCATTCCAAGAACTCGAGCATGACGCGTTCAACCCGCCGCGAGAGCGACGGATAGACGCGCATTCTCTTGGATCTAAAGGTAACTGTCACAATCCACCCCTTAAGACATACTTGATTGAAGAGCAAGTATGTTAACCAGGTGGAACAGTTTACTGGTTGAGAACTGATGCTCACTAATAAATAGCTGCATTGGCGATTGAGGAAAAGAGAAAATAAAAACAGGTTGGATTGCCAATTAATGATTGGAACAATCGGGAATAATATAACTTGCTCAACTTTGGAGACTTACAGTGGAAGGTGCCCACTTTGGGGACTTATGAAATAGGGAACGATGCCCTGGGTTTGGGAACAATGCCCTTGGAAGAAATCAAGTGAAAAATAAAAATAATATGAGGAGGAAAATTGAGAACTTGAAAGTCAAGGACCAATGAAATAATTTATGTATCCTAATGGGTATTGCTTCTGGAAACCGGGGCCATGTTTCTTCTGAAACATTAACGCCCACATAAATAGTGGATAGGATTACTAGGCGTCAGCCGTACATAATCTTAACCACGCTCTGCTACCATGTCACGAACTTAGGTCGCCCCCAGAGGTGCAATGGGGCCTAAATCCACGCTACACAGAGAGAGAGGAGTGTGACATTGCCATAAAAGATACAACTCATACTAATAGTGTAATGTGCTATGTTCGGAGATGGTTTTACAGTTCTCGGATCCTAATCTATCGCCAATTGCAGCATTCCAAGAACTCGAGAATGACACGTTCAACCCGGCGTGAGAGCGACGGATAGACGCGCATTCTCTTGGATCTGACGGTAACTGTCACATGTGACACCTAGGGTTCCAGACAGGACAGCCTAGTGACATTTACTTAAGCCTTTCTAATTTTGAAAAAAATATCAAATTTTAAATTTTCTGTGGTAAAACTAGGTGAGAGAGGTCAAGTAGATGCTTCTCCAAGCATGAATTTTCAAGTAACTCCATTACCCTGCTTAGAATCGTTGATGGACAAGTGTGCACTTTTCAGGAGAATCAACCAAAGAAAGGTCCTCAACAGCGTTCTACTGCGAACAACATAGCAAAGGATGGGGAAAAAAATGAGGCTACCCACTTCAAGCTACCATGCGGAAATGTACGCTTGTTCTCCAACATGTTCACAACCAACATACAAATCCCACTCTGATTCTCACCGACTCAAAATCGGTCCTCGATACGCTTGGGAACATTAAAATTGGTACGATACCCCCAATCCCCTCTGCAAGACCTGTAGCTCTCATGCAATCCATAATTGAAAACATTACGCAGACTTTGATCCCATCAGAATTTGGACCTTGTGACAGAGCTCCCGTCAGAATCCCAGAGAAAGCGGTGCCATCGCTCCGTTGGAAAACAACGGGCATCACACGCCTCTTCTCGTGTTCTTGAGAGGCTGAGTTTGGCGTTGGATGGGTGATCCAGGTCCTGGAAATCCAATCTACTCCGAACATAGCTCATTAATGCTATTAGTAAGGGGATCCTTTTTGGGTCTGTCACTCTCTCCTCAGTAGACCGAGCGTGGTTAGGATTATGGACGGCTGACGCCTAGTAATCCGATCCACTATTTTTGGGGCGTTAATGTTTCAGAAGAAACATGGCCCGGGGTTCCAGAAGGAATTCCCATTATCACCCTTTGGTATATAAATAATTTCATTGGTGTTAAACTAATAATTTCTCTTTTATTCACCTTTTTATACTTTCAATTTCATACCCATGGTATACCTGGCCTTTGCCATTTATATTATTCTTTATACCCGGGCATGGTTCAGAATTATTTAAGGGCATTGTTCCCAATTATTCAAGGGCATTGTTCCCAATTATTATTTCCATGGCTTAGTTCCCAATTTAAGTCCCCAATGTTGGGCATATTAATTTATTTCTATTTTATTTTCCTAAAGGTATAAGTCTCCATAGTTGAGCCACCGTTTATTCCCGATTGTTCCAATCTTCGATTGGGGGTTATTTACCTAATGAATACTTCTTATGAAGATTCATTGAGAATCCATCCCGTTTTAATTTCTCTTTTCCCATCCTCAATCGCCAATGCAGCTATTTATTAATGAGCATCAGTTCTCAGCCAGTAAACTATTCCACCTGGGGGAGTGTGACAGAGTTCCCGTCAGAATCCCAGAGAAAGCGCTGCCGTCGCTCCGTTGGAAAACAACGGGCGTCGCACGCCTCTTCTCATGTTCTTGAGAGGCTGAGTTTGGCGTTGGATGGGTGATCCAGGTCCTGGAAATCCAATCTACTCCGAACATAGCTCATTAATGCTATTAGTAAGGGGATCCTTTTTGGGTCTGTCACTCTCTCCTCAGTAGACCGAGCGCGGTTAGGATTATGGACGGCTGACGCCTAGTAATCCGATCCACTATTTTTGGGGCATTAATGTTTCAGAAGAAACACGGCCCGGGGTTCTAGAAGGAATTCCCATTATCACCCTTTGGTATATAAATAATTTCATTGGTGTTAAACTAATAATTTCTTTTTTATTCACCTTTTTATATTTTCAATTTCATACCCATGGTATACCTGGCCTTTGCCATTTATATTATTCTTTATACCCGTTCATGGTTCAGAATTATTCAAGGGCATTGTTCCCAATTATTTAAGGGCATTGTTCCCAATTATTCAAGGGCATTGTTCCCAATTATTATTTCCATGGCTTAGTTCCCAATTTAAGTCCCCAATGTTGGGCATATTAATTTATTTCTATTTTATTTTCCTAAAGGTATAAGTCTCCATAGTTGAGCCACCGTTTATTCCCGATTGTTCCAATCTTCGATTGGGGGTTATTTACCTAATGAATACTTCTTATGAAGATTCATTGAGAATCCATCCCGTTTTAATTTCTCTTTTCCCATCCTCAATCGCCAATGCAGCTATTTATTAACGAGCATCAGTTCTCAGCCAGTAAACTATTCCACCTGGTTTCCATACTTGCTCTTCGATCAAGTATGTCTTTAAGTGGGGGAGTGTGACAGAGTTCCCGTCAGTATCCCAGAGAAAGCGCTGCCGTCGCTCCGTTGGAAAACAACGGGCGTCGCACGCTTCTCTCATGTTCTTGAGAAGCTGAGTTTGGCGTTGGATGGGTGATCCAGGTCCTGGAAATCCAATCTACTCCGAACATAGCTCATTAATGCTATTAGTAAGGGGATCCTTTTTGGGTCTGTCACTCTCTCCTCAGTAGACCGACCGTGGTTAGGATTATGGACGGCTGACGCCTAGTAATCCGATCCACTATTTTTGGGGCGTTAATGTTTCAGAAGAAACATGGCCCGGGGTTCCAGAAGGAATTCCCATTATCACCCTTTGGTATATAAATAATTTCATTGGTGTTAAACTAATAATTTCTCTTTTATTCACCTTTTTATATTTTCAATTTCATACCCATGGTATACCTGGCCTTTGCCATTTATATTATTCTTTATACCCGGGCATGGTTCAGAATTATTCAAGGGCATTGTTCCCAATTATTCAAGGGCATTGTTCCCAATTATTATTTCCATGGCTTAGTTCCCAATTTAAGTCCCCAATTTTGGGCATATTAATTTATTTCTATTTTATTTTCCTAAAGGTATAAGTCTCAATAGTTGAGCCACCGTTTATTCCCGATTGTTCCAATCTTCGATTGGGGGTTATTTACCTAATGAATACTTCTTATGAAGATTCATTGAGAATCCATCCCGTTTTAATTTCTCTTTTCCCATCCTCAATCGCCAATGCAGCTATTTATTAATGAGCATCAGTTCTCAGCCAGTAAACTATTCCACCTGGTTTACATACTTGCTCTTCAATCAAGTATGTCTTTAAGTGGGGGAGTGTGACAGAGTTCCCGTCAGAATCCCAGAGAAAGCGCTGCCGTCGCTCCGTTGGAAAACAACGGGCGTCGCACGCCACTTCTCGTGTTCTTGAGAGGCTGAGTTTGGCGTTGGATGGGTGATCCAGGTCCTGGAAATCCAATCTACTCCGAACATAGCTCATTAATGCTATTACAGGGTGGTCAGAAACGGGTGACTAGTTTATAAAATGATGGCAAATTTTTAATTTTAGAGTTATTGGGTTGGAATAAATTGCAAAATGTTCGTTAGGATTGGAAATTTTTTATTTCACAAAAATAAATCATGTATGGAAAACTGTATCCACAAGATGGCGGCCTTCCTGATTTATGCATTCTTCAAGCCTGCTAGCGAAGTTCGTCATCACTCTCTCCATCATTTCCATCGGAATGGCGTTAATTTCGACTGTGATAGCGTCCTTGAGTTCCTGTAGAGTTCGTGGTTTACCCACACAAACCTCATAAGCCCATAACCCCATAAGAAGAAGTCGCAGGGAGTAAGGTCGGGCGAGCGTGGAGGCCACAGAACGTCGCCGTGACGCGAAATCAGTTGTCCTGGAAACGTTTGGCGGAGAAGATTCATGGAAACTCTAGCAGTGTGAGCAGTTGCCCCGTCCTGTTGAAACCAAATGTGCTCAGTATCCCATTCCCTCTCCTCCAGATAAGGGATGAAAAATTCCTCAAGCATAGCCACGTACCACTCTGAATTCACAGTGACCGCTTGTCCTCTTTCACTAAAAAAAATTAAGGCCACACTATCCCTACCTTTGAGAATGCGCACCACACTGTCACTTTTTCGCTGTGGAGAGGTTGATGGTGATTTCCCTTGGATTGGTCAATGACCAGTATCGGCAATTTTGCTTGTTTACGTAGCCATCCAAGTGGAAATGTGCCTCGTCTGATGTCACGATTAGCGCAAGTGGGTCCTGCAAAATCGTCAACATCTGATGGCAAAATCGTTCACGCTGAATGTAATCAGTTGGCATGAGCTTCTGGACTACCATAACTTGTAGGGATGAAATTTCAAATGTTTGTTCAATACGGTTATTAGGCTGGTACGCGGAATTCCAAGTGATTGAGCGCGGTGTCTGGTCGAACGTCGAGGGCTCTGTTCAACCGACAGTCTGACTCGTTCCACATTTTCAGGGGTCGTCACAGAACGCGGACGACCATTAGAAATCTTTGGAGCAACATTACCTGTTCGATGATAATCGGCAACCCACTTCAAAATCGATCGATTGCACGGAAGAACAGCGCGAGGCGGAAGCTGGTAGTGAGTGCGGAGCGCGCGCCGAGTAGCCTCGCAACTCTCATTTTTCTTAAAAAACGTCTCCACGGCGAATACGCGATGTTCTACGCTCCAAGTCGACATGATTACTGAACTTCCCATCCACCTCTATAAGGGGGGGAGGTCTGCGAGATCATACGACCCCCACCCCCAAATTCCCAGAATTTACAAACATGGTTGCCCGTTTCTGTCCACCCTGCAGTAGGAGTGGTATCTCTCTGACGGGATACTGTCATCCTCCTCTACCTCTTTTTCGAGGATTTAGGACCCCATTGCACCTCTGGGGGGCTACCTAGATCCTTGATAAGCTTCAGCTCTAATTCAACATCCTGAAAATAGCAAGACGCTGCTAATTTGCCTACGTCAGCGTCTAATTTGGTTTGCTTAGTTTTTCTATTTTTGAAAATCTCATGCAATGTATTTCTATAAGCTAACTTTTCATTGTCGTACGACGGACCTATATCAGACATGCTGCGAAATATATCTATTACTTCTCGCCCCGCACGATTTAGAATTAAAGCTCTTTTTCCGCAGCCACTAAATAAATGTCAAAATCAGCAACCCAGGTCTCCCACTGACGGCAATATTGCCGTCACAATGGGGATAAAAAAACTGACGGTTTAGTGGCAAAATCCGTTTTCTTGAAAAAAAAAAAAAAGCCACAGTTCCTTTGAGCCTGACGGCTAAAATTAAAAAACATGAATATGCTTTAGCTGTACACGACTCACTCCTCGTCGATTCTCTGAACCCGACCCCCCATCGGCCTCTGAACTCTGTTTATCATTCTGCCATCAATCCTAAAACATGTTTTAGCTCCTCGCTCTCACTTTATTATAGAAATGATCACGACCATTGAGCTCTTGTGAGATGATGATCTCCTAATAGAAACTCGCGAGTAAACATTCACTTTATTATAGAAATGATCACGACTATTGAGCTCTTGTGAGATGATGATCTCCTAATAGAAACTCGCGAGTAAACATTCACTTTATTATAGAAAGAGGCTAAAGAGGCTACATACGAAATTACAGCTTCCTATAGTGTAAAGTATAGAAATTACCTATTAAAATAATTTAACCACCGCTTCACAAATCTAACCATTCTCGCAATATTCGGATCACCTGCTATGAATCACATAATCGAAACACCAGCTCAATGAAATCATCAGAAATTAACAAGCGGTTGCAATCATGTTCACAATATCAATAATTGAGAATGATCACCTGTGTGTAAACAATTATTCATATAACCATGCTCATAACTCAGCTTGTTGGCCACGCACTTCGCAGTAGTTAATATAGTATGGTTGGATAAATCGAGAGCTTTCGAACGAATGGTCTACGAATTTTGTGGGATGAAAAACGACGAAGTATCATATCCCTAGCAACGACTCGGTTGTAAGCGGAAATCATCACAATTATTGGCGCTACTTTCGTTGCACTCTCGTGGGACATTTTTCGGTAGTTAGGTCACGGCTAAAGCATATTCATGCTAAAAAAGGTTTCTTAACCGAACATTACTCAGTCTGATAACTACCCGACCTGTTCGACCACCAGCCTGCGATAGTAGTCCTACTGCCTGCGCCAATGTTATGTATTCGACAGAAGACTGAATAATGTAATATCACAATATTACAAAATTAATAATAAATACTAATAGATATTAAGAAATACTACGAAATGCAAAGAGAGGTCATTTTAGAAAAGAAATACCGACTACAAAGGATCATTAGGTTATGAAATAATAAAATAGTAGTAGTGTTAATGAGTAAAACAGAATGGGAATCCGAGTAAAATAGTAGTTAGAAAAGAAAAAACTCTGCAAATTATTACAATTATATTTTAATTACTCAGAATCAATAGAAATAAGTGATTATTACAACAAAAAACTCGGAAAAAATTCCAACAAGACTGAGGAATGGAGCATTGGGGCAATACCGCCATGGCGGAATTAGCCCACATTTGGTATGGCGATATTGCCCCAGTAAACTTTTCCGAGATGAAAAATCATTAAAAACTACAGTTTTCGTTAAAAACCCTTAAAAACTTATGAAATTAGCATGAAAAACGTCCGACAGCCAGATATCCTGTTCACCTACTTGGGAGTAAATGGAGTCGTTGATACTTTTCGGATTTTAAAGTAGATTGGTACCTATTCTTCGTAAGCATTCGCAAGTAGGTATATTTCGTACCTACTACAAAGTTGTATCTACCAACATAAAGATTCAGACAACGAGCAGGTTTTTGTTTAAAAGAATAATGACGAAACGCTTGCATACGAGTCTGCAACACATTGGGACATTTTATGTCTTTAGTGGTTGACTCGTATGCAAGCTCTAAGAGCCACTCAGCTGATCCGGACCCTGGGCATCGTCAAGTAAATGTCCTGAAGAGGCTACATACGAAATTACAGCTTCCTAGAGTGTAAAGCATTGAAATTAGCTTTAAGAGCCACTCATCTGATCCGGACCCTGGGCATCGTCAAGTAAATGTCCTAAAGAGGCTACATACGAAATTACAGCTTCCTAGAGTGTAAAGCATAGAAATTAGCTTCAAGAGCCACTCATCTGATCCGGACCCTGGGCATCGTCAAGTAAATGTCCTAAAGAGGCTACATACGAAATTACAGCTTCCTAGAGTGTAAAGCATTGAAATTAGCTTTATGAGCCACTCATCTGATCCGGACCCTGGGCATGGTCAAGTAAATGTCCTAAAGAGGCTACCTACGAAATTACAGCTTCCTAGAGTAAAAAGCATAGAAATTAGCTTTAAGAGCCACTCATCTGATCCGGACCCTGGGCATCGTCAAGTAAATGTCCTAAAGAGGCTACATACGAAATTACAGCTTCCTAGAGTGTAAAGCATAGAAATTAGCTTCAAGAGCCACTCATCTGATCCGGACCCTGGGCATCGTCAAGTAAATGTCCTAAAGAGGCTACATACGAAATTACAGCTTCCTAGAGTGTAAAGCATAGAAATTAGCTTCAAGAGCCACTCATCTGATCCGGACCCTGGGCATCGTCAAGTAAATGTCCTAAAGAGGCTACATACGAAATTACAGCTTCCTAGAGTGGAAAGCATAGAAATTAGCTTCAAGAGCCACTCATCTGATCCGGACCCTGGGCATCGTCAAGTAAATGTCCTAAAGAGGCTACATACGAAATTACAGCTTCCTAGAGTGTAAAGCATAGAAATTAGCTCTAAGAGCCACTCATCTGATCCGGACCCTGGGCATCGTCAAGTAAATGTCCTAAAGAGGCTACATACGAAATTACAGCTTCCTAGAGTGTAAAGCATAGAAATTAGCTTCAAGAGCCATTCATCTGATCCGGACCCTGGGCATCGTCAAGTAAATGTCCTAAAGAGGCTACATACGAAATTACAGCTTCCTAGAGTGTAAAGCATAAAAATTAGCTTTAAGAGCCACTCAGCTGATCTGGACCCTGGGCATCGTCAAGTAAATGTCCTAAAGAGGCTACATACGAAATTACAGCTTCCTAGAGTGTAAAGCATAGAAATTAGCTTCAAGAGCCACTCATCTGATCCGGACCCTGGGCATCGTCAAGTAAATGTCCTGAAGAGGCTACATACGAAATTACAGCTTTCTAGAGTGTAAAGCATTGAAATTAGCTTTAAGAGCCACTCATCTGATCCGGACCCTGGGCATCGTCAAGTAAATGTCCTAAAGAGGCTACATACGAAATTACAGCTTCCTAGAGTGTAAAGCATAGAAATTAGCTTTAAGAGCCATTCATCTGATCCGGACCCTGGGCATCGTTAAGTAAGTGTCCTAAAGAGGCTACTTACGAAATTACAGCTTCCTAGAGTGTAGAGCATAGAAATTAGCTTTAAGAGCCACTCAGCTGATCCGGACCCTGGGCATCGTCAAGTAAATGTCCTAAAGAGGCTACATACGAAATTACAGCTTCCTAGAGTGTAAAACATAGAAATTAGCTTCAAGAGCCACTCATCTGATCCGTACCCTGGGCATCGTCAAGTAAATGTCCTAAAGAGGCTACATACGAAATTACAGCTTCCTAGAGTGTAAAGCATAGAAATTAGCTTCAAGAGCCACTCATCTGATCCGGACCCTGGGCATCGTCAAGTAAATGTCCTAAAGAGGCTACATACGAAATTACAGCTTCCTAGAGTGTAAAGCATAGAAATTAGCTTCAAGAGCCACTCATCTGATCCGGACCCTGGGCATCGTCAAGTAAATGTCCTAAAGAGGCTACATACGAAATTACAGCTTCCTAGAGTGTAAAGCATAGAAATTAGCTTCAAGAGCCACTCATCTGATCCGGACCCTGGGCATCGTCAAGTAAATGTCCTAAAGAGGCTACATACGAAATTACAGCTTCCTAGAGTGGAAAGCATAGAAATTAGCTTTAAGAGCCACTCATCTGATCCGGACCCTGGGCATCGTCAAGTAAATGTCCTAAAGAGGCTACATACGAAATTACAGCTTCCTAGAGTGTAAAGCATAGAAATTAGCTCTAAGAGCCACTCATCTGATCCGGACCCTGGGCATCGTCAAGTAAATGTCCTAAAGAGGCTACATACGAAATTACAGCTTCCTAGAGTGGAAAGCATAGAAATTAGCTTTAAGAGCCATTCATCTGATCCGGACCCTGGGCATCGTCAAGTAAATGTCCTAAAGAGGCTACATACGAAATTACAGCTTCCTAGAGTGGAAAGCATTGAAATTAGCTTTAAGAGCCACTCAGCTGATCCGGACCCTGGGCATCGTCAAGTAAATGTCCTAAAGAGGCTACATACGAAATTACAGCTTCCTAGAGTGTAAAGCATAGAAATTAGCTTCAAGAGCCACTCATCTGATCCGGACCCTGGGCATCGTCAAGTAAATGTCCTAAAGAGGCTACATACGAAATTACAGCTTCCTAGAGTGTAAAGCATAGAAATTAGCTTCAAGAGCCACTCATCTGATCCGGACCCTGGGCATCGTCAAGTAAATGTCCTAAAGAGGCTACATACGAAATTACAGCTTCCTAGAGTGTAAAGCATAGAAATTAGCTTCAAGAGCCACTCATCTGATCCGGACCCTGGGCATCGTCAAGTAAATGTCCTAAAGAGGCTACATACGAAATTACAGCTTCCTAGAGTGTAAAGCATAGAAATTAGCTTCAAGAGCCACTCATCTGATCCGGACCCTGGGCATCGTCAAGTAAATGTCCTAAAGAGGCTACATACGAAATTACAGCTTCCTAGAGTGTAAAGTAAGTGTGTAATTACTTATTAAAATGATTTAACCACCGCTTCACAAATCAAACCGTTCTCGCAATATTCGAATCACCTGCTATGAATCAAATCATCGAAACACCAGGTCAACGAAAACATCAGAAATTAACAAGCTGTTGCAATCATATTCACAATATCAATTATTGAGAATGATCACCTGAGTGTACACAATTATTCAAATAACAATGCTCATAACTCAGCTGGTTTGCCACGCACTTCGCAGTAGTTAATTATGTTCCTACCATATTATTATGGTAGGATAAATCGAGAGCTTTCGAACGAATGGTCAACGAATTTTTCGATATGAAAAACGACGAAGTACCATCTCCCTAGCAACGACTCGGTTGTAAGCGGAAATCAACAGAATATTGACGTTTTTATAGTTTACGTGCCATAGCAAAGACATAAAATGTCAATAGATAATAATTGTCCTCGCCTCATTATGGTTCCGCTCATGTGATCTTTAGCTTCATAATTGAAGTGGATCACTAACTATAAATGTAAATAGTGGTAGTATGAAGAGTTGATCAATACAGGCTAGAATCAAAATAAGAAATAATAATAACATATATAATATGAACATGTATAGCGATAACTGTGCATGCATGGCCTATGACCGTTTGATGTTAGCGAATTGCTATTGCTCTCGCCTCAAAATTTGTAGAATGTGAATTTTTGAAAAAAATTTATGCAGAAATCCGTTTCAGGCTATTCTGAATCATATTCTGAAGTTTAACGCTTTTTTAAAATGTATGTGTCATTCCAGACGATAACTGTCCGTAGAATTGTGCTAGAAACTTCAAACAAATTTTAAAATGTTAAGGACACAAAACGAAAGTTCAAGTTCGTTGGCCAGCATGATCGGATTACATCTTCGGGTTGAAATTTTCAAAAATGTAGTCAACAAAATAGCCTGTTTTTTGCGATTTGTTGTGTGAAATAATTTTTTCAGCATACTAACATGTGGTAGATTCGGAATTACCGTAAAATTTCCTATAAGAATATGTATCAAGTTTTCAAAAATTTCAAAGTTGAAAAATCAGTCAAAAATCGAAATAATTCCATGTTTGTCTATCAAAATCATTAACTAAAATTTCTCTACACGATCAATAGCGACTGAATTGTGCGAAATGCATTCGCTCATACGATCATGCTGCATGACTGGACTTTTTTTAATGGAATTTTAAGTCTGCTGATCAGTGTTTTTTGCCCCATACAACCTGGCAACCCTTGTGGAAACGTATTTGTTGCACCAATGAACTAAATACGTTGCATTTTATACCATTGGTTATGAACGCGTCGGATAGTATACCAACAACGGCCATATTAGCTGGTATATCCCCAGGGCCAGCTGTTCTAATCCTGAAACGTGATTCAGTTACGCTTTGTAGATAACCCTTGACTCGAGCATATCTCGTGGGTTTGCTGCCCCTAGGGTTAGTTCTCTTTCTAGATACCTACCCTAAAACATGGAAAGATGCAGAAGCCCAAACAGATTTCTTGCAAAACAGCACGTTAGAGGCCCCTTTCTGAACTATTTCCAAGGAATGGAGTTTTCAAATTGTTCGATTTTTTTTGTACACGATTTAATTCCAGCAATAAGGAACTTCTAACCTTACAAACCCTTTCTTGCATGGGTATAAGGGGAAACAATTAAAAAATCTAAACCACTTTAGGAATTTTTATGTTCATGAAAATTGCCCACTCCAATCTCCATCAATACACTCACCTCTGAATCCATCTTCTCATTCTCCATTGATAACATTAGATATTACAATGTAATAGTTTATTAACCAGTATAGACTTTTTTTTAGAAATAAAAATATGGCCTTACTTATTCCTATGGATATCTACATGACAGGTAACAAGTAAAAATAGTTCAGTAACAAAACCAGAACTCACCACGTTTGGTCTGAATATTTCCAAAAAATTACTGGTTTCAACTTTAACAATACAATCTGAAAATAAGAACGTTTCCAACTGGGGATAAGTTCAACTTTAACTGAAAATATATGTTCATTTGTTATTGCCACGATCCCTCCAATTACTATTACTGGCAGGGGGATTGTTAGGTCTGCCACCATACCGTTTTTTGTAATTACTCTGATTGTAAGCTGTTTCTGCTGATCTTGGCTGAGAGGTTCTGGTATCTCCAGTGTTAACTGAGATTCCAAAGTAGTTTGCCATGTTTTGGGCTCCACTAGAACCACCCCTGCTGCTGTGCTCAGACGATCGTGCTAGTCCATGTGGATAATCACGGCTGGCAGTTCTGTTTGGGGGCTCACTGCGATTTCCAAAATCTTTTCGACTCTGACCATCAACACGCCAGTTATTTCTGAAATGATGCTGGGAGTTTGATGATTCGCCGCTACTCATGGAATCATTATTGCGGAAACTCGGCATTCTGCCTTCAGCTTGCCTCGACCTATATGGTGGTTTTTCAGGCTGCAACCATTCGATGTATTGTTCTGGATTAAAACGCCCGGCATGCTTGAAATCGTCAAAATCGAAATTCTCCTCTATTGCTTCCTTTATTGTGTTACACAAACCTAGTAAACTTGCTCTTACATTATCGTTGATTGCGCATGTTGAGTTCAATACATTTGCTACTACATTATATACCGCTTCAACAAGGTGAACATTCTTATGGTTGAACGAACAAAACGTTTCACCATACACTTCATCATCAAGATCATATTTATCCAACAAAGCTTTAAAGTGTACGAGTGCGTGATAGTAATCGCCTTCAACTATAAAGAATAAAGCAGCATTTCGATGTGTCGCCTTGGTTTGCTCATCAAGAGGATAATTCCTAATGATATTACAAAAAAACTCTTCGTAATCAAATTCTTCTCGTAAAGCTCTTTTCAAATCAAAAACTTGCCAACAAGAACCTATAGCTTCGGTAGCAGCTTTTTCAGCACATTCTAAAGCCTTAGCAAGGTTACCCGCTTTTTTGTATACATTGCTCGCTCTGGCATTAATGTAAGGGGAATCTGGTTCAGGTTCCAAAGCTTTTTCAATCAACGCAATGGCTCGTGAGATAGCCTTGTGTGATAATATTTGGGCACAGTATGATAGGATTCTAGGTTCATCAGCAGTACTCACAATAGTTTCAGTCAGCTCATTAATAGTATAGTGTAACCTTTTAGACTCCTGTATTGAACTTTGATTCAACATGTCTTTCAGGGCTTGCAATTTCTGGAATTGATACTTCACTCTCATCTTGGGCTCAAGTTCTTGCAGAAGAACGGAATCAATGACTTCGATAAGGGTTTTCATTTCTGACATATTAAGGCTCCGTCCCCACAACAAACGCCTTTTCACCCCTGAATAGCGGATGAAAGTGAGCAGGTACCCCAAATTGTCAGGATCCAAAAGAATCGCAGCCTTTAGTACCTTTATAGCTGCACTCATACATTCTTCATTACCTCGAAAACAATGTCTAATAGTAATTGCTTTGAAGAAAAGAACAGCAGCTCTTTCGCTTCGAGTCATATCATCTTTATGGACAACATGAGTCAACAGTTTTATCACTTCAGTAGAGGATGAACCAATACGTAACAACATAGTAGCCTTGAGTGAATAGAAAACGTGCTCAGCAGCAACGAACATTCCTGAAAGAATACAATTTGAATTAGTTTTGGTTTTAGTAAGCTCTAAAGCATATTGCTAATTAAATTACTTGTGGCAATTGGATATTGCCATATTCCTGATCCATCAGAATAATGTGAGACAATCATTATTTATCTGTGGGGACACTGGGAGACATTGAATAGCTCATTTTTAGCGAATTTACGTAGTTTTCATAGCGAAATGTTCGTTATTTTCGTGGCTCCAAAACGTTTAAAATCATTATTTTTGAAAAATGTTTTCATAGAAATCCGTTTTGAATTTATGTCATTCCAAACGATAACTCTCCTTAGGATTGAGATAGAAAATCCGTTCTTGCGTCAAAAAATCAAGCTTTCCAAATGAAACGATGAGTTCGTTGGCTAGCACTTTTTGAGCTCATTAAGTTAATCAAATTTCAAAAATGAGCTTTAAAAACAAAAATCACTAAACTTTGCTTAAAACGGCTAAAAATAGTTAAATTTATAATTGTTAGCGGAATTTTTGTCAAAAAAGTTTATTAACAATGATTTTGCTAACAAATGTACTTAAATGCCATTGATATTTACTGAAAATCGATTAAAACTGCAAAGAAATGTAAAAATTAAAAGTCTATTTTTAATCACGAAATATATAATTTAAAACAAGTTTTTTGCCATAAAATTGGTAGCTGACAGTTTTTCCTGCAGTCAAAGTGCTCAAATTTCAAACAATGTAGCATTATATATATAGGTTTAAACCGCAGCTCAACAATAAGGGTCATTAGCAGCATTGAACAAACAAGGTGTCCAAAGGGACACTGCAAGTGGCACGATTCCAAGGGGGGCCATGCTACCCTCCACCACCAAACGGAGTGCCATCACGGATTCCATTGACAATCGGAGGAGGATAAAATAAGGGGAACAGTGATGACCACTGTTGAGCACCTAGAGCGGATAAAAAAACCTCAAAAAAACGCTGCAAATTATTTCACAAAGGTTTATTATTTTTTCAATTGAGTATGATCGTAGTTTTAGTTGGCTTGCGTATGTCATAAGGCCTGTCCAGACTCCTCGGCGTGTCCTATTTCGAGTTGCCACAACCTATACTTCTATAATTATATAGGCATGTTTATATTTCTCGATTTGAGCTCCTATCGTTTCAAATAGTTATTGCCTTAATAATATCATTATCTAAGTACGTACGAAAAGTCGAGAGGATATGTTATTAAATATGCGTAGGAAAAGCTTTGGTATTAACACACAAATATGACCTTGAAAAAAATATTCATGCCTCGAACGAACGCCGGCGCCGTACCCACCACAAGCCGCGACGCCGGCGCCTCCTCTCACTCCACCCCCCGCTCACCCCCCTCACCACCCACCGTGACCCCCTGCCAAGCGTGCCAGGCGTGCTCGCGTCGAAAAAGACACTTTTTTGCCCGTTTTTGGCCCATAGCATCTATGCGAGTAAAGCGATCGGGATGGTTAAACGTTAGGACCAACTAGACCCCGAATGGAGTCTATGTGCGAAAGAACGGGTTTTTTAAGTCAATTCTTAGGCCTTTTATGGCCCGGACGGCGGACGGACATTTCAAATTTGGATTCTACGTACCTTGAAACGTAAAGTGACTAAGTTTGAGGGGGGGTTATAAACATTTTTTGCTACACAATCAATAGGCTTATTATTGGAAATAATAAACCAATATAATAATACAACTAAGACTAGATCTAGAATAAATAGGCTAATAACTAGATATATGTTACCATATATATAATCACCAAAGTGAAATAAAAGTATGACTAGATTGTACAAAAAAATATCACACATCAGATATCACAGTTCGTAGTAGAGCTCAGCGGCTTTCAGGTATTGTTACGCTCCAGGAAAATAACTCTCACAGTCAAAGAGGTTTGATCACCCTGGCCTCATAGCTCTGATCATTAGAGTGTCGCAACTTCGGGAAATTTCTCGTAGTTGTGACAACGCGAGTTCGAACTCCTGTCGAGGTATCAAATATTTTTGGGCCGTTACAGTATGTAACATAATATGATACGTTATTTTGTGAATATTCGCTCATACGGTAGTGAAGCGTAGTTGGAACTTTTCATTTCCATAGAGATCTTTGAAAATGAGAATTCCAACGACACAGCACAGACTGGTGGATATTGCCCGCGCAATCGTCTCTTGTTTAGAAGGCTTAACTCTTCTCTAGCAAAGGCCAGCTATTCGGAAAACATCCCCTTCTCTGTAGTGGACACAAAACAGCGAACAACAACAAGGAGGGGAGAAAGGGTAAGTCCACCCAAGAAGGATGGATGGGGGGGGGGGGTTTCCTGTGACACGGAATATAAGGTTTGTGATTGTCGCACGAGAGTCTGTACTTTTGTTAAATACAGTGTTTTCCATCTATTCTAACTGCTTGAGTCGTGACTTTCTTGGTGTTTCTTATACGTTTTCCCTTCTACGAGTTTCCTATTTACTCCTCCTCATCATCGTGTTGTGTTTGTGCACATGTTTGGCGCAGTCAGTAGGATCCAAACTTCAACAAAAAACTCATGAAACTCGAAACTCCACAGATAGTGCCAGAACTCGTCTATTCCGTAAACTAGAGCAGCAAGCTCTAGGTCTGTTGCGTAATAGGAGCATTCTTCTGCCTAACTTGTACAGCATGAAGCATAGGCTACCGGGTGCTCAACTCCCTGTATAACTTGTGAAGACACACCCTGTTCGAGCGAAAATAGGGTTTCGTACAAATAAAACAAGAAAAACAAACCTGTCTCAATTCGAACATAACATTTAGTATTGTAGAGTATAAAGGTAAAAAGTCCAGTCATGCAGCATGACCCCATGAGCGAATTTTTGAAAAAATCTTCGATTATATCGATTTTTGACTGATTTTTCAACTTTAAAATTTTTGAAAACTTGATACATATTCTTATAGGAAATTTTAAGCTGATTCCGAATATACCACATGTTAGTATGCTGAAAAAATTATTTCGCACAACAAATCGCAAAAAACAGGCTATTTTGAAATTTTTGACTACATTTTTGAAAATTTCAACCCGAAGATGTAATCCGATCATGCTGGCCAACGAACTTGAACTTTCGTTTTGTGTCCTTATCATTTTAAAATTTGTTTGAAGTTTCTAGCACAATTCTACGGACAGTTATCGTCTGGAATGACACATACATATATACATACATAAAAAATGCGTTAAACTTCGGAATATGATTCAGAATAGCCTGAAACGGATTTCTGCACAAAATTTTTTCAAACAATCAAATTCTACAAATTTTGAGGCGAGAGCAATAGCTTAATTTTCTTCAAAAATTCGGTAAAAATTATAATGAAAATTATAAATTGGAAAATGAAATGATTCTCACAAACTAAGGAGCTCATTTTCCTTTAAAAAAAATATATTTACGCGAATCGACTATTATATGGTAATTAGTTAAATTCTGTAGAATGTATTTATTGATGGATGACGGATTCACTCGAAGAATCAGGAGTAACGCTCGGGGAGAAATGGGGAAAAATCGATTCTTACAATGGCTTTCTTACCCTGGTATGCACGGAAGTCCCGTGAAAATGGACGCTGAAATCCCCTTTAGCTTTCGTGTTAGATTTGAGGACGACACGAATATGTTGAGCAGTGAGGAAGACAGTCAGAGGTGAAGCAGGTAGAGCCAAGAGCAAGAGAAAGCGAGCAAAATAGAGGCGAAATCGAGGTTTTCCAAGGTCTTCCTGGGATTGGAAGGAATAAAAAAAGGGGGATAAATTAATTATTTTGAATGATCGGTCATGCAAATCTTTCTGGAGGTTTACCAATGGAGGTACTGCTAAGAAGGTACTTAGAATCCAATAAATTTGATGGTATATTTGTGATGTCACTGAGAAAAATAGAGGATGCAGGTAGACTGGAAAACACTCTATGTAACAAAAGTACAGATTCTCATGTGACAATCACAAACGTTACATTCCGTTCACAGGACCCCCCCCCCCCCCCTTATATCCATTCTTTCTTGGGTGGACTTCCCCTTTCTCTTTTTTGTTGAAGTTTGGATCCTACTGACTGCGCCAAACACGTGGGCAAACACAACACGATGATGAGGAGGAGTAAATAGGAAACTCGTAGAAGGGAAAACGTATAAGAAACACCAAGAAAGTCACGACTCAAGCAGTTAGAATAGATGGAAAACACTGTATTTAACAAAAGTACAGACTCTCGTGCGACAATCACAAACCTTATATTCCGTGTCACAGGCCCCCCCCCCCCCCCCCCCCCCCCTTATATCCATTCTTTCTTGGGTGGACTTCCCCTTTCTCTCCTCCTTGTTGTTGTTCGCTGTTTTGCGTCCACTACAGAGAAGGGGATGTTTTCCGAACAGCTGGCCTTTGGTAGAGAGTTAAGCCTTCTAAACAACAGACGAACGAGCAGCAATATCCAATATCCACCAGTCTGTGCTGTGTCGTTGGAATCCTCATTTTTAAAGATCCTTATGAAAATAAAAAGTTCCAATCTCGCTTCACTATCGTATGAGCGAATATTCAAAAAATAACGTAATATATTATGTTACATTGTTTGGAATTTGGGCACTTTGACTGCAGGAAAAACTGTCAGCTACCAATTTTATGGCAAAAAACTTGTTTTAAATTATATATTTCGTGATTTATGCACACATACATTCTAATATTGGCCAGAAAAGAGGAACGGGTATTCCTTGCCACCGTAAGAGAGCGCAAATCGAAGGCCTATAGATTAAAACTACCAAACGTCAGGCACAAATATGAGCAGATGACCGCAACTTACAAAGGAATGACGAAAATAAAGAATTTGAAAAAAATATTGGAAATAATGAATTTGAACAATGATAATCTAGCTTAAAAAAATTATAAAATTTGGTAAATAGCAAACCCTCCGAGTACTTTCGGACATAATATATAATTCCAATCAGTGTTTTGACAATATACGATTCATTCATTAATTCAAAATAGACTTTTAATTTTTACATTTGTTTGCAGTTCTAATCGATTTTCAGCAAATATTAATGGCATTTAAGTACATTAGTTAGCAAAATCATCGTTAATAAACTTTTTTGACTAAAATTTCGCTAACAATTATAAATTTAACTATTTTTAGCCGTTTTAAGGCAATTTTAATGATTTTTGGTTTATTATTTCCAATAATAAGCCTATGTGATCGTGTAGCAAAAATTTTTTATAACCCCCCCCCCAAACTTTGTCACTTTACGTTTCAAGGTGCGTAGAATCCAAATTTGAAATGTCCGTCCGCCGTCCGGGCCATAAAAGGCCTAAGAATTGACTTGAAAACCCGTTCTTTCGCACATAGACTCCATTTGGGGTCTAGTTGGTCCTAACGTTTAACCATCCCGATCGCTTTACTCGCATAGATGCTATGGGCCAAAAAGGGCGAAAAAGTGTCTTTTTCGAGGCTTTGAGTGTTAGACTTACGCACGCTGGCACGCTTGGCAGGGGGTCACGGTGGGTGGTGAGGGGGGGTGAGCGGGGGTGGAGTGAGAGGAGGCGCCGCGGCACCTTGTGGTGTCTGGGGTGACCAGGGGCGTAGCAGAGGGGTGTAGGAGAATGGATATTTATTACTTTTACGTGTTATACCCATATAATACACCGCGGCACCATGAGGTGGGTACGGCGTTCCTTCGAGGCATGAATATATTTTTTTTCTAGGTCATATTTGTGTGTCATATTTGCATATTTAATAACATGTCCTCTCGACTTTTCGTAAGTACTTAGATAATATTATTAAGGCAACAACTATTTGAATAGATAGGAGCTCAAATCGAGAAATATAAACATGCGTATATAATTATGGAAGTATAGGTTGTGGCAACTCGAAATAGGACACGCCGAGGAGTCTGGACGGGCCTTATGACGTACGCAAGCCAACTAAAACTACTCAACCAACCATCAACTAATACTAAAACTAGCCAACTAATCATACTCAATTGAAAAAATAATAAACCTTTGTGAAATAATTTGCAGCGTTTAGTTTTTAAGCTCATTTTTTGAAATTTAATCAACTTATTGAGCTCAAAAAGTGCTGGCCAACGAACTCATCATTTGAAAACCTTGATTTTTTGGCGCAAAAACGGATTTTTTATCATAGTGAAATTGCATTTAGAACGGAATAATGATTTGATGGTAATATTATAAAAGTTCTAGTCTTCCTCTTCATCATTCAAATCGTTGGTAACAATTTCTCGCAACTCTTCACAAAACATCATCTTTAATTTGACCAGCCTTAATATTTCTGGAATACACATCAAAGTTGTCTTAATCAGAATCGTTACTTTTCAAAAAAGGTCAGGCATATCATTACCAATTTTATTCAGATTTTAAGTTCGATGGTGCACCAAATGTGTACCAGCATAGGGGATATTATTACTTTGAACTCTGAAACCAATAATCTAAGACGCATATATCTAAGACACACATATCAACACAATACACTTAATCTAAAGCGGCCCATTCATGATCCTGCTGCAGGAAGTGAGGGGAACCAAAAACTTCCCTCTCTTCTTGCATGGGAGGCGTGCAGGACGTGTGTGGAGGCCTTCCTGCTGCAGGTGTCCTGCAGAGCTCGTCGGATGGGTTTCCCATCGGACGATCCTGAAGTCCGGGATCCCCCACCCAATCAACCTGCTAGGTCCGAGCGTGTGTGGTGCTGCCAGAAGACCTTCTGGCTTTTGTTTAAATAAGGAGCCATTGAAGAATGGAGAACGCAGAAGGTAAACACAGAATACCGTATACTGGAGGGAAACCTTCGGTATGAACTGGGAATGACGGATCGTGTATGGAGAACGCACTCTGAAGCAGGAGAGCGAAGAGGGAAACTTCGTTTCACTCCTCACCTCCTGCAGCAGGATCGTGAATGGGCCGCTTAAAATAATTAAAATAACATGAGCATTTCAATTAGGTTTCCCCGAACTGCTATGAATAAATGGTCGAACCAGTTGTCTTACCAGCCAATGAGCAGCCATCTTCTTCCAATCTTTCCTCTAAACCTTCTTCTTCAAGATTTGAATCGTGAACATCTTCGGTTTTGTTCTCAGTTACTTCCTCAGTGTAGGCGAAAAAATCCTCAGCTGAACCCTGTGAACGGGATGGAACAACATGAATTATGTGAATCTGTTGAATCATGGAAAGGACACAAGGATCAGGGATTTGGAGTTTGGCCAAACTATACATATTATGACAAGTTAGTGCTGGGAACAACTGTAGACTTATCAATCAGTTCTTAAACAGAAAAAAACGGCACTCAATAACACAATTACGGCACACAATTTACTTGGAACATATACACATCTACTCCCCGAGTTTGAACGAAATCGGACAAATAGGTGATAAGAAATTTACGTTGTAATGAATTACGGTTTGCGCATGAGCACATATGATTCTGTGACGGCAATGAAACTTATAGGACATCGTCTAGAAGGTATTCTGCACAATCCCTGAAAAATTCATCAAAATCTTTCCACTAGACTCGGAGTTTTTCCTGTGTTAATCGATATTAGTTCCAATCGCGATATAATTTATAGGGCACTTTTCTAAAACACATACCCAATTATTTACCAAGTTTGAAAGAAATCGGACTAACTGGATGAGAAAACGACGTTATGAGAAATTCAAGTTCGCGCATGAGCAGAGGCTGTTGATTCGACGGCATTGAAAATCATAGGGAACCGTATAGGAGCACAATCCCTTAACATTTCATTGGAATCGGAGTGAAACTTGGTATAGTTTTGGGCGTGATAAGGATTTAAAACAGACAGACAGACAGATTGATCAGTAAGCTCTGAAACGCAATAAGCTAGTGGAAATTTTGATTTCAGAGGACAGACATTTTGGTTTATTATTTCCAATAATAAGCCTATGTGATCGTGTAGCAAAAAATTTGTACAACCCCCCCTCAAACTTTGTCACTTTACGTTTCAAGGTGCGTAGAATCCAAATTTGAAATGTCCGTCCGCCGTCCGGGCCATAAAATGCCTAAGAATTGACTTAAAAAACCCGTTCTTTCGCACATAGACTCCATTCGGGGTCTAGTTGGTCCTAACGTTTAACCATCCCGATCGCTTTACTCGCATAGATGCTATGGGCCAAAAACGGGCGAAAAAGTGTCTTTTTCGAGGCTTTGAGTGAGACTTACCTACGCACGCACGCCTAGCACGCTTAGGTCACGGTGGGTGTTGAGGGGGGGGGGGGGGGGAGGGTGGAGTGAGAGGAGGCGCCGCGGCACCTTGTGGTGTCTGGGGTGACCAGGGGCGTAGCAGAGGGGTGTAGGAGAATGGATATTTATTACTTTTACGTGTTATACCCATATAGTACACCGCAGCACCATGAGGTGTGTATGGCGTTCCTTCGAGGCATGAATATATGTTTTTTTCTAGGTCATATTTGTGTGTTAATACCAATGCTTTTCCTACGCATATTTAATAACATATCCTCTCAACTTTTCGTACTTACTTAGATAATGATATTATTAATTCAATAACTATTTGAATAGATAGGAGCTCAAATCGAGAAATATAAACATGCGTATATAATTATAGAAGTATAGGTTGTGGCAACTCGAAATAGGACACGCCGAGGAGTCTGGACGGGCCTTATGACGTACGCAAGCCAACTAAAACTACGATCATACTCAATTGAAAAAATAATAAACCTTTGTGAAATAATTTCTAGCGTTTTTTGACTTCAATCACGAACACGAAGCTTCCCTACCTTCGGTTGTGAGGAAGCAAAATAAGAGATGAAAAATGAAAACCGGACATTTGGTGTCCTTTCTGAGAAAACCGGACATTTGGCGTTCAGAGTGACTTTAAATTTTCGTCCGGACAGCTTTGCCGAATGCTAACGGTTAGTGGTCTATTCACTGTACCATTCGGAGCTCAAGGAAAACCGAATACGCATGTAACCTTCCATGGCGATAACCTATAATACTATAATCAATTTTTTTTAAAAGTAATATTCGTGATTTTCAAAAAACGTAGTTCGTTTGTAGGATTCATCCTCACTTAAATTATGCAATCAGTCCGATTTCGTTCGAGGGTATTCAGGTACAAGTCTCAGGATGTCATCCTACTAATTTTGTTGAAATAGGTAACCATTGCACCTGCCATACCTGAAATTGGTTGTTACAGACGAAGCTCCGATACTGATGGATCGATTTTGATGAAATGGGTAGGGATTGTGCCACATTACAGAGAAAATAGACAAAGACAGAAACGGCTGTCTTTGCCCTTTGCCGTATATTAGCAGGTACCCACATCTTCAATAATGAAACGTAATTGGCCAAGGGAAAAAAGAGTAAAATATCGTACATAGTAGTCACAGCTGGACAACAGCATAACATAGTCTCACCTAGTTCCGAGTCAATATTTTCATTATTTGTAATATGCAAGGTCATAAATTGTACGCAAATTACATCAAGTTATTATCAGGTGTTGACCTCAAACGCTACGAATGCAAGATTTAATCTGTGGGGTAGAGATCCATATGAAATGTGTGTTGGGGAGTTGACATACAAGTGTTCTAGATGATCCAGACATCAGCCGCAAAAATGTTGTGGATTACCTATCTAGTTTTAGAACTGTTCTTTGAATCAATTGAAACTAAAAATCTTTAGAGTACTATGAAAGTGGTCTTGTGAAAGGATGTGTTATGAGAGCTCTGTTAGGCGGGAATAGTAAGTTGTATCACATGTGGAAAGGTAAGTACCTAGAGGGAAGGTATGCCTACATACTTTCCGTATATTATTACTTGTTCATGTAGATACTTCATTGATCAAAACGAAAGTAGGTACCTAATTACCTTTTTTGTCCATAAAATTTGCGTAACTGCAAAACTCGCGCAATAACGCACTGCCAATGCCGTCTTTATGAAATCTTACCTTCAGAGGAATGCATTTCAAGGTTTTTTCCTTGCAGCTCGTTTTTAATTCATGTTGCATATTCCCTGATTCGATATTTGACAAACTTGCTAATCAGCGGTTGTATTCGTCGGCAAAGCAACGACCCACCTACTTTGTTTAGGCACTTTAAACCAACAGCAAATCTGGTAGGACATACGTAACTACCTAAGTAGTTTCGTTTCTTGGTGTAGCAACAACCTGCCTTGTTTATTTTGACAAACTATCAAATCTCTCCTTTTATTCATTCAATATAACAAGTAAAGCTTCCTCAGTTAAGCATAGTACTACGAACTTATAATAAAACGCTGATGAAGCTACCTGAGCAATGGCTAGGTATCTACACAGCAGTACAGACACCTGAGGAATTTTCGATCATCTTTTCTTTACTATTTTTCAGGTTAATTATTCTCAAAGCCTAAACGAATGAAGTTCTTTAGTTTTCTGACACTGATTAACTACTATAGTTAGTAGGCTCCTAGTCCAAATAAAAACTCGTTCACGTTAGATTGGTATCGTTGACAGCAATCTACAATCAATTATTGCGCTGGCAGGCATGATTATTATGACATTTAGTCGAATTGAAATTTTGTATTGCTACAATATTATACTTTTTCAAAACAAAAGCGTTGAAAAATGGCCTTATAACCACGAATTATGTTGACGTGAGACGGCAAACTTCTTGTGAGAAATAGGTTGGTTGAGTAGCGATTCTTTGACGTAGGGCGGTATCATGGCCGACTTTGGCTGAAACGCGAACCTACTCCAGGCGTGACGTCACGAGAATATGGGCCATAAGATTCTCCTAACCCAAGGCGAATTTCGATGTTGCCAACTTAACAACTACCTACCCTTCAGAGTCCCATTCCTTCTTCCTCTAAATCTATTTCTAGTGGAAAAATTAAACCACAGATAAAGATGTTGCTAATTTGATACTTCTTTCATTATTAAAGAATTCATTACACGTTAGGTAATCCATGACTCGGGCTTAATTATGAAGATCTGGAGTAGTGTAGTCACGTTAGTGTGACTTTTGAATCGTTTCGTTCAACCGTACAACGATTTCCTAGTAGTACAGTACCGCTCAGTGGTTAGCTTCTGGTTTGCTAGTGCTAGAAAAACCTTTTTTTGTACAATGACTCAGCTGAACGACTCAGATGGAAAACTGCAAAAAACTCCTTAATGAGTTACGATTTAACCCCTTCGCGACGGGCGTCGTTCAGCCACTGCAACGCGCCTGGCCTGACCGCCTCGGAGCCCTCCAACCCCCCGTGCCTGAATAATTGGCCAACCACCTTCGCTTTTCGGAACTGGATCAAGAATATTAGAATTTGAAATTTCCCGTGTATCATGATCACCATCATCGACAAAATCGTCAAAACTATCGTCTTTGAGTTGATCCAAAAAGTTTGTTGAACGAGCTTCAATTTCAAAGTTCAATCCCTAACTCACTGTCACTCCCGGCTATTATTTCTTTAGGAATTTCTTAATTCGTCCACCTGCGGTGGTTCATGGTGAGGAATAAATACGTCAAAGAAAATACAAGTATGGAAACAGGTATGAGTAAAATTATGACAAGACCAAATGCGGGCAAATAACAAAACAGTGACCAAGTGAACGTTTTTCCTGCTATTTTGATGTGAATAAAAACTCTCAACAACGTCTTTGATCTCAGCGCATTCTATTAGATACTAGACGTAAATCTTAGTTACAATGCCTCTCAACGGATGGCATGAGAGTCGATGGAATGGAGGGAAATTCGAAAACGCCAAAGTACGTCAGCAGGCGTTACGGAGCACTTGATGGCCGACGTATTAATACGGCGGCCGTCGCGAAAGGGTTAATACGTCATTAGGTGTTACGGAGGACATCTGTGCCGACGTATTAATACGGCGGCTGTCACGAAAGGGTTAAAACGTACATTTTTATCTCATTAACCTGCTCAAATGCTTGAAAATTTGGCCATTTTTTTTCTTTTTTCCGTCCATATATTTAGTAACTTCAAACAGATTTTAAAAAAACCACTGAGAAAATTATTGCTTCATATGACTTGATAGCTGGAGATGTTATAATTATAATTAAATTTTTATAATTACAAACAATTTTATCAAAAATTACAATTATAATAAATTACAACTATTCCACATTTTATAATTTATCCCTCCATACTTGATTAAATTTTTTGTGCAATTTTTCAAAAGGCTTAAAGCTTGAAAATTATTTTTTTTAAACCTCCAAAATCGTCGGAGATAATAGTCCAGCTGACACTACCTACTTAGTTAAAGGCAGCATTTATGTCTTTCATCGGACCCAACTATTATGGTGGCAAAATAAATACAATGCATCTTTCTTCACTGCAACAATAAGGACCACTAAACTCACAGACTGAATTTATATTTAACTTGAGTAATGAAAAATATAAGTCAATGCAATGTAGAGTCATATAGGACGAGGAAACGCCAAAATCTCTGTGTTGTTACACCTAACCTCATCTTGTACATCTCATGACCACTAAAGCTAGTTTCACATGGAGCGGAACGAGCGCAGAAAGCGGAAAGACAGAAGGACCGAACGCAATCTGATTGGCTGTTGGGACAACATATGACGATGGTGGCTGCCATGTTGTCGGAATTTTTATACCTTTTCCGTATTCCGTTGAGCTCTGCGTAAGCTCATTGGACGGGAATGTTGATAAAAGCAAGTAGAGGTTTCAGATCAGATAGGCATTCAGTAGGAAGGTTATGATTCCGTTCACCAAGGTGACCGCTTCATGTGAACAATCTTTCCGACTCCGCCCCAAGTAACAATGAGACAAGTAACAAAAATTCAACTTCCGCACGGGGGGTTGTTCCGCCTTTTGATACCCGCACTGAATCGGTTAACCTTATCGTTCTTTTCATTATTTTCAAATAGAGAACGTTGGTTGTAGTAAGTTTGCAGTAGTGACCTTTCACACTGTAGGACTAAGTTTTAACGTAGTAGTAAAAATTCGCCACAACTGTACAAAATCATCAAAGAATTTTTCGAATCCAATTAAAATTAGTTCAACACACACTAACTGTCATAACTGTCACGTAGTAGATCAAAGTGCAATACTCACCGAGTAAAGAGGACTTCCGAAGCTTGGCAACTTGAGAAGCCATTGAGGGCCGTCTGGATTTCTCGAGGTCTCCAAGATGCGGAAGCTATTTTCAAGCATTTTCTCCCATCCATCTAGTCCTTTCTGGTACATTTTATACGACATCAGCAAGGAATTTCGGAACCTAACGAAAACAGTAAAATTTATCGTGAAGAAAAGTGTGCTCTTGGTGCGTTAAAAGTAACGATAATGATAAACTTCTGACACTGTATACCTATCTAATTTGCTTAATTGGCCGAAAATTAAGAAAGATAAAAAATAAAATAAATAAATAATATATACAAACGACAAAACTGAAGAAGTAATGCTTGTTTCAAGGATTTTACATTTGCATTAGAACGGTCATGTTGAAATTGATTTGGAATTATTAAACCACCTTTTCCAGACCACTGTCCTAATTTGTGTGAGTTGAGACAACTAGGCCATGAGAAAATGATGCTTGATGAATTCATCGTTTACATGCACAGAGTCAAATATTGATTTTGAGTTTTAAAACTACTAACATGCAGATTTCCTAAAAATGTCATCGAAATCTGATAAAAACTGTAGAAATTGAGCTTGTAACAAGGATTTGCAGACATACGGATAATGATATTTTTTGGACAACTGTCCTCAAAGACACACCAATGAATCAAAAAAGAAAGAACTAAATAAAAACAATGATAATAATTAATCAATAAAATACCAACTAAAATGCTTGCATACGAGTCTGTAACACATTGGGACATTTTCATGTGTGTTTTCTTATTGTATTTATTACTAGGCAGATCTCACCCGTGCATTGCACGGCGGGGCGTACAGATCAATTAAACGGGCCATAAGAGAAACCGCCCACCCGTGGGTACTTAATTGAATTCGCGATCGTGTTGACTCATTGTTCCGAAACCCGTGGGTACTTTATTGAATTCGAGCCAGGCTACATCACCTACCCCAGTAGCGTTGTTGTTACACTTGTGTTGCCGTGATAATAGTAAATTAAGAAATCAAAAAAAAGCCACAGTTCCTTTGAGCCTGACGGCTAAAATTAAAAAACATGAATATGCTTTAGCCGTACACGACTCACTCCTTGTCGATTCTCTGAACCCGACCCCCCATCGGCCTCTGAACTCTGTTTATCATTCAAAACAAAAAAATGTTTTAGCTCCTCGCTCTCACTTTATTATAGAAATGATCACGACCATTGAGCTCTTGTGAGATGATGATCTCCTAATAGAAACTCGCGAGTAAACATTCACTTTATTATAGAAATGATCACGACGATTGAGCTCTAGTGAGATGATGATCTCCTAATAGAAACTCGCGAGTAAACATTCACTTTATTATAGAAAGAGGCTAAAGAGGCTACATACGAAATTACAGCTTCCTATAGTGTAAAGTATAGAAATTACCTATTGAAATAATTTAACCACCGCTTCACAAATCTAACCGTTCTCGCAATATTCGGATCACCTGCTATGAATCACATAATCGAAACACCAGCTCAATGAAATCATCAGAAATTAACAAGCGGTTGCAATCATGTTCACAATATCAATAATTGAGAATGATCACCTGTGTGTAAACAATTATTCATATAACCATGCTCATAACTCAGCTTGTTGGCCACGCACTTTGCAGTAGTTAATATAGTATGGTTGGATAAATCGAGAGCTTTCGAACGAATGGTCAACGAATTTTGTGGGATGAAAAACGACGAAGTATCATATCCCTAGCAACGACTCGGTTGTAAGCGGAAATCATCACAATTATTGGCGCTACTTTCGTTGCACTCTCGTGGGACATTTTTCGGTAGTTAGGTCACGGCTAAAGCATATTCATGCTAAAAGTCGCAAAGTTAATTTTATAAGGCGTCTAGTCTAATTTGATTAACGTGTAGTGTAAATTTTTCTTGCGCGTAAATTACACAATGGCACCTACGAAGAAATCCAAACGATCGGAAAATACAGAACAGACACGTTCCAGCTCATCCCATTCAGTTTACCAACACGGCGAGGAGTGTGGAAAACAGGTAAAACTTCGACATGGCGAACCAACCGTTCAAGAAAGTTCAATATCACCACATATTTGTCTCGAGGAAGATGCAGATATTTTTGAAAGCCTTCCCTTACCCCAAGCGTGGGAACTGCCCAATAAGCACAGAGTTCCCACGAACATGCTTAAAAACACTGAAGTCGAATTGGGAATCTGCTCTGAAGTTCTACATGGAAGCGCGGGCCGAAGAACAACAGAAGATCGAGCGCATCAAACTAACTCTTGACGCACATATTTCGCGGCTGAAGAGGCTTACCCAAATGGAATCTCAGGCAAACATGAACATCACTATGTTGGATTCTATTTTCAAGAAATAACTTTTACGAGTAATGTGAACATCAATAATTGTCATTCCAATTCTATTAGTTTCTACGATTTCATTAAACTGAGTTTAACAAAACATATATATACACGATTCTAGTAGAGAGTTCTGAAAGCTATTTTACACCCATTGACTCTGGATCTATTGACTCGTCAGATGTGGTAATACTCAGTAATGGGCGATGATGAGAAAAATACGAAGTGTAAGCTATCGTTTTTACATTCGATACGTTTCGTGTAAAGATTCCGTCGATGCAAGTAGAATTGCGGGTTGTTGAGACATCCAAGGAATTGTTTAGCACAAAACCAAGCATCAAAATAAGAAAACAGTTGATTGTTCTCTACGTAACACAGTGAGTCTATTTTATTTATTGGTATCGCGTGAGCAAGTTTTTGTGACGATTTTTCAGTTTATGTGCCAAAGCAAAGACATGAAATGTTAAAAAAAAGTAGAGAGGACGCCCAGGTGTACCCAATGCCAGCCCTTGGGATCAAGGAAGTAGCAGATGGAGGAGGAAGGAGTGAGGGATGAAAAGAAGTCCCCTTGTACACATGCAAAACGACCAACAGTTGAGGTAAAAGCCTCTAAGGATGCGGATGGTGATGCCATAGAGCACTCTTGCTGAGAAGTCCAACTCTAGTAATGCCGTGGCACTTTTCCTCACCATGAAACAGTTGCGACCATGGCTTTAATAATATTAGTTGACACTCTTTCGCTTGCCGTAGGTCATTTCTATCATTCTTTGCTAGCCAGCCAGGTCTGCTCACTTGCAATCTGCTTGGCAACTGCATCATGTCCATGGGCACTGCATGATTGAGACTGTCATTTCTACCCTGAAAGGCACTGCAAAGGATATCTGCTGGACAACTACTTCTAGAACACCTCACTGAGTGGCTAATGTAGCCACCTGGACGGCAAGAAAATGTCCAGTAGTTGTGGGTTCCGATGCCCACTGAAGCCCATTGCATCTACTGGGAAGAAATGGACAATTCAGGGCACTGCTGGAGTTCTTTACCATCTACCGATCCATGTAGTGTAGTAGGAAATTCAACAGATGAGCATGGTTCAACATAAGGTTTGTATGTACAGTGAGTCCTGAATGGTTATGAACTGACCACGCCCCTTTTTGGCTGTGAACACAGCGAACGAACGAGTTCAGGATTTTTAGTTTGCCATTCACAGAGCCAGTGAACAGCGGGACTGTCCAGACCACGTTGTATCGGTCCGGGATTTTTTTCGGAACTTCTAGTCCCGCTCATGCCTAGTAAACTATTTACGCTCCGCCCCCTACGATTTCCCCTGTGGGCTCGCAAGTGGAGTTTTGTTGTTGTTGTTTTCGGCAATACTGTTTGCGACATTACATTGATTTTCGGTAACTGATATTGTGACTTCTGAATTCCATAATGGAATGGGGCGGATTTGTTGTGATTTGTGACGGAATGGTTACGAGTGAAGGTTATCAGTTCCGAATTGGTTCGAAACGCGTATGGACTGCGAGGAGTAATGAACCAGTTCTCATCCCCTCCCTTGCCGGTCCTCCTTCGAACCTAGTTCGATTCTGAACAGGTCCAGGACTCACTGTACATACAAACCTATATGTATATGTTGAACATGCATATACAGGGTGTCCCACGGAAAGGTTACACCCCCCTTCATTTCCCCTGAATTCAGCGTAAAAAAATGGGACCAACGCCTTTCTTTATAATTTTTGTGTGTAGATATCAGGAAAAATACTTTCGGGCGCGCCACCTGCCCTAGATTCGGCGCAAATGACACAAACTGTGTCCAAATGGGGACCCCTATTTTTTCATCATAGATTTTAATTCTAAGGGCCATGAAGGAATGACCCCATCACTCGACCCCTCGCTCGGGCGCAATTCCCCTCTAAAAGTGCAAAAATTGTGAAATACAGTAGAGTCCGCTTATTGTGGGCAAGTAGGGACCCACATTGAGCCCTAGGGGCCCTTTTGTCCACACTAAGTGGATGCCCACATTGAAAGAATTAGAAGATGGTTTACATTAGGTGGTATATGGTAGAATAGTAGGTGTTCTTAAGTGATTTTAGGTCCTGGTAGGTAGTTTTAGGTCGTTTTAGGTGGATTTGCCCAAACTAACCGACCTCATGCCCACATTAAGTGAGCTTTTTTTACTTTAATATACAACGGGATCGGGACTAGAGCATTTTGGACAAAATAGACGGCTGCCCACATTAAAAGAATTAGTGATTTACACTAAGTGGTATTAGGTAGAATAGTAGGTGGGTCATTCTCATTTCATTTGCCGCATTGGGTCGTTTGAAAACCTCAGTGACGTGAAATATGAAAGTGCTCGAAAATGAGGTTAGATCGGCAAATACTACTCATTGTACATTACAGATTTGTGTTCCATAGATGATGACAGTGAGTTTTTCATTGATGTTGTATTTAATATATTTTTTACCCATCCTTGGTCACACTCCTGAGAGGTAACACTCATGAGAATTTCCAGTAAAAATGGCGTCACACAGGATGATGAAGTGACTAAACTCGGGGATGGCTACTGTTTGAAACCTGTCACCAAGCTTTATGGTTCTTGATATAGGATTATTTGGTTTAAGCACTAACAACACTAGTAATTAGTGTAACACTCATGATTGAAAATGAAAATACTTCTCATGTTTTTAGGCTACTTTCACTGTAAAAACTGCTGCAACTCCAAGCACTCCACTGCAGTCTCACATCTTCAACTGGACAATATAACCTTCACTTCTGACTGTTTCCCGCCATTTTCCATCAGCTTTCTTGGTCGCAAAAATGATAACACTCCTGAGGTCCCATTGAGAAGAGATATGGGAGACTGAAAAACTATTTTTTCACGGGTTGGGAAAAATCTTAAAAATGTAAATCCTTACTCTAAATAAAGAGGAACCAACTTACTGCAGCTAGTAACCCTGGCCAGTTCTAGATTGTCGTTGTTTCGTAACAACATAACTTCTACTTACGTGTTAGGTAGGAGGGGACAGTAAACACTCATGAGTTTCCAGGATTTCAGGTTTCATTCGTCATCACTGAGTATTGGTTAAAGGCGATTTTGGGCAGTCAAAATATTACTTCGTTGATCTCTCAACTTACACGACCCTTTTTTTTCCCCAAAATCGCTAGTTTTGGTCAAGAATTGTGAGAATTCGTCGTCGGGGACATGAAAGCGGCAAGTGAAATGAGAATGACCCAGGTGGTTTTAAGTGATTTTAGGTGGTTTTAAGTCGAAGTAGGTGGTTGTGTTGCCACATGTAATAGATGATTTTGGGTTATTTTTTTCGAGTTGAACCTCGAAATTTTCGTTCCGAACTTTTAATTGTGATTGTTCAACTTTTTCTCTGAACATCAAAAAATGACAGGTTTTCTACAAGCGGATGCGCCGATTCTGGTGATCCACAATTCAAAGTTAACTAGTACATTTCGTAGAGAATTTTGTCTACTTGAGTCGTAAGCGATGGCCATCTTCGAAAATTTCCTAGTTTTCAATATTTACAATGCCCAAAAAAGTGAAAAAGTCTGAAAGTTGCCATCTTCGAAAATCTCCTAGTTTTCAATATTTACAAGTACATACCCAAAAAAATGAACCCATAAAAACAAGTTTTTAATGTAACTCTTTCTTTTAGCGAATTTTTGAAGAAAATTAAGCTATTGCTCTCGCCTCAAAATTTGTAGAATGTGAATTTTTGAAAAACATTTATGCAGAAATCCGTTTCAGACTATTCTGAATCATATTCTGAAGTTTAACGCATTTTTTTATGTATGTATGTATGTATGTATGTATGTATGTATGTATGTATGTATGTGTCATTCCAGACGATAACTGTCCGTAGAATTGTGCTAGAAACTTCAAACAAATTTTAAAATGTTAAGGACACTAAACGAAAGTTCAAGTTCGTTGGCCAGCATGATCGGATTACATCTTCGGGTTGAAATTTTGAAAAAAGTAGTCCAAAATTTCAAAATAGCCTGTTTTTTGCGATTTGTTGTGCGAAATAATTTTTTCAGCATACTAATATGAGGTATATTCGGAATCAGCGTAAAATTTCCTATAAGAATATGTATCAAGTTTTCAAAAATTTCAATGTTGAAAAAGCAGTCCAAAATCAAAATAATGCCGTTCGCTAGTTGTAAAATTTCTCTACACGATCAATAGCGACTGAAATGTCGAAGATTTCAAAAATTCGCTCATGGGGTCATGCTGCATGACTGGACTTTTTCTCATGTTCTCAGTTAATTTTATTGTTGTTTCAATATTTGGTAGTTTCTTGGCAACAGTAAATTGAAACAAAATCACATTGTTTCAAAATCACATTGATAATAACTTAAATTAAATTGACAAGGAAAATCATTTAATATTTTATTGACCCTGGATTCGTTGTCATTTTATGCAGACGTTCAATAGTATCCTTCTCCTCCCTCCTCCTCCCTCCTTCTCCTCCTCCCTCCTCCTCCTCCTCCCTCACTCCTCCTCCCTCCCTCCTCCTCCCTCCTCCTCCTCCCTACAATACACAACACTTGTAAGGTGTCCCATAGTAAATTTCAAATTTTCGAAAATTTATAGTATAACTAACTTTTTCTTCGCGAAAATTTGATAGATTAAAATGTACTCCAGCATGAACTCGTGTGCAAAATTTCAGATCGATTGGATATCGGAAAGTGGGTTAAAAATCGATCTGAAATTTTGTCTCAAGAAAGAAAGAAAGAAAGCAAGCAAGCAAGCAAGCAAGAAGAGAATCGAAGTTAATAGAAAGAGTTAAAAAAGTACACATACAAGTACATACTATTCTGAATTATCTCACCTCCTCGCGTAGTTATAGCTGCGTTCCTTATCATTGTACTTTCTGATTTCTTCTTCTAGTCCGCCAGTTGCGGCATGTAAAGGATTCTCATAGGTCTCCAGATCCCAAGTAAAATGGCAGTCGCAGTCCCTTAAGACCTCTTCTAAATCCACGTTGACATTTTCCATATCAGCTCAATGATGAACACCTAAGGAGAAGATATCAATTTATCAGCAATATTTTAAGGTAGAAACTTAACCTACATTTTAGAGAATTTTCTACAATAATTGAGTACTGGAATAACTGGGGAAAAAAACCACATTAACTAGGAAATATTGTTTGGAACATTTCGAAATGATTCTTCAATTTCAACAGTTTTCATGTGGATATAGTTGATATAAAACCATTACAGACTATTTCATTCTTTCAGAATGGAGATAAAAATACGTCTGCCAAGCTAAGTGTGGCACATGGCACATCTTCCTTGTAACCATTTGTGCCCTTGGAGGCAGAGATGGGCGTTTTCGTATCCGCAAATATGAATATCACCCAAAGCACCCCCAGCCTGCGAATACGAATATAATATATTAACATGTATCATGTTTTAGCCCTGGGGTCCTAGCGAATTATGCGAGTCATTTTAACATGTATCATGTTTTAGCTCTGGGGTCCTAGCAATTTTTGCGAGTCAATTTTGCGAGTCAATTTTTTTCCGCGCACGAAACATATAGTGTTACAGTGATTTCCGCCTACAACCGAGTCGTTGCTAGGGAAATGGTACTTCGTCGTTTTTCATCCCACAAAATTCGTTGACCATTCGTTCGAAAGCTCTCGATTTATCCAACAATATTATGTTAACTACTGCGAAGTGCGTGTCCAACAAACTGAGTTATGAGCATGGTTATATAAATAATTGTTTACACACAGGTGATCATTCTCAATAATTGATATTGTGAACATGATTGCAACCGCTTGTTAATTTCTGATGATTTCATTGAGCTGAGTTCATAGAATTTCGAATCAATATCGAGGAGAAAACATGATACATGGTTGAAATTTTTGGTTCTAGAACAGAAATAAGCATCGTTTACCTAGTTTCGTTTATGTGCCAAAGTCAAGATAATGTCAAAAAACAATCCAGAATTATAGAAATGATCACAACGATTGAGCTCTTGTTTTTTCCGCGCACGAAATTAATTACAGTGATTTCCGCCTACAACCGAGTCGTTGCTAGGGAAATGGTACTTCGTCGTTTTTCATCCCACAAAATTCGTTGACCATTCGTTCGAAAGCTCTCGATTTATCCAACAATATTATGTTAACTACGGCGAAGTGCGTGTCCAACAAACTGAGTTATGAGCATGGTTATATAAATAATTGTTTACACACAGGTGATCATTCTCAATAATTGATATTGTGAACATGATTGCAACCGCTTGTTAATTTCTGATGTTTTCATAGAATTTCGAATCAATATCGAGGAGAAAACATGATACATGGTTGAAATTTTTGGTTCTAGAACAGAAATAATTGTGTATAAGTTTACCTAGCTGATCGATCTAATTTTGTATTCACGAATGTAAATACGAGGATTTGTAGATTTGAACATATAAATACAAGTATTCGTGTATTTGCAGAAAATATACGCTAATATTAGCGTATACACTTGGAAAATTTGCGAATATTAGTGTATTCTCAGCTGAAATACACAAATGCGTTCGTATTTACTTGAGAAAAATACAAATACACTTCGCAGAAGAACAAAAAAAAAAACGAATAAAGCTATATTCTCAACTAAAAACACTGATTCATGCATTCCAGGACTCAACACTGTAGTTGTTGAATTACCTTTTAGGCTCATATTAAAATTAATTATTCAATTTTAATTTTTTTTAATAAAAATGATAAAATTAGTATGCTTTGAATATAAATTATGGTAATTTGGAAAATATGATATTCACTTAAATATAAACGTATTAGTGCATTTCAGCAGCAAATACACGAATATTTGCAAATTTTTCATGCGAATATTAGCGTATATTTTCTGCAAATACACGAATTCTCGTATTTATATGTCCGAATATTCGGATTTACATTTGCGAATACAGATCTATTCGTATTCATATATGCAAATACGAATATGCCCATCTCTGCTAGGATGTTGCAAGTCTGAATTTTGGACTCCTTGTCTAATATGTTTCCTGAACTTTTAAGATATGATGTGGGTGGAAGAGGAGGAAAAAGATTCACCCTGGAGTGGAAGGACTCATAAAGTGAGGGAAGATACACCGTGAAGCGCACGAGGTGCTTTGTGGAGTTTTAGGAAGTCATCCCGGAGCCCGAGATATTGTGAGATGACAAGGAAATACGAGTACATCCTGGAGCATCAAGTCTCGTGAGGTGTTAGGAAGTCATTCCAGTGCCCGAGGTATGAAAAAATGAAATGAAATGAAAAAATGGTTTATTCCTTTCAATTACATAGGCGGGCAAAAAAAAACAATAAATACATCAAGGAATTACCCCACACAAAGAGAATAACTCCGAGCTGTGTGGGGGAGTATACTTCCTAACTAATGAAAATTAATTTTTTAAATATTTGAACATTAAACAAAAGATATCCAAAAAATAAATAAAAAAGAAAGTTACACTTATATTTAGCGATAAATACTTATAAACATTGAATAAATTCGTTCCGGTCCTATTCCAATAAGCCATGTAAAAACTATTTTTTTAAACTTTTGTCGGGTATATACTCGTAATAGTGGTGAGCGGATGGCAACTGTTGCATTGTAGAGAAGAATCGGGAGATTAAAATGAATATGATTATTTGATTTAAAAAGTCGGGAACGAGGAGCTGAATGGATGGCCAAGCTATATTGACGTGTCTCAGCATGATTTGCTTGCGAAGTGTCGGAAAACTGAAACCAACCAGTATGCTTGTGATAGAACATCAGGGCTGATTTTGCATATAACTGTTTCAACGAAAAAACCTTAAGGGTATTAAACAGATCGACTGAAGGGTAGCGTTTATTATGATGTGACACCACCTTGAGGATAGCCTTTTGCATTACGTAAAGAGATTCTAAATTACTTTTCCAGGTCCCTCCCCAAGCTATAATACCAAAACAAAGAATTGGCTGGACCAACGCCTTGTACAACATGATTAGAAATTCAAGTCTTAAAAATTTACGAATATTGTAAAATAAGTATAAGTATTTCCTCAACTTGGTAACCAGCATGTTGATATGAGGGTACCATGAAAGTTTTTCGTCTACCAACAACCCCAGATACCTCAGGTCAGTGACACGCTCCACAGACTGGCAGTCACATTGGGTCACATCAGAAACCCTACACACGTGCAATTTCAGCTCGTCATTCGAGCTAATTGAGCCTTCAGATCCTCTGCCAGCTGACAAATAGATGAACTTTGTTTTATTTATATTGAGAGAGAGTTGACGATTAGAGAGCCATTGGTATAAATTTTTTAAATCCTCACTTGCTTTCCTCAAGACATCAATTTTAGATTTGGCCTCACACAAAAGAGCGATGTCGTCCGCAAATAGATACAACTCACCACTTACTTACTTAGTATAGTGAGATGACAAGGAAATACACCGTGGAGCGTGACCAAAAACGGCTAAAAATTGTTTAATTACTTAATATTTCTCAGCAGAATTTTAGTAGGTAACAAAAAAAGTTCAGTCATACAGCATGACCCCATGAGCGAATTTTTGAAGAAATCTTCGATTATTTCGATATATGACTGATTTTTCAACTTTGAAATTTTTGAAAACTTGATACATATTCTTATAGGAAATTTTACGCTGATTCCGAATATACCACATGTTAGTATGCTGAAAAAATTATTTCGCACAACAAATCGCAAAAAACAGGCTATTTTGAAATTTTTGACTACATTTTTGAAATTTTCAACCCGAAGATGTAATCCGATCATGCTGGCCAACGAACTTGAACTTTCGTTTTGTGTCCTTAACATTTTAAAATTTGTTTGAAGTTTCTAGCACAATTCTACGGTATCGAGTTTACCTCGGTATCGAGTTTATTCGAAAATCGAGTTTAACCTGTTTAGTTCTGTTTTCCTGCTTTAATGTAGCTTTACTTTTTGAAATGTATATTTTTAATGGTTTTGAAATTAGAAGTTTTTTTATTGGCATTATTTTTATTTTTTTGAAGAGAGGAAGGGAAGGTGTTGTTTTATTTTGTCCAAAGATTAATCGAATGAATTTTTTTTTTAAATTTCGGTTAAGGATTTTAAATGGTTTTTTGCCGTTGTTCCCCATCATTCAATTCCATATTGTAATCTGGACTGAACTAGCGCAAAATATATATTTCGAAGCACATTTATGGGACATTTCTTCCTCAGAGAATAGAATTTTCTAAGTGCAATATGCAATTCTTTTTGTAATTTTTCAACATTATTAGTATCGTAAGAAATACTCAAATAGAAATTGATCATCGACTTATTGTATTGTGTTATTGTAAAAAATAGATTGTTGGAGAAAGATAGGTTGGTAAAGGAAGATAGATTAGGATTAGATAAAAACGTTCAGGTAAAAACGCTGATGATATGTCACGGTACTTGAGCCAACCGGTGTTGTAATTGAAGGCAGACCCACCTACTAGAGTGGGAGGGCATGAGGACGATATATCCTGGGCCTTATCAGCAAGCCCGGCTGATGCTGATTGCAACTTCTGTTCCATGTGAGAGACTATTCTCGAAGACAGGGATAATTTTGTATGAATCACGAAGCCGCCTGTCCCCCAGACATCTCAATGAACTGGTGTTTCTGAGCGGCATGGGGAAACAAATTTGAGATTTGAAGGGGTAAAACCCCCAAAAAAAAAAGTCCAGTCATGCAGCATGACCCCATGAGCGAATTTTTGAAGAAATCTTCGACATTTCAGTCGCCATTGATCGTGTAGAGAAATTTTAGTTTATGATTTTGATAGACAAACATGGAATCAAATTATTAACACATGCACAGAGTAAACTCAGATCAGTTGTGATTACTTTTAGCGAATTTTTGAAGAAAATGAAGCTATTGCTCTCGCCTCAAAATTTGTAGAATGTGAATTTTTGAAAAAAATTTATGCAGAAATCCGTTTCAGGCTATTCTGAATCATATTCTGAAGTTTAACGCATTTTTTTATGTATGTATGTATATATGTATGTATATATGTATGTATGTATGTATGTATGTGTCATTCCAGACGATAACTGTCCGTAGAATTGTGCTAGAAACTTCAAACAAATTTTAAAATGTTAAGGACACAAAACGAAAGTTCAAGTTCGTTGGCCAGCATGATCGGATTACATCTTCGGGTTGAAATTATCAAAAATGTAGTCAAAAATTTTAAAATAGCCTGTTTTTTGCGATTTGTTGTGCGAAATAATTTTTTCAGCATACTAACATGTGGTATATTCGGAATCAGCGTAAAATTTCCTATAAGAATATGTATCAAGTTTTCAAAAATTTCAAAGTTGAAAAATCAGTCAAAATCTAAATAAATGCCGTTCGCTAGTTGTAAAAATCGGTGATATTTGCATGAAACATTGTCCAAATTCAGATTGAACTACTCTTATGGAAGTATCCCTGTCTAACCAATTCTAGAACCATGCTGTTTAAAACGTAGGTAGTGGGTGCTTGTTTTAAAAAAAAAAAAAAACTAAAAAAAAAAGAAAAAAAAAAAGTAATCACAACCAACTGATGAGTTTACTCTGTGAAATATTCCGTCCTCCGATCTTTTCTTTTTTTTTAAAGCACCTACTACCTACGTTTTAAACAGCATGGTTCTAAAATTGGTTATACAGGGATACTTCCATAAGAGTAGTTCAATCTGAATTTGGACAATGTTTCATGCAAATATTACCGATTTTTACAACTAGCGAACGGCATTATTTCGATTTTTGACTGATTTTTCAATTTTGAAATTTTTTAAAACTTGATACATATTCTTATAGGAAATTTTACGCTGATTCCGAATATACCACATGTTAGTATGCTGAAAATATTATTTCGCACAACAAATCGCAAAAAAACAGGCTATTTTGAAATTTTTGACTACATTTTTGAACATTTCAACCCGACGATGTAATCCGATCATGCTGGCCAACGAACTTGAACTTTCGTTTTGTGTCCTTAACATTTTAAAATTTGTTTGAAGTTTCTAGCACAATTCTACGGACAGTTATCGTCTGGAATGACACATACATACATACATACATATATACATACATAAACTGATTTTGTGATAAACCCTGTTAAAACTGATTTTGTGTTAAATCCTGTTGAAAATGCTTTTCTGTTAGACCCCTGATAAAATTTTTCAACACAAAACATCAGAACACATTTTTCAACACAAAACATCAGAACCAGCGACTTTTTCTTTTTAGCGACTTGAATTTCTGTTAAAACTTTTTTCAACACAAAACAACATAACCAGTGACTTTTAGGGGGGTATGTTAAAAGAATATATTCTATAATAAAATGGAACACTTTAAATCGTTAAGGGAACTCGAAGATGGAAATTGTCTTTCCAAGAGCGAGTGGCAGGAAGTGTCTGAATCTGAAAAACTGACTGATTATTTCGTGAGAAAGTATCATAAGTTTTTGGATTTACCAACTGTGAAACGTAACTTTCTCAATGGAAAAAAATAAACTAACTGAAAACATTCTAAATTTTACTCCTTTCAAAAATATCAACGTTTGCAAAAATTGTGGTGTTATAGTACTAAATGGTGATATTTGTTTTGAATGCATCGAAGAGGATAATCAAAATATGCTAAAAGCTGTGCACAGTATATTTGCATTTGTAAGTGATTCTATAGTAAGAGGAGAGATGGAAGAGGAGATGTAAAAATATTAGGTTTTTATAAGGGATCCCTTATAAAAATTATAATTTAGTATTTACTTTAATCCTACCTATAATTCCATTTTCTTTCTCGTTTTGTGTTTTCATAAGCTCCTTCAGATGATCTACGAAATTTTCTTTTCCTATTCCAATTTTATGATGTCCCCAAGCAAGAGTATCCATACCATTTTCCAGAATATGCCTTTCATCATCGTAGGCACTGAGCGCTTTCTTGTTCTGTTTAATGGTATAAATATCGTGCTCGTTTGATCTAAACATCATTTGCGTTTTGTAGATCGGTTTCTTAGTCAACAGACATTCTTTGAAATCATTGAATTTAATGTCCTGTTCAATAACGTTTTTCTTGATTCCTTTCGCTTTCTTTGTTTCTTTTTGATTCTCGAACGTTTTGTGTGCGTAAAGTTTCGATCTTAGTCCGACAAATTCCTCCATTACTTTTCCGCTCATTTCATCTTTGAATTTTCCAAGTACTTTCTTGTTCACTTGAGGTATACCGTAGACATTTTCTTTCGGATAATCGGATGTATCAAACTGATCAATCATGTTGTTTTTAATATCCGAGTAAAAGTCTTCAGTCTTTATGTCCATGATTAGACTGTCCGTGTCACAGTACATTAATTTGACATTTTCTCCGTATTGTTTCTTTATCGTGTTGTAATAAAAGTCGTACATTAGAGTTTTTGAAATGTCCAAAATACTCATTCCAATGTAGATGGGTTTATTAAAAAGAATTTTGGTCTTTTTCATGTGAACTGCTGCTAAGTTTTCAGTGAATATCGTTCTACGATCAAAAGTTGGTTTTGCTATCAATAATTCCAGTTTCTTTCCGTTTGAACATAATTTGATATCGACTCTTTGCCTGATATTTTCCATCGTTTTTCCGAATACACTGTTGTTCATCAATTTGAAAAATTCCTTTTCAAAATCATTTTTCGCTTTCGTTCTCAGTTCCGTGTTGAAGTCAATGTACACTTTCAACCAATCCGATTGATCAAACTCCAGAACTTTGTGCATTTTCTTTAGTTTCATTCCCATGCTCAGACACTGTTTCAAATTCCTGTAGTGCAAAACGTATCTATCTTTGTTGTACAAAGTTGTCATCAGTTTAGGTAATTTTGTATTTCCAATCCTGTTTTCCGGTGCAAGTGGTAGATCCGAGTGTAAATCGTGCAGTTCTTTAGGATATTCCAAGTCAACTTCTAAAATATAACCTTTAGGAGACTCATCACTTATATTTTTAACATCTAAATTGTACAAGTTCTCTACCCATTTAAAACCACCATATGGTAAGTATTTTGACATTGCCCATCCATAAAGGTTGTTAGCGTCTACGTACGCTATGTAACTCGAAGGGGTAGCTGGGTCATATTTATCAATCATATACTTGTTTTTTGCTTTCGCGTACCTGTTACTACATTGCGATATACCACCACGAATTCCTTTTTCAATCATTAAAATTTTATCGTAATCGGTCAAAAGTTCCAACTTAACTTTAGTCATTTTCAACATACAGTCCCAAGGAGAATCCAGGTGTTGTGTAATACCACGCAGGATCTAGTTTGTATGTTTTCAGGGAAATATCTCTGAAATTCTCCATCACATCTGCAAGCAGTAAGATGTCACTTTTGTTGTAAAGCATGGTGAATTCTCTCATGTTTTTGATTCCAAATCTTTCCCAAATCTCCTGCGCATTTCTGTACTCGGACTCTTTTACTCCTTGTTTTGTTCAAGCTGCTGTAAAATGCTTTTAATAGGTGGTAAACAGGTTTCATCGTACCTTTCCGGACTATCCATGTACTCATAATGGGTAAGCTAGTTTCCTTGTCATCAACTCCAAGTTTCTCTGTTCCAAAATGTTTTACCAGTTCCTTAAATTGATCTTTCGTTAAATTTCCTACTAGTTTTTCCAAAGAGCTCGCTAGAAATTTGTACGAATCCACGAACCTTATTTTCAATTTTATTCATTACTTTGTTTCCTTTCATATCCAATTTTCCAGAGTCGTACCTGAGAATCTTTGAGAATGAGATATACTTTTCCTCAGTATTTGGAATCAATCGTATTTTCCCCTTCATCCTCTCCGAGTTGTTTTACAAATAGGTGGGCATCGTACCCAGCCAGGTTGTGGAAAAATACAGGTACGAATCTCGGACATTGATACTCCAAATTACACAGAGAATGGGCGGTACCTCTAAATTTCTCCTGACAAATGGTCATGGTCAGCCACACGACTTTTGTTCATATTGATATTTTGTTTTAATTCGGTCAATTCCGTTTGTATTTTGTTTGCATTACTTTCATCTTCTTGCATGTGAAAGTAGACCAAAGCTTTTTCCATCTCCTCGAGTTTCTTTTCTAACATTGGAGGCAATTCGTTTAAACCTCTCTCACAAATGTGACAAGCTTTAGCATTTTTGAATTCCTGTTTCTGTTGGTCAGTTAATGGTTTCATTGGTACAATTTTATCGTAATATTCTTTAGCAATGTGCAAAACTTCCTCTTTCAGTTTCTGATAAAATACTTTTGGAGAATCCGGACCAGAATATTCGACTGGAGGTTTATAATATCCGTTGGAATACTTTATGTAATATGAAAAACTGCTAGCTTCGTGTTTTTGAATTTTATTAGTGAACGCATTAGTTTCATCAGGTTGACAAGTTTGAAGTTTGCTTAGAAAACTTTCAAAGTCCGAGTAGATAGCGAATGGAACTTTCATGGAGCGTTTATAATTTTCAAATTGTAAGATGTTATCATAAGGTTCTGGTAGTTCTACTTTAACAGCTTTATGAGCTCCGCAATATTCTTTATGTTCGTTTAATTTAATCTGAGTTCCAAAGCTATTAAAACACATTTTACATAAAAATCGTTTGTGGCCATCCTTTGTTAGCTGACTATGACCAACCAGTTTCCATAGATTTTTGATCCAGCAGTAATGTTCAGTTTCCTCGTTTTTCAAGTACAACAAGTCAATGTGTTTTTCCTTTTCCTCTTTCGTTATTTCCAAGGGAACTATAGTATTATTTTCATCCAGACAGTAAACATTAATGGAAATCCCAGTTCTTTTCTCAAACAATTTTATACTCGTAAGTTTCATAGGAAAACTGATATCTTTCAACGCTTCATCAAACTCATGTTCCCACGTTATGTACTTTCCTATTCTATCAGAATGGTGGTCAGCTGGATGTAAAGCTGAAAGAACAGACCAAAGGAAACATTTATTATCGTTATTTTTCACATTTATAATTGCTTTCCTATTTTGTAGAAAATCAGGGAGTGGGATGTAAGACGATCCTCTCAAAGGAGTGTACTTGTTAACGTTCAGTTCTAAATGCTTGATCTTATGAAGTTGCCATTGAGATCCTTTTATTTCGAACGTTTCCATTTCATTTAGAATTTTTCTGTTTCATTTCCTCGTAACAATTTGGTACTTCTGCTGACTGCAATATTATTACGTTTTTAGTTTTGAAATTGAGTTCATGATACTCCATATTATTTTCGTTAGTCCCTTTTTTAAAATCTGCGATTAAAACTAAATTAACTTTTAGTTTCATTTCTCTAAGTTTTCATGTTGATTAAACCAGTTACGGTTTTTTTAATACTGTCAAGAAATTTGGAAGCATCTTTAAATCCTTCCGTATTTTTAATATCGTAAGTCACTAATCTAGATTTAAATGCAGCTTCCTTTTTTACAACTTCCGTTTTCGGTTCTTTGCTTTTTTTCAAATATTTTTTCACTAAAATTAAATACTTTGTGCAATTTCCTTGGATTTACAAATACAGGTTTCGCTTTCCTAGGTTTTCTGATAGTCATTGTCCGGTCCGGTCGTTTTTTTCCATGGCGCTTAGACTTTAGGTGTCTAGCCCAATTTTTATAAGTAGTGCTAATATCGCACTTTTCACAATATCTTTTCGCATCATACATTTTTTTTATTAGAATATATTCTTTTAACTAACCCCTCATTTTTTTGAATTCTTAAAGGTGGCGTCGATTCGCCCCCACCTTTTTCTTTTGTCTATTATAGTAGAGATCCTTTTAACTAGCACGGTGGTTGTTTAGTTTACTATGGAATCACCAAATCAAAAAATGAAAAAATACATGCATAACATCAAGTTTGTGGTAGTTTCGTTATTGTTAACCGAGATCAAAATTTGCGGCTCACATGTGAGCTGCAAAATTTCGTATGAAATTAAAGCCGATGCTCACATGTGAGCCGCGGCTCTAAAATTATGAGCTTTCTTACGTTAAAGAGGGGGCGCGATTCGCGACCCCCCACTTTAAGAGTTTTAAAAATTTTCTTTAAATGTTCTCGACTTGTATTCGACTTTAACGTTAAAGAGGGTGGTCCAAATCGGACCCCCCCACTTTAAGAGTTTTAAAATATCCCTATAAATGTTCTCGACTTGTATTCGACTTTAACGTTAAAGAGGGGTGACCAAATTGGTCACCCCACTTTAAAGAGTTTTCAAATATCCCTATAAAAAACGTTTTAAATGGAAAATTTCCATTAAAACAACAATATTATACTAAGATTTTTTCAGAATTCAATTTCCCTCTGCATGTTTTTAAAACAGTTTCATAATCTTTTCCGTTTGAAAGTTCTTTTAACACTATCAAAGACAGATGACCACAAATTGGAGGATCATTATACTTTTGAATTTGTTCGGAATTGTAAAAAATATTTTTATTTTCCAAGTATTTTACCCACTCTTTAGGAGGTGGTGCGTTTCCATAGGAATCGAAATAATACTTTTCTTTTTCGGATTTTTTAAAATAACAAGTCCAGTGACTACCATTTTGATAAGAATTTTCCAAATTAATAATTCCACATTCAACGGGTTTAGATCGATCAGGAAGTTCATCTTTCATGAAAATACCTCGGAAATGTTTTATTTTAAAATTCTTCGCGAAACGATGTAAATCTAAATTACTCAAAGGTTGGTAGTTTTCCGTTTTTTTCCTTTTTTTTAACCGGACCCAATACTTAAACTTTTTGCATTTTGAGCTAGTTTTTTCCATCTCGAGATTATGACGTTTTATTTCCGCTTCTTCAGCAGCTTTATGTTTCGAATCTATTACTGAATTTGCTACTGCTGCACTTCCACCTAATAACGCTCCAAGTGCTCCTAATCCTGCAAACACCAATGGTAAGAATCCACCCGTGTGATTCAATTGTAGTTGTTCGTAATCCAAAGTTAACGTAATTCCTTTCTTTTCTCCTTTCGCTTTTTCAAATGCTTTTGATTGAGTTTCCCACAGTTTGATTTTATGTTTTCCGTTTCCTGAAATTTGTTTCGCTGTCAAAAGAATTGTAACACTTCTGCGCTTCTTGTAAAGCGGCTCGCATTTTGGTTAGTTGATTTTCGGTTAAATCTATTTTTTTTCGTAATCATAGTTATTTATTATAGTAAATTTTTTTAATAACGAACTCTCCAACCAAAGGATCGTTTACTCATTGTAACTTCCTCACCAAAGGATTGTTTACTCATTTCAACTCCCATACCTTCAACTCCCATACCAAAAGCCTGTTTACCTTTCATTGCACCTCTCACTACAGCTGCAGCTGTTTTTTTCTTTCCAACTTGCATCACTAGCGTACATTCTTTTCTTTTGCCACTTTTTCCAGTGCTTTATCCGCTAATGTGTCCTTTCTTTCGTGCCTGTGTGATCTCTGTAATATATATCATGTAGCTTACAACCTTCGTCCAATTTATAAATTCCAGGATCTCCTCTTTTCAATCGTTCATCTAGTTTTGTAAATGGGCCACAATAGTTGTATCCGGGTAAATGCATTTCAGGTACGAAACCATCTAGTTTATTCAGCAATGTATTTAAAGTATTTAAATTTAAAGTACTTTTAATAATTCCTTTCGGCAAACTGTTTACAACTTTCATCAGATATTCTATTCCTTTGGGATTATCTATGTTTTTTTCCAACTGATCGCTTATAAACTTTACAATTCCTAATTTTTCATTGTGAAAATTGTTATTACCAGCTCGTTCTTGTGCGTGCAAATAGAACAAACGCTGTAGCAGCTGTTGGAGGTTGTCGATGTATTTAAATTCCACTGGATTTTCAGAAATATCTATTATCTATCAAACCCGAACCAACTTTACTTGCTTTGATTTCTTTCCAAATAGGTGCGATCAAATCTTTCCATTTTTTCCCCCGTACTAGACTTTACTTTATTGGTAGTTGGATCGTTCTTTTGGTATAGAGAGTTCGTTTGAATGAGAATTTTCTTGTAAAACTTTCAAATCCTCTTTAGTGTATTTATCAGGATCAGGTCCTAGAGGATCAGTTAACAAACGCCATAATCCGTGAGTTCCTTTGTAAGTTTCATTTTGAATTATGATTGTATCTCCATTTACTTGAATTTGTTGGTCTCCGATGTAAATTTTGTCCTCTTTTCCCCATATACCAAATTGTTTATCATCCTGTCTGATGTAAAGTCTCGCAATAGGACCAATTCCTTTCGGACCAACGCTATTCGATGGGGTTTCATTCCGATCTACCATATCCATGATGCTTGATAAGCTACTTCTCGTGTTTACTACGGTATCATCTGGCACAGTATCAACTAGTGCAGAAGCTCCTTCGTTTGGATTAATGTCAAAAGTATTAGTTGGTCCCAAAAGTTTACAACTTTCTTTCTAGGAGAACTAGTTGGCTTGTAGGGAACAATTTCTTGTTTCTTTATGATGTCTTCATCAACTTGTTTTCACAGCATTTATTACTTCAACTACTTTTTCAGTGATGGGTGCAAACATCTTTTCTTGAGTTTCTCTTTCGTTAAACTTATCTACTCTAGCTTCTCGGAAAGCACGTCTCAACTCTTGTTTTTTTCTTGAATTTCGTTAGCTTCCTTGACAGTCATTTCTTTTTTAGGTTTTTTCAGGAAAATTCTATTTTCTGGTTCTGAATCATCAGGTTGATTACGAGTTTCTCTTTCGTTAAACTTATGTACTCTAGCTTCTCGGAAAACACGTCTCAACTCTTGTTTTTTTTTTTTGAATTTTCGTTAGCTTCCTTGACAGTCATTTCTTTTTTAGGTTTTTTCAGGAAAAATTCTATTTTCTGGTTCTGAATCATCAGATTGATTACTAGTTTCTGAATCATCACGAGTTTCAATCTTTTTTTTAATTTCCTTACATTTTTTCAACAAAAGTTTTTGTAAATGTTTTTCAGTAGACATTTATTATAGTAAAAAAAATTTTTTTTTGTCGAATATTTAAATCCAAATTTAACGGTTATTTTAACGGTTATTTTAACGGTTATTTTAACGGTTATTTTGATCGTTTAACGGTGTTTTTGACCGTTTATTCACCGACTCGAGAAACGTTTTCTCAAACTTTTTCATGTATCGACCGTCTTTTAATTGTTTTGTTAGGTTTATCGTTAGAAATCCAAAATCATCGTCCCAACATTCGTTATATATTTATTTGAATCGTTTGAAAGTAAAATCTGTTCCAGCATACTTATCATAAATCACTTTCATGTAATCTGGATCTTGCTTGAAAATACACAGGAAATTCAGATTGCCTCTAATCAACTGTCTATCAACTTTAGTGAATGATTGAGTTAGATAAATGCAAGAAATATTCCTGTGACGCCCTTTCGCGTAATAATCTTTTATAACTCGTTGATGTTCAACATTAACACAATCATCGAAAAACTACAAGACTGTTTGGTTAGGCATTCATCTAGTACAATTAGTTCGTCGCAACTATCGTAAAAATGCACTATTTTCATTTCAAATTTAGCCTCTATTTTTTCACTATTTTTTCTCAAGCCTTTATAAAATTCTTGTTTCTAAAGTTGTGGAACATATGTAGAGATTGTCATGGGGAATTCCCCATGGTTTAGTAATCAGGTTGTACAATAGAGTGGTTTTTCCACATCCGCTTGTTCCAACTATTAAACATCGAAGAGGAAGCGGTAGTAATCCATTATGAACTTTGTTTGATTCAAATGGATGAGGATCAATATTGTATTCATGACTCATTTTATTTATTATTATATTATATAATAAATAATGTTTTATAAAAATTTCAGGAGATACAATATGGTTTGAGGAACCCGATTCCACTCGATCCGAATAAAGAGTATCAGTTGGGGCATGTCAGCATTGATGTTTACAACTAGGAAAACGTTTGAGATAAAAAACTTCAAGTTTTCATTCACATTTCCTTTCCCCGATGAAACTTTACGATGATGTGCATGAACTTAATGGTGAATACACAATGAGTTCGTTCAAAGCCGAGTTGATTAGTCATTTGACTAGTTTTCAAAGTATTTTGTTAGCGAAAGTAGATACTTTGAAAAATCCCGAAAACCCAAACGGTAGAAATACCAAAAGATAAACAAAAAGATAAACAGAAAGATAAACAGAAAGATGTACAGAAAGATGTACAGAAAGTTAATCCGAATAATTTGAAATTCAATCTTGAACACCTAACTGACGATACTTACAGAATTGCTGCTAACTTCCCCATGGATATGAAAAATATAAATGAAGGTAACTTTTGTGACATATTTCCAATTGAAAACTTGTTCCGATAATTCATTCAAAAAGAACACCAACTACGTGTCAAAAAACCAATGCTACTCAACTCGTATTTTCGAGCAAAATAATCGAATGGCATTGCAAACATTACGGAAAACAGCTTTACTAATCACGAGGAACACCCACTTTTGCACGTTGAAACATGAGTTATTACACGTTTCTTTCATAGAGAAACCACTGTCACCTAATACTATTTACACGGAAAAACCAAAGAAAGTAGTTTTCATTCCACTAAGAAAAGGACTGAAAGAAATAAATATGATAAAAATTGTCAACGACCACGGGAAATAACGAACCCATTCGATTCAACGATATTAAAGCTTACTTGTTGCTGAAAAGTAATTAATTTTTTCATAGTAAATAAAAATTATACTGCATGTTCACGTTAAAAGAAATTTTTAAAAACTTTTAGACCCGGTAAATTACCGGGTCTAAAAAAAAATTATATTTACTATAATAAAGTATGCATCAAACTAAAAAGGTATTTGATAAATATCAAGACTTTATTGTGCGAAAGCAATTTCGTACCTTTAATCCAACTTCAACTCAGAATTTAAATGCAGAGAATAAAAGAACAATTTTCAAAATAGATTTAAGCGACGATTTTCTGTCTAAAGATATACAATATAACGTGGAGGGAGTTCTAAAGTCAAAAGATCCAACCAAGGAGTATTCAGGTTTAGATACTGTTAAGTTGGTAGATAATTTCGTAGGTCAAATGTTTTCGAGTATAGAAGTGAAAAAACACAATGTGGTAGTAGATGAAATTGAAAATCCGGGCATTTGTGGCTTGGTGGAAGGTTTTTGCTACTCAAGAATGTCCAAAAGATTATAACGGACAAGGTATGAATTCAGGATTCAACTCAATAGTTATCGGAGGAGGGAATTTCAATGCTGTTGGTTACCTTGGTGACTTAGGTTTGGGTTTTTTTCAAAGATTTAACAGTTCCAATTTTCAAGGGAGGTTTTTGAAATAACTTTTGTGAGAAACAGCGATAATAATATTATTTTTAGATGGAAAAAAGATAGAGAATCTCCTATTCCTAATGAAGGTGTTGTAGAAATTACCTCTTTCGTTTTGAGAGTTCCGGTGATTGAATACATGGAATGAAGCAAAAGTTAATTTGATCACAGGATTTGAGAAACACTCCGTATAAACTCCAATTTTAAAAGTTGGCAATGCATAGTTAGGAACGTTACTGGAAACTCGTTACAGTTCGATTTATCTAGCGTTTACAGAAACGTTTATAAACCCATTATGGTGCTTTGTGGTATTTTCAACTGATGTTTTGGACGATCAGACAAAAAACAATTCTGAATTCCATCATAAAGATGTGAAAAATTATTGGCTTCAATTAGGAGGTAGAAGGTATCCTGAGGAAACGCAGGAATTTAGATTTCAATAAAAATAGATAGGTTTTGGCTTACGATGCATTTTTTAGAGTTCAAAAAGACTATAATTTCTAAACAATCTATTCCATACATCATGCCTCATTTTTTTCAAAAAAGAATATCCAATTTTTAGCATCGATTTGTCTGATCAACCTCAGAGTCTATCTAGTTGTAAAAGCTATAATTTGATGCTCAATGTTGATTTCAATACATTTGTAACAGCAGCAACAAGTAGCGCAGTAGGTACTACGTGTTACGCTATTATTGTAAGTGGATCGAATTTTGTGTACGACCCGACTAAAAATATGATTAAACGGGAAAATTTTATAATTATTTTATAAGCTATATATTTTTTTAATGGAGTGATCTCCATTAAAAAAAAAAAAATCGTATTAGACTTAAATAAAACATGGAGGATGAATTTATTGTCTGTAAGTGTAAGAAAAGAACGAAAAATATAAACGTGAAAATTGTACAAACTGTGAACGGAAGGTGGAGAATTTCAGCTAAATGTGTTAAATGCAGGAACTACATAAGAGCAAATTCAATCATTCAAGATCCTAACGGAGAAAAAAGCACCAATTCGTGCCATTTTTGATTGGGCTATAGAAGGGCAAGGTACCGGACGACATTAAAAAAATGCGTATTTAGACTTAAATAAAACATGGAGGATGAAATTTATTGCCATAAGTGTAAGAAAAGAACAAAAAATATAAACGCGGAAATTGTACAAACTGTGAACGGAAGTGGAGAATTTCAGCAAAAAGTGATAAATGTGAGACGAACAAAAGTAAATTTATAAAAAATCCGAATGAGGAAACTAACGTAATTCCTGAAACTGAAGTTATAAATTTAACCTGAAAACGAAAAGTTAGAATTTGCGAAAGAGTTACATAAACCCGTTAGAAAAAGATTTCAGAAAAGAAAAATTGTTACTCATGGAAAAGATGATCTTTGGGCTGCGGACTTGATTATAATGAAACAATACGAGAATGAAAACAAGGGTTCGGTTACATGTTGAATATCATTGATACTTTTTCAAAGTACGTTTGGTCAATTCCATTGAAAAAGAAAAACGGAATAGCAGTTTCAAAAGCTTTCAAAGACGTTTTGGAAAATGTGAAATTTCATAACCATTCTACCCCTAAACTCCTTCACACGGACAAAGGTTTAGAATTTGAAAATAGACTTTTCAAAGAACTTTTAGACGAGTATAACATAAAAAATGTATCACACGGAAAGTTTAGAAAAATCCGCAATTATAGAAAGATTTAACAGAACTTTGAATCAGAAAATGAAAATTCGTTTCGAGGTGAATGGAAATAAAAAATTGGATCGATATTCTACAGGAATTAGTTAATGAGTATAACAAACAGGATGTTCATCGTTCTATTGGGATGACACCTGCTCAAGTTGACGCGAAAAATGAAAATGAAATCCTGAGATATATTTATTTAAAAAGAGTGGAAAAAATGGAAAAAAGAAATTTAAAATTGGAAATCGTGTAAGAATTACGAAATCGAAGAAAACTTTTGCAAATAAATACGAGACAAATTGGACGAAGAGATATTTGAAATATCAGAAATTTTAAAAAACGAACCCAATTACTTATAAAATAAAAGATTTAAATGGAGAGGAAATTCAAGGAAGTTTTTATCCTGAGGAATTACAACTCACGAAATTTTAAATTTTTTTATGATAAATATGGACTGTGTTGAATCTTTCATTGTTTATCGATAAGATATTCGTAATTATAATATTTTTTAATGACTCTAGTTTTCATCTACATTACACATGAAACTGGAATCAATCACAGAAGGAGCTTCAGAGCAGATTTAAAAAAATATTTGCCTAAGTGATAATATAAATGAATTCCCATAAAAAAATCAAAGGAAATTTCAGCAAAATGTCCCAACTTAACCGCACATTCCTCTGGCTTCTCAACACCTACACAGCATCCATTCCTGTTTTAATGAAGTTTCTTCATTAAAAACTAACAATTTTTTTACCAAAAATGTTGAAACACTCTGGATGAAATCTTTACTTAAATTTTGATACCTGAATATAAATTCCCAATTAACGTTGTCCTTCATGTCTCTGATGAAATTTTCTGATAGTTTTTGTTTTACATGAATATTTTCATCCCACTCTACTTTATGCTGAAATTCTTTAATGAA